>CM038682.1:627533084-627671430 GCA_021605205.1 Aegilops longissima | reverse complement strand
CTTTGCTTCGCCCCGTGATCCGCGATTGACAGCCCTTTACTAAAGGGTTATCGCCCCAAGAGACACGCCAAGTATAACGGCTCGTGAAGTCGAGGATTGGCTGATCGACTACTCGACCGCAGCCAAGATAGCGAACGGGCAACAAGTGCGCTGTTATGAAATATGTGCCCTCATGCTTCGTGGCACGTGTGAACCTCGCTCAACAGCCTCAAGCCATACAGCATCAACAGCTGGCTAGACTTCACCAAGCCTTCATCCGCAACTTCACCAAGACCTACAAGCGGGCTCCCAAGCCCCGCAACTCTCCTTGTGCCTACAAGGACCCACCGAGTCGGCTCATGATTACCTCACGCTACAATGAGCTCCAACTCCCCGTGAGGGGGTGCACGAGGTTCAAGCCATAGAGTACTTCACCGTCGGGTGCCGAGAAGGCACCCTCCTCAAGCACAAGGAGAGTTGCCAGGGCGTTGAAGTGGTGGACCTTGAGAGCCCCTACCATGCGATGCTTGGCCGACCTGCTCTGGCCAAGTTCATGGCTGTACCCCACAACGCCTACCTCAAGATGAAGATGCCAAGTACCAAGGGCATCATCACCATAGCCGGGGACTGCAAGAAGTCCTCCGACTGCGCTGCAGCCAGCAGCCGGCTGGCCGAGTCCCTCGTAGTCGCCGAAGATAAGAAGATGTTGGACCGAGTAGTGGCCATGGCCGGCAAGTAGCCTGCCCTGTCCCCCGACCCCAAAGAGTGTGATGCCCAAGGTTCCTTCCAGCCGGCCGAGGAAACAAAAAAGATACCTCTGGACCCAGAGCACCCGGAAAGGTTTGCCGTCATTGGGGCAAACCCTGACAGCAAATAGGAAAGTGAGCTCACGGTTTTCTCCGTGAGAATCGACATCTTCGCATGGTCCCCAAGGACATGCCGGTGTTCCAAGGAATTCGCCGAGCACAAGCTATACGTCCGAAAGCAGACACCTAAGCTACCAAGCAGCCCCTTCACGATCGCCGAGGAGAAGAGAAGGATCGAGGAGAAGAGATAGCCCGCTCTTGGCGGCCGCTTCATCATGGAGGTCTTGTTTTTGAGTGGCTCGCCAACCCGGTCCTCGTGTCAAGAGGAATAACAAGTGGCGATGTATAGATTACACGAGCCTCAACAAAGCCTGCCCCAAAGATCCCTTCGCCATGCCCATGATTGATCAAGTGATTGACTCCATAGCCGGATGCGAGCTGTTGAGTTTCTTGATGCCTACTCAGGCTACCACCAGATAAAGTTGGACCTGGCTGATCACTCAAGACCGCCTTCATCACGCCCATTCGAGCTTTTGTTACCTTACTATGACATTCGCTTGAGAAATGCCGGTGCCACTTTTCAGCTGCCAGATGCAGAAATGCCTCCTCAAGCAACTCGGCAGAAATGCTCACGTCTATGTAGACGATATCATGGTGAAGACGGAGAAGCGCAACACTTTGTTAGAGGACCTCAAGGAAACATTTGAGAACCTGCGCCGGTTTCAAATCAAGCTCAACCTCGAGAAATGCGTGTTCGAGTGCCACCGCCAGCTCCTAGGCTTCCCGGTCTCGAACGCGCATTGAACGCAACCCAAAGAAGATCAAAGCCTTTGAGAGAATGGAGATTCCCACCAAGCTGCGAGACGCCCGAGTTTACCGGTGCCTGGCCTCTCGAACCGCTTCATCACCGGCTTGGAGAAAAGGCTCTCCCCTCTACCGACTCATGAAGAAAAACCACTCACTTCGAGTGGAACGACCAAGTCGACCAAGCTTTTCACGAGTTGAAGAAGATGCTTGTTACGCCACTGCCTTGGCGGCGCCGACCGAAAAAGAGCCCATGCTCCTTTATATCGCCGCCACCAGCCAGGTGGTCGCGCCACACATCGTGGTCCAAATACCGTAAGAAGGCCGGCTCAGCCACCCGAGGCGGCCTACTACTTAAGCGGGCATCGTCCACCTCAAGCGTAACTACCCGTGATTAATCAGAAGATGTGCTACGGCGTACTTCGCCGCCAAGAAGCTCAAGCCCTACTTTCGAGAGCACTCCATCATGGTCGATGCACCGCCTTCGCCGCCGAGATCATAGGCAGCCGGGACGATCCGGTCGGTGGCAAATGGGCCATTGAGCTGGCTCCTTACACGATCTTCTACCAGCCTCGCGACCTCCATCAAGTCGCAAGCATTGGCCGACTTCCTCGCCGACCGGGCCGAGACCAAGACCGCCGCCGCTCCCGACTCCACTCATTGGCGGATGCACTTCGACGGGTCCAAGATGCGACCGCTTGGGAGCCGCAGCATCCTCACCTCTCCCAAGGGCTTACAAACTCAGATACACGTTGCAGATTCACTTTGCCGCCCAACAACGTGGGCCGAGCACGAGGAGCTCATACACGGACTGCCAGCTAAAGAGTCGCATCCGCCGGATCCCGTGCTATGGCGACCAGATTTGCGGTCCAGCGTCATCCGATGACCGGACGCCAAGGACGCAAACATGGCGAAGCTACCGCCTCGCTCAAAGAATCAGCGGGTACTTTGAAGGATGCGAGTTTCCACGTGTACACGGGCCGACAACGAGCAAAGATGCCCTGCACGGATAGGCTCAGCCCGGCAAGCTATACCAACCGGGCGCCTCTCTCAACGCCCCTCAAGCCGCCTCGAATCCGACTCCATCTTCGTGCCGCTTAACCTCGACGAGCCGGATCCGGCTTGGGAGCCAAGCAGCGCCCTGGGACTTTGATAGGGCGGCTCGGGACTTATAGTCGCACCTGCCCGGGACTCACGGAGTCGGCCTGGGACCGCTTCAACGCCTGTGCAAGTGGCCAGCTCCAGCTTCACCACCCAGCCCACTCCGCCTCGGTTGCGTGAGCTGTTGGCTATAGAAGAAGTCACAGCCCATCATGGGCTCACCCATCCTCAACTTCGATAAATGAGAGTTGTCGGCCGACGAGATCGGGCAAGACAAGTCCAACGCCGAGCCGGGCGATATACAATTGCCAACAGAGAGCTCGTCAGCGCAGTGTCACCGAGTCTTCCAACACAAGGCCGAGCCAGAGAAGGGCATAGCAATCCTCGCGACATTCACTAAGGCGTAATGCGCCACCACGCAGCCTCAAGATCCCTCGTTGCCAAAGCCTTCCGCCATGGATTCTTTTGGCCGACTGCCTTGGACGATGCCAAGCAGTTGGTCAAACACTGCAAAGGCTGCCAAGTTTTCGGCTCCGAGCAACACCTGCCGGCTTCAGAACTCAAGACCATCCCCCTCACCTGGCCTTTTGCCGTCTGGGGACTGTACATCGTGGTCCCATTCAAGACGGTGCGCGACGGCATGACACACTTGCTTGTCGCCGTGGATAAATTCACCAAGTGGATCGAAGCAAAGCCGGTTAAGAAGCTGAACGGGCCGACTGCCGTGACATTCATCGCAGACATCACAACTCGGTACGGCGTGCCACACAACATCATCACCGACAATGGCACGAATTTTGCCAAGGGAGCATTGGCACGCTTTCGCGCGACGCAGGGCATCCGATCGACCTAGCGTCCGTTGCCCACCCGCAAATAAATGGGCTGTTGAGCGAGCTAACGCCTCATCCTTTCCGCATCAAGCCCCGGCTGGTCGTGTACCGAGCACTCGGCCGACTGTTGGCTCGACGAGCTGCCGTCAGCCCTCTAGAGTCTGCAAGACTACCCCAAACAAGTCAACCGCTTCACCCCCTTTCTTCCTTGTATATGGCGCCGAGGTTGTCATCCCAACCGACATCGAAGTTTGACTCGCCTCGGGTGACCATGTACATGGAAGCAGAGGCCAAAGAAGCACGAGAAGACGGCGTCGACTTGCTGGAAGAAAGCCGGTTGTTAGCCCTCAGCCGGTCTGCCATCTACCAGTAGGGTTTGCGCCGCTACCATAGCCGGAAGGTCAAGCCAAGATCCTTTCAAGAGGGTGACCTTGTGCTCCGGTTGATCCAGCGAACAGCCGGCCAGCACAAGCTCTCGGCCCCTTGGGAAGGTCCCTTCGTCATCAGCAGAGCATTGGGAAACGACTCCTACTACCTAATTGACGCACAAAAGCCTAAGGCACGAAAGAGAGATGATTCCGGTAAGGAGTCGGAACGACCATGGAACGCCAACCTCCTCTGAAGATTTTACAGTTAAAATGCAGTATGTATCACGCTACCTTTTTTACTAAGTATGAGACAATGGGCCCCCCGAGGAGCACTCTGGGACTGCCACCTTTTATCTATGAATGACGAGTATCATGCTTATGATTTTGTCATTACACTTTTCTCCTCGTCCTGCACCGGTTCGACTTTAGTCGCCCGGGACTGGTCGCTTGAGTTATATTCAAAGTTCCACCTCGCAATGACAAGTAGTGTGCCGCACCCAAGCCCTTCTGTCAAAAGCCGCAGCTCAAGAACCGATCGTCCGGCCGGGCAAGAGTCAAAGGCGTGAAAGGATGCCCACATTAAAAACGGCTAAGGACTAACGAACTTATATAACAAAAGCCGCTTCTTCTATTGCCGATCGCTACCGAGTAGTTGCCGTCAAGCCGCTTCCCATTCAACCCTGCCACAATCCAACAAAGCTTATACTTGCCTTCCCAAAATAGCCTTCCCTCAGCCACGCATCGCAGAAAGTATTGCTCGGGCCGAAGGCGGCAATCAAGGGAAGGCGGCAAAGGAAACAGCCTAAGGATAAAAAGCAAACTCGAATGGAAGCCAAACACATGCATAATTATATTTACACAAAAGCCTTCGAAAGGCCGGCATTCAACATAGTCTGAATACACCCCCAGTGGGTGGAACTGCGCAAAGTTAATAAAATTTGTTCAAAGAGCAACAGCAGAAAAGTGAGAGCGCCATATCAAGCCAACGGAGCAACAGGCGAGTCGGCCAGGTCGGCGGAGGCGGCAGTGCTGGCTGGAGGAGTGGCCGGGGGCGAAGTCTCGCCTGATCATCGCTTCTTGCAGCAGTGCTGCCGCAGACGCCTCATTGCCGGAGGCACGATCAGGTTGAAGCTGGCTGGTCGCCGCTGCCGGGCGCGGGCGTTTTCGCCGCCTCCTCCTCTTCGCCTTCGACTTCATCGCCTGAGGCAATCTCCTCGCCGAGTCCTCGCCTTCCGCCGGTTCAGCCCAACCATTCTCCGGCTGGGCGACTCGCTGTCGCTCACTTCAGGAGCAAAGACGCTGGAAAATGTGTACTCGGGCGAGCAGCCGAGGCGCTGGATGATAGCCGCCGCACCGCCACCAGCCTCGCCGCCTCCCTGCCTCCTGCGCTCAGCCGGGCGCAGCTTAGCCCAGATACCAGGCCCGAACGAACTCCAGCCCGCCGGCGCCGACCGAGCAGCGGAAGCCTTTCCAGCTCGAAGCGCCAACCGCATCTTCCGGCCGTCGGCAGTCCGACCGGGGTGCGGGGATCACTCGCCAGCCGTAGAGCGCCAACACTTGCGCCCCGCACATCTGCCGGCGGAGTATGCGGTGAGGCCGCAGCCGGGCTCGATTGCCAAGAGCTGCTCGAGCGTCTGTCCCGGGCGTTCGGGCGCGATTGTAACCTTCGCTGCGGTAGCGTCTCGGTGGGCCACGATGGCTTGGCTGGCAGCGACGGAGTAGCCGGGGAAGTAATCTGTGTGAAGAACAAGGAAACGGCACAAAAATCAGAAGATGAACAAGAGGGCAAGGAGCAAGTCAAGGAGTGAAAAGAGGAAGGTGGCCTCACCGTCGATCGATCCTCCACCGCCCATAGCCCTCGCCGCCGCTTGTTTTGCTTCAGCCCAGCCTGCCGCCTCGGTCTCGAACTCGCCTTAGGGGCGGCCTCGTTGTCCTACGCCTTCTTCAGGGCCGCCTTGTGGCTCTCCTCCTGGTCGGCTAGCCTCTTGACCAGGCGGTCGCGTTCCTGGGCCAAGGCGACGATCTCGGCCTCCTTGGCGCGAAGGGCGGTCTGGGCCTCGCCTAGCTGCCCCTCAAGTCGGCATTAGCTCCTGCAAGCATGGAGAAAAAGGAAAAGCATTAAGGAAAAGTCGCTGGGAAGATCCCACCCGGCTGCTCAAAGAATCGCCCCAATCTGGGATTACACTCAGCAGGAATGACGCCCCCACTTGAGATAAAAGAAACCAAGCACTTATCTCGCTATTCGTCCGTCGGCGGCCTTCGGCTCAGCTCTGGCAGGTAGTTGAAGGCGGCGCGCCAAGATTGTGATACTCCTGAAAATCAGATGGAGTGCATATAAGAACAAGATTGCCATCAAGGTCACATAAGAGTTTCAAGCCACCGCCAAAGCAGCCGACTCAAACTCGGGATTACACTCCTGGGTGCACTCGCGCCCCACGGAAGAAATAAAAAAGAAATCGATCAAAGCTGTAAGACTCACCCGACGACCGCCAGAAGCGAGGAACTCCCGGTGTATCGCTGCAACAAGCCGGCCTCGAGCCTCGGCCGGTGCTCGGACGCCCCTGCCGCCAGCGCTCTAGCTCGGCCGCCCCGCCACTGGGCGCCCACTCAGACGCGTCTCGGCGCGCTGGCCGCCTGTGTCTCAGGTTGCCGAGCCGGGCGCCGCAGAGCCTTTTGCGGCTCCAGCTGCCGAGGACGCCCTCCCACGACCGGCGAGGCGCCGATCGCACCAGGTCAGGTCCGCCGCCGATTTCCGCTTCGCCTGCTGCCCAGCGCCGCAGGTCGGGCCGCTTTGCCCGCTTCCAGCCGGGCGCCGGCTGTGGCGCCCCCAGATCATCGCGCCGCCCTCCTCCTTTCCATCACCGGCTGGTCGCATCGGCTTCTTCCGCGGAGGCATCGGGATATCGGGAGCCACGGCGCCGGAAGGGGAATGACGAGCTGCGAGGCCGATAGCGCAAAGCCTCTACCTCCCTTCGCCGCCGCGGCTTCCGCTCGGGTTTTGGCCGCCGTGACGGGCTTGCGCCGTTGACTTCTCCGCCGCCTCCGGACGGCCTCCGCTCCGCCGCTTCCGCCCTCCCGAGCTCCCGCTGTTTCGCTGTCAGACCCCGATTCCAAGTCACATCGACCTAGCCGGTAACACCTCATATCACTTTGCGGCCTCACGCACGGTATTCCCACGGTGTCGCTTACCATGGCCCGGGACCGCTTGCGCTTTTGGCTCACGATATGATAGTGTCGCTAGCATCCACATGACAAAGAACCCGGGCCGACATGGCTAGTCGTGAACCCAAAGCGGCGCTTAACCTATGGGGACAGGCATACATGAATCACATCGAGCATGTCGGTCATCAACGTATATATTCGGGCTGTAGCACTGGCTAACAGGACTCCGTATTCCGGCTGTAGCAGGCTAGGCAGGACTCGAATACCACCGCGTGACATTTCAAGGCGATGACAGATAGGAACGGCGGAACACATGCCGCCAGATCAAGTGTCCAAGCAGAGTGCTGGGCTAGCAGGACTCGGTGAACCGGCAGTAGCGGACTACTATCGCCGAGAAGCACGAGACTACATTTCCCCATATGAGAGGCTGCCAAGGATAAACAACTAGTTTGTCGGATCCCACTCATACCAAGCATTTCAATCATACCATAATATGCCCGATATGAGTAAATACAACAAGGCATCACAACAAAACTCTACAACTCAAGTACTTTATTTAAGAGGCTCCGAGGAGCCATACATAACATATTCATACAGTAGGGGTCACATGACCCAACACTCAAGTCATACAATCATACAAGCACATGCGAAGCAAACTAGTCTCGAGTAGGACTCTAGAAAGAAAGAAAGCTTGTTGGAGCCTTTCTATCTACAATGGCCCTTCACAAGTCTTAGATCGCCACCTGGTGGCTAGTTCACCTGTCAAGTCGAGATCTACATAGAATCCATCGGAGGGGTAGTGTTGTCCTCTAAAAACATTAATTACAAACATGAGTACGGAGGTACTCAAAGAAGTCTTACCACGTAATCCTATCATACATGCACATTCTCAAGAAGGTGGTGGAGTTATTTGCAGCAAGCCAGCTTTGACTCTTGGCTAAGCTATCCCACGTGACACCACTTTGTAAAGCATTTGTCGACACGAGTCCACTAATCACCATCACAATACTCCACCGTGGATCCTCTCTCGTCATCCCACGAGAGGGCCATCCACGATACTCACACTTATCTTGAGGCTTTTAGTAGTATCCATTTACTTGTCTATGAACTGATATAGGTAACCCGAAGTCCTTCTCCGTGGACACGGCTATTCAATAGATCATATTAAACCCTGCAGGGTGTACTTCTTCACACACGCTCACCACTTACACGCCGCCACACGACATGTACTCGGCAACCTTCAAGCGAAGCCCAACGTGGGTGTCGGCCACAGCCTACCTAAACACTCAAGTCCCTAGTCCAGGTTTATCGCCTATTCGGTTCCATCCGCAGGAGTCCGCCGAGGTTTCCCATACAGCCCCGAACGATGTGTGCAGGGTTCCCGAGATACCAAACGGCACTTTCGGCACACCGGGCCACGTGCCTACCGCAACACAACCCAACCCTAAGGTCAGCTATGCGGCCCCCCAGATGCTACAAACACCGAAACTACTTGCAACTCCCGGACTAAGAACAAGGGTGGTTAAGAAGCGAGAGGGTCAATTAAGGATCCCAATGCGTGGTAGTAACTGTTTCATGGATCACAAACACAGATCTCAGTTCTTAGGATCGGCTTCAATGAAACAACCCACCATGTACTCCTACATGGCCTCTCATCGATACCTTTACCAAATCGTGTTCAACACTTTCACTCGAACCAACACAACCTTTCACTCCAGTTCATCATCCCGATGAGCCGACCGACACAACTCTAAGCATAGCAAGCATAGCATGGTAGGAATCACAAACATGGCTCAATCAACTCCTACACATACTAGTGGGTTTCATCTAGTTACTGTGGCAATGACAGGTCATGCAAAGGAAGTGGGTTCAACTACCGCAGCACACAACAGTTTGAATCGCGTTGTCTTAATGCAGTAAACGAGAGCAGAAGCGAGAACATGGGTTTGTATCGGAATGATCAATGAGTTGCTTGCCTGATGGAACGGGGGTAGAGTACTGCCCTTCAGATGGATAGTCGAGGTTATCCTCGGGGGCAGAACCTATCACGAAAAGCATACCGAAAGTAAACACACATGACAATATGCAACAATATGATGCATGCTATGACATGGCAATATGGATGTGTGTTGGCCTAATGCAAGCTGAAATAATAGGGGATGAACTCAGTTGAATCAAAGATTCAAATGATAGCTCATTTGGATTAGCCCTAAAGGTGCATTATCTTATTCTGGTTAAACAGCAAGGTTAACTTGTTTTAACATGCATGAAACCTGTACCAATGGATAGAATGGATTTTTCTGATAAATTTTCATATATAAATCTTTGCATTTGGAGTTACAGATTAAAAGTTATAAGCATTTGAAATTTGAATTATATTCTGGAATTTACTGTATTAGAATAAATCCAGAAATTAGATTAATGCGTCAGCCATGCGTCAGCATGACGTCAGGGTCAACAGAGACGTCCAGGTCAAACCTGACAGTGGGTCCCAGGTGTCAGGGTGATTAGTTTAACTAATGTTTAATTAAAACTAAACCTATGTAGTTAGCAGGGCTGGGCCCCATCTGTCAGTGACTCGTCGGGGTCAACGAGGGCCCACGTGGTCAACGTCCACGTCGGCTGCACCGGCGACTAGCCGCGAGCCCGACGCGGCGGAGGAAGTGCTTTTGGCGATTCCGCGACCAAACGAGCCGCGAGGGTGGCTACGGTAGCTGGGAGCAAGCATGCTATTGGTGGAGCCGGTTGGGGTCGGGTGGCCGGAGTTGGCGCCCGGCGACGAGCTAGGCGGCCACGGGTTCGGCCAAGATGAACTTGGGGCTAGAGGGGTCGGTGAGGTGCGGGAGTGCATGGTTAGACCCATGGGTGCGGTGAGTGTGAAGGACACCATGGGTGGCGGAGAGTGACCGGAGCACGCCGACGACGAGCTCCACGGCAAGGGTGCGGGTGAGCGTGGTTCGGTTGCTACGCTGCACGAGAGCGAGAGAGAGAGAGGAAGGGGAGGTAGATGGGCTCACGGGCGACGCGTAGGAGCTCTCGTCGAGGTCGGGGACGGACCGGAGCGACGACGGCGTTGAAGGGGATCTCCGGCGACGGCGGACTCGGTCGAGGGCGGTGGGGTGGATTCGGGGCACTAGAGCGAGCGGGGCTCGGCTGGTTCGGGGTAGTGGAGTGCGGCGGAGCTCCTGGACATGGTGAGGAGGAGCACGGACGGCGGGGAGCACGGGTACGACGATGGTGCGGCGGCGGCGGCGTCGGCCAAGGCGGGGGAGCACGAGGGAGAGGAACCGGGGAGGAGAGGAGGTGTCCAGGGGGTTCGGGGGAGAGAGAGAGGGCGATCCTCGGCCACGGTGGGCGAGGAGCGGGCGAGGCGGCGACCAGGTGCGTGGCACCCATGCGGTGCCCGGCCCGAAAGACTGGCTGCACTGGCCGAGCCAAGCAGCTTCATGGCGCCTGCTTGGCCTTGGGCAGTGTGGGCCAGGTAGGGGGCCAGTAAGTCCTTCCTGCTTTTATCTTTTCTAATTTTCTGCAACTTTGTGGAGTTTTCTAAAATACCAAAACAGTTTTAAAATTCACCAAAATGCTCCTGGTCCATTGTTGGAATATTTCCAACATGAAACATTTTGTTTGGCAATTTTGGACATTTAAAATATTTTATATAATTTGAAATGCTCAAGTTCAAAAACTTATGAATTAATCCAAGGACCTTTTGATGACCTAGAAAATGATGCACCACTTTTGACATAGGCTCTGAACCAAAGCAAAGATGATGAGCATTTTGAAGGGCATTTCAGGTTCATTGAAATAATTTTAGTAAACCCTAGTTGAATTAAGGGGGTGTTCGGGGTTTCTGCCTTCCCATTTCAAATTCAAATGAAATTTAAACATGATGCACACCCTAATGCATGGTCTAACTGGGATGTGACAACTCACCCCACTCAAAAGAATCTCGTCCCGAGATTTAGGATCTGATGAAAAAGGTGGGATACTCAAGTCGAGACGATCCTCCCTTTCCCAAGTTGCTTCTTGCTCGGAATGGTTTGACCATTGAACCTTTAGAAACTTGATATTCCGGCGTCGAGTGGTACGCTCGGCTTGATCGAGAATACGAACGGGATATTCTCGATAGGTGAGGTTATCTTGGAGATCAAGCGCTTAGTGGTCCACTCCACGGATAGGATCCGAGAAGCAACGCTGAGTTGGGAAACGTGGAAGACATCATGGACTCGGAAAGATGCGGGGTAGTTCCAATTGGTAGGCAACTTCTCCTCGCTTGGCAAGAATGCGAAAGGGTCCAATGTAACGAGGAGCCAACTTGCCTTTTGATACCGAATCGATGGGTTCCTTCAAAGGAGTAACCCGAAGGTAAGCCTTCTCGCCAATTTCATAAGTCATAGGCTTATGCTTGCGGTCATATTGGCTCTTTTGACGAGATTGGGCTGTTTTCAATTTTCACGAATATCGCGAACTCGCTTCTTTCGCTTCCTGAATCATGTCCGCCAAAGAGTTGTCTCTCCCGGTTTCGACCAGTTAAGAGGCGCTCACATTTCCGTCCATAAAGAACTTCGAAGGGCTTTGCCCAAGCTGGCTTGATAACTATTGTTATAAGCTTAACTCGGCGTAATGGAAGGCATTTCTCCCAATTCATGCGAAAGAGATGATGAAGCTCAAGCATATCCTCTAGGATTTGATTGACTCGTTCTACTTGACCACTTGATTGAGGATGGAAAGCGGTGCTAAAGGAGAGACGAGTTCCCATAGCGTTTTGGAAACTTTCCCAAAATCGAGAGGTGAAGAGACTTCCACGGTCTGAGTTAATCTCTAATGGAACACCATGAAGAGACACTATTCGAGAGATGTACAAATCAGCTAGCTGGCTAGCGGTTATACTCTCACGAACGGGTAGGAAGTGGGCTACTTTGGAAAGACGATCAACGACAACGAAGATAGCGTTATTCCCTCTCTTGGTCCTGGGAAACCCGGTAATGAAATCCATACCGATTTTATCCCATTTCCATTCAGGAATTTCCAAAGGTTGAAGGGTACCAGCAGGCCGTTGATGCTCTGACTTAACTCGACGACAGACGTCGTAATTAGCAATGTATTGAGCGATTTTCTCTTCATCCTAGTCCACCAAAACCTCCGCGAGGTCTTGATACATTTTAGTACTACCGGGATGAATGGTGAGAGGAGAGTCATGAGCTTCCTTAAGGATCAATTGCCATAGCTGTTGTTTCTTGGGAACCACCAAGCGGTTTTCAAAGAAGACAACACCTCGTTCATCTATGGAGAAACACTTAGCAGCTCCGCTAGCAATGTTCTCCTTGATCCGAGATATCCCTCTATCATACCTTGCCGAGCAGCTATGATTCGATCCGTAAGGTTAGGTTTCGCCACCAGGGTGGAAAGGAATCCTCGAGGAACAATGTGAAGATTAAGCTTACGAAATTCCTCGTGGAGAAATGGTTGACTTTGTTGTAACATCAGATTGTTACAATAAGATTTACGACTTAGTGCGTCAGCCATGACATTGGCCTTGCCTGGGGTGTAAGATATTCCTAAGTCGTAATCTGTAATCAACTCGACCCAACGTCTTTGCCTGAGATTCAAATCCGGTTGGGTGAAGATATATTTCAGACTTTGGTGATCAGTGTAGATTTCGCAACGATTACCAAGAAGGTAATGTCGCCAGGTTTTGAGTGCATGAACCACTGCTGCAAGCTCTAGATCGTGTGTGGGATAGTTATCCTCATGTGGACGAATCGTCGAGAAGCGAGGCAATCACATGACGATCTTGCATGAGTATGCAACCTAGTCCTTGTCGCGAGGCGTCGCAATAGATAATAAAGTCCTTAGAAAAATCTGGTGGAACAAGTACGGGAGCAGATGTCAGGCGTCTTTTCAGTTCCTGAAAGCTGAACTCGCACTGTGGCGTCCATTCGAACTTTTTATCTTTCTTGAGGAGTTCAGTTAGAGGTTTAGCAACTTTAGAAATTCTCGACGAAGCGGGCGGCAATAGCTCGCTAAACCGAGGAAACTCCGAACTTGCTTGACCGATTCAGGTGGAGTCCAATAAGGACGGCTTGAACTCGCCGAGATTGACAGCAATGCCCTTACCAGAGATTACATGGCCTAGATAGGTCACTTCGGTAACCAGAATTCACACTTAGAGAATTTGGCATAAAGGCGGTGCTCTCAAGTTTCATCAATACTAGCCGTAGATGTTCGCATGCTCTTCTTCATTCTTGGAGTAGATGAGTATATCATCGAGGTATACCACGACGAATTTATCCAAATACTCCATGAAGATTGAGTTCATTAACCGAGAGAAGGTGGCTGGAGCATTGGTTAATCCGAAGGACATGACGGTGTACTCGTATTGGCCATAACGAGTAACAAAGGCCGTTTTAGGAATGTCCCCGTTCTTGATTTTGATTTGATGGTAGCCCAACCTCAAATCCATCTTGGAAAAGACTGAGGATCCAGCGAGCTGATCATACAGATCGTTGATCCCGGGAGCGGATACTTGTTCTTGATGGTGACCAAATTGATGTGTCGGTAATCCACAACCATCCGATCCGTACCATCCTTCTTCTTGACGAAGAGGACGGGGCAAGCCCATGGAGATGAACTAGGACGGATGAAACCTTTTTGCAAGGACTCATCGAGTTGTTTCTTAAGTTCAGCTAGTTCTAGGGGTGCCATCTTATAAGGTCTTCTAGAGATTGGGACGGTTCCGGAACAAGATCTATCACGAACTCGACATCCCCGCGGTGTGGAACACCGGCAGTTCCTCCGAAAGACATCCGGGAAATCACGGACTACCGGAATATCTTCGAGGTCTGGAAGGGGGTTGGCATTTAAGGAGTAAAGCTGGCGCTTAGACACTCGGGTTAAAACATTCACTGTCTTGCCCGAAGGATGGGTGAGTTGAACAGTTCTAGTAGAGCAATCAATCTTAGCATAATGGGCTGACATCCAGTCCATACCCAAGATGATGTTTATGTCCGAGGACTTAAGAGCTATTAGAGAAGCAAGAAAGACTAATCTGTCGACAAGAATTTCATTCCCATGACTTATTCTAGAGGTTTGCCATCTAGAACCAGGAGTTTGAATTTCCATGGAGGTATGCATGTCACAGAATGTGGTGTTGTGCAATCGAGCATAGCTCTCAGAAATAAATGAATGAGATGCTCCAGTATCAAAAAGAACAGTTGCCGGATGGCAATTAACAAGGAGCGTACCGAGAACGACGTTGGGATCCTCATAGGTTTCTTCAGCAGAAACATAGTTGACATGGCCACGAGCGGTGGCAACTGGTTTAGCATAGGGCACCTTTCCTGCTGGCTTGCCACGGCCAACAGACTTTCCAACTTGACTGGGGTTGTTCTGGGGACACTCACGGATATAGTGGCCCGTCTCTCCACACTTGAAGCAAGTTATCACATTTGGGCGTGGAGCAGCATTAGCAGTGGGGCCTCCATAAGTCTTGGGCGGAACATACTGCTGGTTGGGGCGAGGCGCCTCAAAGGATGGCCTCGGGGTGAACCTGGGTGGTAGAGCAGTATTTGGAATCCAAACCCGGCGCTTCTGGGATCCAGAGCCGGATGAAGATCCAGAGTCACGGATGTGCTTGCGTGAAGCCTCAAAATCAGACTGCCCAGTTTCGGCGCTGATAGCCTTATTGACTAGCTTCGGAAAAGAGGTGCACTCATGCAGACGAAGGTCTCGGCGTAGCTCAGGGCTAAGTCCCTTGCGGAACCTTGCCTGCTTCTTGGCATCGGTAGAAACTTCTTCGGGAGCATAACGTGCTAACCTCCCAAATTCACGGCTGTAGGCATCCACTGTCAGCCTACCTTGGGTGAAACTGCAGAATTCCTCCCTTTTGCGGTCCATAAGACCTTCTGGGATATGATGCTCACGGAAGGTGGCACTGAATTCAGCCCAAGTTGTAACTTGTCCAACCGGACGATAGCCTCATAATTCTCCCACCGAGACTAGCGGGGCCTTCAAGATGATAAGCGGCAAAAGTAACCTTGTCGCCTCAGCCACGTTGGCGGAACGCAGCTTGTGGTGGATGCTGAAGCCAATCATCCGCGTCGAGAGGCTCAACGGAATATTTGAACTTTGGGGGTACAGCTTGCGAAGTCATTGAGTGAAACCACATCATTTCTTGGCTGGCGTGCGGTGTTTTGTTCAATCCGCCCGAAGCGATTGGTTTCACGCTTATTATGCTCGCTTCAAAGATAACCTCGCCAAAGATGGCGGTTGCGGCAGATTCACATTCCTGGCTGCACTAGCTTCTCCCTGCCCGAGCAGCAGGATTGTTATGGTGTTGACCATCCTAGGAGACAAAGCAAAGGTTTAAACCAGGATGGCAGAATTTAACAAGGAAGTGCGGAAGGTAATGGATAGCATGGAATGCAAAGATGTTCATCCGTATGACATGGTAATATAAAACTGCCATATATATATATACCAACGGTCATACACACCATTCATAGTTTAGTACAAGCCTGACGGAGTACAACTATAAGGAAAGGCGTTACATCTCATCGGAAGCATTCCAACTTCTATACATTATTTTTCTACACTTCCGGAACGATACACACTAAGTCATATTCCACAAGTCACGCAGGACGGTGGAAATACAACTATTACAACACTAGGAATACTACTACTAACTCAGGCAGCTCCATAGTAGTCCTCATAGAAGTCACCACCCAAGCTCGAAGTGGAACATGATCATCCGGAAATGCAGACAACTGTGGGGCCTGTGGACCATAAGGACTCGGATGTGGCCGTGGTCCAACAAACGGTGGCAGACGAGGCCCACGAGGAGGAGTGATGCCTCCAACCTCACGCCACTCCATAAAGTCTGGCAGACTCGCCAAGACAGGTACAAGTCCCTCATGTCCATGTATCCGCTTGCACGGCAGGTGCAAACCGAGTCGAGTAGCCCAAAGTGATCGAACGGGCATTAAAGCTCCATACGCAAGGCCCGGTTCTCACGGTCCTTGTCCTCCAAAGATCTCGGTAGTAGTGCGAAGGAGTGAGTCCTCATGGGATGCATCGCTGTACAAACCCTGAAGGTAGCCATGCGCCCCAGGGAGGGATGCTGGCATGTAGCGGAAATCAGTGTTGCCCAGCAAGGCAGTTCTGGCTCAAATAATAGTCATCATAGAATAGGCTGCATCTTGCACGGACATTCCAATAGTGATCCCGAGCCCATAAGAATAGTGAAGTGGTTCAGTAGCTCCGGGATAAGATGGATAAATCCGGACCATGCACAGATATTGGCTTTGGTTGAAATCCCTAAACTGCTCCTCGACGGTATGTTCAGGATACCATCGGTAACCAGTCTCAATCATCACCCGAACCAGCATTGCCGTGTGACCACACACACCAATGCAACGGGTCAAACGAACCACTTGGTTCTGGGGACGGGTGGCCATCTGAAAGCACAGCCACAATGCAAAGACATTAGAATTTCTAGGGAAAATCGGGCAGCATAACATCTGTAAATGCTCAAAATCAGATTTGAGACATTCAAAATCAGATTGCAAAACCACTCAACAACATCATATCAAGGTTCGGTTCAACCGATAGCATACTAAAATTTAGTAGCACCGAATCGAGGATGTAACCAACAATCCTATAAGTTACTACGGATTAGTAACACGTGAACTCGATAGAGAGAAGAGAGCCTAGTCCTATACCCACGCCGAATGAGAAGAGGATGACTCGGATCGAGGGCATAAGGTAAAGGAGTAAAAAGAGCCTTACGTTCCTCCCACAATCAATTCCCTACATATAACTAAAGCATTTCTAGACTCAACTTCACCAGTTTGGCTTAGCGAACCCACAGCAGCCCTGCTCGATGCCAACGCTGTCGACCCCGATTCCAAGTCACATCGACCTAGCCGGTAACACCTCATATCACTTTGCGGCCTCACGACGGTATTCCACGGTGTCGCCTTACCATGGCCGGGACCGTTTTGCCTTTTGGCTCACGATATGATGGTGTCGCTAGCATCCACATGACAAAGAACCCGGCCGACATGGCTAGTCGTGAACCCAAAGCGGCGCTAACCTATGGGGACAGCATACATGAATCACATCGAGCATGTCGGTCATCAACGATATATTCGGGCTGTAGCACTGGCTAACAGGACTCCGGTATTCCGGGCTGTAGCAGGCTAGGCAGGACTCCGAATACCACCACGTGACATTTCCCCGAAGGGACAGACATAGGAACGAAGTGAAACACATGCCGGCCAGTCAAGTGTCCAAGCTGTAGTGCTGGGCTAGCAGGACTCCGTGAACCGGCAGTAGCGGACTACTATCGCCGAAGCACGAGACTACATTTCCCCATATGAGAGGCTGCCAAGGATAAACAACTAGTTTGTCGGATCCCACTCATACCAAGCATTTCAATCATACACGCAATATGCCCGATATGAGTAAATACAACAAGGCATCACAACAAAACTCTACAACTCAAAGTACTTTATTTAAGAGGCCCGAGGAGCCATACATAACATATTCATACAGGTAGGGTCACATGACCCAACACTCAAGTCATACAATCATACAAGCACATGCGGAAGCAAACTAGTCTCGAGTACAGACTCTAGAAAGAAAGAAAGCTTGTTGGAGCCTTTCTATCTACAATGGCCCTTCACAAGTCTTAGATCGCCACTGGTGGCTAGTTCACTGTCAAGTCGAGATCTACATAGAATCCATCGGAGGGGTAGTGTTGTCCTCTGAAAAACATTAATTAAGCAAACATGAGTACGGAGGTACTCAGCAAGTCTTACCACGTAATCCTATCATACATGCACATTCTCAAGAAGGTGGTGGAGTTATTTGCAACAAGCCAGCTTTGACTCTTGGCTAAGCTATCCCACGTGACACCACTTTGTAAAGCATTTGTCGCACACGCAGTCCACTAAACACCATCACAATACTCCACCGTGGATCCTCTCTTGTCATCCCACGAGAGGGCCATCCACGATACTCACACTTATCTTGAGGCTTTTAGTAGTATCCATTTACTTGTCTATGAATTGATATAGGTAACCCGAAGTCCTTCTCCGTGGACACGGCTATTCAATAGATCATATTAAACCCTGCAGGGTGTACTTCTTCACACACGCTCACCACTTACCGCCGTTTACGACATGTACTCGGCAACCTTCAAGCGGAAGCCCAACGTGGGTGTCGGCCACAGCCTACCTAAACACTCAAGTCCCTAGTCCAGGTTTATCGCCTATTCGGTTCCATCCGCAGGAGTCCGCCGAGGTTTCCCATACAGCCCCGAACGATGTGTGCAGGGTTCCCGAGATACCAAACGGGCACTCGGTACACCGGCCACGTGCCTACCGCAACACAACCCACCCCTAAGGTCAGCGTGCGCGCGGCCCCAAAGATGCTACAAACACCGTAAACTACTTGCAACTCCCGGACTAAGAACAAGGGTGGTTAAGAAGCCGAGAGGGTCATTAAGGATCCCAATGCGTGGTAGTAACTGTTTCATGGATCACAAACACAGATCTCAGTTCTTAGGATCGGCTTCAATGAAACAACCCACCATGTACTCCTACATGGCCTCTCATCGATACCTTTACCAAATCGTGTTCAACACTTTCACTCTCGAACCAACACAACCTTTCACTCCAGTTCATCATCCCGATGAGCCAGACCTGACACAACTCTAAGCATAGCAAGCATAGCATGGTAGGAATCACAAACATGGCTCAATCAACTCCTACACATACTAGTGGGTTTCATCTAGTTCTTGTGGCAATGACAGTCATGCAAAGGAAGTGGGTTCAACTACCGCAGCACACAACAGTTTGAATCGCGTTGTCTTAATGCAGAAACGAGAGCAGAAGCGAGAACATGGGTTTGTATCGGAATGATCAATGAGTTGCTTGCCTGATGGAACGGGGGTAGAGTACTGCCCTTCAGATGGATAGTCGAGGTTATCCTCGGGGGCGGAACCTATCACGAAAAGCATACCGAAAGTAAACACACATGACAATATGCAACAATATGATGCATGCTATGACATGGCAATATGGATGTGTGTTGGCCTAATGCAAGCTGAAATAATAGGGGATGAACTCATTTGAATCAAAGATTCAAATGATAGCTCATTTGGATTAGCCCTAAAGGTGCATTATCTTATTCTGGTTAAACAGCAAGGTTAACTTGTTTTAACATGCATGAAACCTGTACCAATGGATAGAATGGATTTTTCTGATAAATTTTCATATATAAATCTTTGCATTTGGAGTTCTGATTAAAAGTTATAAGCATTTGAAATTTGAATTATATTCGAATTTATTGTATTAGAATAAATCCAGAAATTAGATTAATGCGTCACCATGCGCCAAGATGACGTCGAGGTCAACAGAGACGTCCAGGTCAAACCTGACAGTGGGTCCCAGGTGTCAGGGTGATTAGTTTAACTAATGTTTAATTAAAACTAAACCTATTTAGTTAGCAGTGGCTGGGCCCCATCATCGCTGACTCGTCGGGGTCAACGAGGCCCACGTGGTCAACGTCCACGTCGGCTGCACGGCGACAGTAGCCGGGCGAGCCCGACGCGGAGGAGGAAGTTTTGGCGATTCCGCGACCAAACGAGCTGTGGAGGGTGGCTACGGTAGCTGGGAGCAAGCCGCGGCTATTGGTGGAGCGGTTGGGGTCGGGTGGCGGAGTTGGCGCGGCGACGAGCTAAGCGGCGGCCGGGTTCGGCCAAGATGAACTTGGGGCTAGAGGGGTCGGTGAGGTGCGGGGAGTGCATGGTTAGACTCCATGGGGTGCGGTGAGTGTGAAGGACACCATGGGGTGGCCGGAGAGTGACCAGGAGCACGTCGACGACGAGCTCCACGGCGGCGGGTGCGGGTGAGCGTGGTTCGGTTGCTACGCTGCACGAGAGCGAGAGAGAGAGGGAAGGGGAGGTAGATGGGCTCACGGGCGACGCGTAGGAGCTTTCGTCGAGGTCGGGGACGGACCCGAGCGACGACGGCGTTGAAGGGGATCTCCGGCGACGGCGGACTCGGTCGAGGGGTGGGGTGGATTCGGGCACTAGAGCGGCGGGGCTCGGCTGGTTAGGGGTAGTGGAGGCTGGCGGAGCTCTGGACATGGTGAGGAGGAGCATGGACGGCGGGGAGCACGGGTACGACGACGATGGGCGAGGAGGCGGCGTGGCGGCAAAGCGGGGAGCACGAGGGAGAGGAACCGGGAGGAGAGGAGGTGTCAGGGGTTCGGGGGAGAGAGGGCAATCCTCGGTGGCAGGTGGCGAGAGGAGCGGCGAGGCGGCGACCAGGTGCGTGGCACCCATGCGGTGCCCGCCGCCGAGCACTGACTGCCTCGCTGGCCGAGCCAAGCAGCTGCCATTGGCCATTGCTTGGCTGGGCAGCGGAGTGGGGCGGTAGTAGGGGCGCCTGTAAGTCCTTCCTGTTTTATCTTTTTCTAATTTTCTGCAACTTTGTGGAGTTTTCTAAAATACCAAAACAGTTTTAAAATTCACCAAAATGCTCCTGGTCCATTGTTGGAATATTTCCAACATGAAACATTTTGGTTTGGCAATTTTGGACATTTAAAATATTTTATATAATTTGAAATGCTCAAGTTCAAAACTTATGAATTAATCCAAGGACCTTTGATGACCTAGAAAATGATGCACCACTTTTGACATAGGCTCTGAACCAAAGCAAAGATGATGAGCATTTTGAAGGGCATTTCAGGTTCATTGAAATAATTTTTAGTAAACCCTAGTTGAATTAAGGGGGGGGGGGTGTTCTGGGGGTTTCCTGCCTTCCCCATTTCAAATTCAAATGAAATTTAAACATGATGCACACCCTAATGCATGGTCTAACTGGGATGTGACAGTTCCGCTCCGTTGCCTCCATGAGGTCGGCGCGGGGGTCCACTCAGCGGGAACTCGAAGACCCTCCCGTCGGCCCGACTATGGAGGCGGCATCAACCCGCTCAAGGGAAAGTGGCGCTCTGTTCAACAAACCAAGAAGACGGCTTAGATGAGCCTCAACCAAAAAAGACAACAAAAGTACAAGACACCCAACACTTACACCGAGACCGCTTGTGGCTGCTTCACCACCTTGTGGAAGCGGGCCGCCTCGTCCTGCTTGGTCGCCGCCGAGGAGCTCTTGGGTTTCTTTGGCCGGCTGCCGAAGAGACCCGCCCCGGCCCGACGCTTTTGCGCGCCAACACAAGCAGTTGGCGCGGCGGAAGGTCCCGCGCCTTGGCGATCGGCCGCCGGCTGGCGTCGTGGGATGGCTTCGGCTTCGTCATCCTCCGGCCAGTCCCCGAAGCCGGCCGTAAGGTCGGGGCCGCCTGCCTCTCTGCCGGTTGCGACTACGGCATCGTCCATGGCGGCCGCCCCCAGATCCGGTCGCCGGGTCGCCCACGGTGCGGTCGGGCAAAACGGTGCTTCGCCCTGCGCCCCGGCGCCGGTCGAAGAAGGGGGCTCTGCTCAAAGACAAAGCCGACTAGTCAAGAGTCGGCCATCGTGAACCCGGTGACAAAAGAAAAAGTAAGTAAGGAAAACTCACCACAGGCGGGGGATCAGCCGGAGAATACGGCGCCTTGCCGTACTGCCACTCTTCAGTGAGTTTGCAGTTGGAGATATAATTCACCATGTAAGATACCTCGTCACGAGGCATCTCTCTGGTGCTCAGCCGGCACGGGTCGAAGCGCCCGCTCATTTGGCAGATCATGTGTGGCCGGCTTTGGAGCGGGAGCACCCGGCGCTCCACAAAGGCGGCCACCAGGTCGGCCCCCGCCAAGCCCTCCGATTGGACCATCACCCGGAGCCGGGTGACGGCGACGTTCCCGGCCAGGGAGAGCGAGCGGGCTCGGAAGGACCAAGACAGCTGTCTCCCAGGCGGCGGGCCGACTACGTAAGCCGGCAGATTGAGGTAGTCGCCCTGCGAGGCGACGTTCTTCACGTAGAAGTACGACTGCTGCCAAAGCTTCACCGACTGGATCAGCGGGATAGGCGGAAAAGGGTTGTTGTCAGCCGTCCTCCGCTTGGCGATGAAGGCGCCGCAGGGGGCGTGCAAGCCCGCGGAGACAGTGCAGAGCTTGCACTGGAAGAACTCCCAAAAGAGCTCCAGAGTGGGGAGGACTCCGAGAAAACCCTCGCACAGGGTGACGAAGGAAGATAGCAGCATCATCGTGTTGGGGGTGAGGTGATGCGGCTGAAGATTGTAGACGTCGAGGAAGGAGCGGAAGAACCCGCTCGCCGGCAGGCCGAGGCCGCGCAGGCAGTGCGAGCGGAAGATGACCGCTCGCCCTCCTCCGGCGCCGGCGAAATCTCCGCCTCCGGCACGAGGCGGTTCTTCACGAGATCCTCGCTTGGCAACCGCTGCGTCCGGCGGAGCCAATCGATGTGATCTTCATGGATGTTGGAGCCGTCCCACGAGCTCGACAGCGCCATGGGAACGTGAGGAAGGAAAGAGGCGCAGGGCGGAGAGCACGGCCACGTGACGAAGGAGCCGCGATGAGCCAAGATAGCTCGCGGCGGAACGGCGCGGTGGTGAGCGCGCTGCGACGGCGGAAGAGTGAGGAAGAACGTAGAGGAAGGAGAGGAGCGAGGGCGAGCATACGAGCCCCTGCCGCTCCCCCTCCTCCCCTACTTATAGGCTCGGGCGGCGGAGCCGAGGAGGCGAGGCATGGGGGAACGTGGGATTGACTGCACCCACTCCCCCCACGTCTCGCGATTATGGTGCCCTAAAGGCGTGCTGAAACCGCCGCGACAAGACGAGTAGTCCACTTGGGCCGCAGAGAATCCGCGCGTGGGCCGAGGCGTAGGCTTGGTAGGCCCTGGCCTGCGGCGACGTCCCGTCGCGGGCGTGGGCTGGCAGGCTTTTCTGGCCACATGGCGCGCAAGGTGACGCGCGGTCATCGCGCAAGCCAGCTCGCGTTCCCTCCTTCTAATTACGGAGCTTCCCGAAGACGGCGCACCCATTCAAGGCCGGCTCTTAGCTGCCGGCTTCTCAGGATAGGAAGCTGATCGAGCTTCTCGTCCTCCTTTCGACCTCGAAGCCCAATCAGCTTCGGGGACTACTGTCGGAGTAAATGACCACGGGTAGCCTAGCCGGCTCCCCCTGGGGCTTTTGAAAAAATTACAAGCCAATCAAGCCAATCAAGTCATCCAACATCCAAGACGCTGGGCCGCCTTCCCCCGGCCGGCTGTCATTTAGGCCGGCTATCGGGGGGCGGCCCAGCCCCAAGACCCATAGGCAGAAGGCCTCAAGAGGGCCGGCCTCCGATGAGCCGGCTACCCGAAGGCCAACTCCATGTAGCCGGCCACGAGAAGGCCGACTCCATGTAGCCGGCCACGAGAAGGCCGACTCCGAGAAGCCGGCCACCCCACAGGCTGCCAGGGCCGCACCCTCAGAATCTGCACCCACATAACGGTGATGAGACGCGGCGTGGCTATAGTGAAGCCTGCCACCCCCGCATCCCGGAGCACGCGTGGCTACAGTTTGCCGTACGGGGCAGCCATCACCCGTCCGGCGCGGCACTGTTGCCATGTTGACCATGACGTCACCCACGACAGGCTGTCAGTACTACCCGCAGGCGGCGGACCCCTCCGGTTAGAGAGATGCCCGAAGGCGGCTCGGCCTCCCTCAGTCGGCCTGAGACATGGCCGGCTCCCCATAGCCGGCTTGTTCCCTCCCTTGAAGGAAGCGCCTCATTAAGGAGACAAGACGAAATGAGGCTACAGTGATCGCCGCCAAGGCGGCAGCACTGTAGCCATGCTTACCCCGACAAAGCCCTTGTCATCAAGATTGAGGCAATAGTAACCAGCCCCCGACAAGGCCCTCAATGGTGGGGCCAGCTTGTCGACCAGGAAGCCGGCAGCCGGCGGGACCCACCAGTCGGCGGGACCCAGCGACCGGCAAAGAAGCCGGCGGACGATGACACTGACGGCTAGGGCCCACATCTAGCCGGATTACCATTATACCCCTGGGGGGTAGGCCTATATAAACCCCCCAGGGCACCCATGCAAAGGGTTGATCTCTTAGAGTTTTAGACACCACATAGAGGGAAGAGGAGAGCTAGCCGTGCCCTTCTTCTTCCTCTCACCGAACAACTCAAGGAGCTTCTTGTAGCAACTTGTTCATCTAGTGATCATGCAGAGACCCCGCAGAGCAGCAGTAGGGGTGTTATCTCCACGGAGAGCCCCGAAGCTGGGTAAGATTCGCCGGCGTGCATGTCTTCGCCTCATCTCGTTTCCAGGCACCGGCGACGTCTTATTGGCTCCCACTATGATTAGCCACCCGTTGGCATATGTCGCGCCTACCACCTGACAGGGGCCTCGCCGTCGTCCACCACCTTGGACGCGCTCGGCGCGGCGTGGTCAACGTGGTCAACGAACGACACCATCGGAAGTAGACTGTGCATGGAGAGGCTGACAGCTGGGTCCACGGCCGCACACAAGGAAATACCTCATTACGCGCAAAATAATGATTCCTCCACCTGACATCTGGGACCCACCGGAAGGGCCACTGTATTTCGCGAAAAAAACGTGCCCCCCGCTGACATGTCGGACCCACCAGCTATCTTTGCACGCAAGGAAGTGCCTCCTTATTACGCACCAAAAAATGAATACTCCCCCTGCCAGCTGGAACCCAGCATAGTGGGAGGCTGACTTGTGAGCCTACCAAGTTGACGGGGACGGAGGGCTTTGTCAACTTAGTCAATATGAACGATTCTAGCTCCTGTTACCGTACGATGTTCATCCAACGGCCGTGGTGCTTCTTCAATCTCTGGTCTTCTTGCTCCAGCCGCCCAAACCAGCGCCGGTCGTGATGCATGCTCCTGCCTCCCATGGCCGGCTATGATGCCGCGGAGGCCTCACCGCCCCCTACTACTCCCACCGCTGGCCAGGCCATCCCTCTACTCGCCCACACCCCCTATTATTCTACGACCACAACAGCCTCTCACCGCAGCCGAACCAGTGAACCCTCGTAATCCTCTTTGTGTGGGCATCCACTGCTGTGTTTTCCCTGGCTCCGAGTCGTCCCCTTCCTAGGCCTCGCCCTCGTCCACCGCTGTGGTGCTCTCGGCGCGGCGTGGTCAACGTGGTCAAGGAACGATTTCCATCGGACGTGGACTGTACGTGGAGAGGCTGACAGCTGGGTCCACGGCCGCAGCAAGGAAGTGCCTCCTTATTACGCGCAAAATAATGATTCCTCCACCTGACAGTGGGGACCCACCGGATGTGCCACCGTATTTCGTGAAAAAAAACGTTTCCCCCTGACTGCTCGGACCCACCAGCTACATCTTCGCATGCAAGGAAGTGCGTCCGGGCAAAAAAAATGATTCACCCCCCTGACTGATGGGACCCACCAGCTACATCTTCGCACGTAAGGAAGTGCATCCGGGCAAACAAACGATTAGCCCCCTGACTGCTGGGACCCACCAGCTACATCTTCGCACGCAAAGGAAGTGCGTCCGGGCAAAAAAAACGATTCACCCCTCTGACTGCTGGGACCCACCAGCTACATTTTCGCACGCAAGGAAGTGCCTGACAGTCGGGACCCACCTGGTCGAAGCGTACGTAGCATTGTCATTCTGGCCGCGAACGTGTACGTACATACTGGTCGTTGTAGAGGTGTGCACGTGTCGTAGTAGAGGCGCGCACATAGCATGTACACGTACGTACATCGGCCAGGGTGCAAGAAAGAAAATACGGCCACGTACGTACATACGGGCAGGGTCTCGAACGCCTACTCGCGCATATGTACGGCCAGGTCTCGTGTACATGGCTGGGTCGGAACGGAGAAACAACGTCATCGTCGTGTTCATGGGGAGCCAACCGGCTGGGTCGGAACGGAATGCGTGGTCGTGTTCATCGGGAGGGCTTGGACAGAACATGCGATGGAAACGAGGCCTGGCGTACCGCAGAACGGAGGAAACGGACCTCCTACGTTTGGAACGGGGTCCTGTTGATCAGGAGGGGTGTGGCGTACCGCAAAACGGAGGAAACGGACCTCCTACGGTCGAAACGGGGGTCCTGTTGATCGGGAGGGGTGTGGCGTACCACAAAACGGACGGAATGGACCTCCTACGGTCGAAATAGGGGTCATGTTCATCGGGAGGGGTGTGGCGTACCGCAGAACGGGACTCCACGGGATACTGTTCATCTCCACCGTCGACCTCCTCCAGCCTCCACGGGCTACCGTCGACCTCCTCCAGCCTCCACGGGCTCCTGTTCATCCAGCCTCCACCGCGCGCTACTCCACTGGCTACTGTTCAGCCACCCCTCCACCGTCTACTATTCATCCAGCCCTCCACACCACGGGGTCCTGTTCAACCACCCCTCCACAGGCACCCCTCCACCGTCTACTGTTCATCCAGCCCTCCACACCATGGGTTCCTGTTCATCCAGAGGCAACGCCACCGCTCCTTGTTCATCCACCCCCATACGCCTTTGTTCATCAATCGATCGGCTTGATTAGCAGCAGAGCGAAGAATCGCTTCGATCTGGTTCGATTAACGACCATCGATCGATCGCTCTTCAGATGTAGCGTAAGCTGCGGTGCAATCGCCGTGTTGATTAGAGCCCAACGCCTCGCTTCGGGTTCGATTAGAAATAACGCCGCACACACACGCAGCGTCGTGTACGAGAAAGCAGCGCATCGCTTCGGCCCCGACCTCCCACCGTGAACGGCAACTCCCGAAATTTTCCTCCCCTCGCTTCTACCACGGTTTTTCCGTCATGGGCGGCCCTAAGAATGTCATGCAGCTGCGTCTCCGCCCGCCAGACGAAAAGCCCATTTTCATCATGATTTTTGTCATAGAAGTAGGAGCCCACCACATCTATGATGATACCAGGTTTTGTCACAATTATCATCATAGAAGTGTCATATGTATGACAGAAAAAAAATTCGTTCGGCCCAAAATGTCACGGATGTGTCTTTTTTTTGTAGTGAAAGGACATAGATTTGATTTTTCAACCAATTTATATGCACCGGAGCATGTGCATGTAGTTTATTTTTGAATTGTGCACCTGAAATGGCTGGAAAACCAGATTAATGTATAAAATGTCCAAATGAACCCTGAAAAATTCCAATTCTTTTATGACACACATATAGTTGCATGTTCACTGCAGATAAAAGGTCTAGCAATTCAAACAGCGTCCATTGCAGCTGTGACCCCATTATGTAATTCAAACCAAGTAGATCCCACACAGTTTATTATGACCAACCGTGTGAGATGTAGTACAAAATATCTTGGAGCACCGTCGGTCTATAGTACGCCTATGGCTTACGAGAGAAGGTGCGTCGGCTACAGCCCACAGCCGGCGTGTCAAGCACACTAGCTCACTCCCCCAAAAACTCCCGCCCCTGCATCCCTCGCAATCTCGAAAATATTACTGCCTCGTAATCTCAAAAATATCTACCGCCTGGAAGGTTTTAATGATTGATAGCACACGATTAGTATGTGCGGACCGTGCGGCGATGTCATTACTCCTGCTCGCTTCAGTCCCTTGATTCAAATTTTCATAGCTCCAGGCATTTTTGATCCCGCCTCAGCATCCCTCGCAATCTCAAAAATATCTGCTCGCCCTTGATCCAAATTTTCAGTAGCCCCGCCTTGTTACTCCCACGTAGTAAAATTTTTAGTTGCCGCGGTATTTCCTCAAACACAACCTTGCCCCCCTCCACACACACCCCAAAACCTCCTGTCGCACAGACACACGCAACCCTCAAAACCATTGGTAGGTCGCTGCCATCGCCGGTGCCTCCATCCTCAACCTCTGCCTTTGTGCCGGGGAGCTCGAGGAGCCAATGGCCAAAAAGAGGTTTATCGCGGCCTTTTCACCCGACGCCGGCGAGGTGGCCGCCGAGGTGTCCCGTCGTCCTCGGCGGGACCGATCCACCGTCGCCGGTCCCCCGATCAACCCACCGCCGCGCCCCTACGCCGGTTCGAGTACTTCCCCGTCCTCCCTCGGACCCGGCAGCCGACAAAGTCCTACCTCGGGTCCGGCAGTGGCGGTGGGTGACGTGGGTCACCGAGATTACAGATCGAGAGACCCACACCCGCCGGTGGCTCGGTAGCTTCCACGCGGCCGAGCTCGCGACCATGGAGTACGATCACTGGTAGGTCCGCTACCACGGCGCGGCGGCAAGGCTCAATTTCCCCTTCGGCACACGTCCAGTCGACCTCGTTCCGCCGGACCAGGGGTGATGAGCTCGGCTATGGCGCGGGAGGACCGCGAGGCGCGGGAGCGTGTAAGTGCATCTAGTGCCATCCCTAGTTGGTTTTGGATTATTGACGACAAACTTGGTTGAGGGACTAATATGTTTGTGAGAATTGCAGGATAACACAAGTAGTAGTCCCATATTGATTCGGTTTACCTACTAGAGATGACCCCTAAAAATGTGTGCAGACATTGAAGACAATGGTGGTCTGTGAAGATATTCACATTGAAGACTATGACATGAGAAGACATCGCATGAAGACTATGGAGTGCGAAGACATAGTTGTTGCATAGTTTCCTTTTCTTCTTCGTTGAGTCATAGGAACCACCGCACTGTTAAGTGGGGTCCAAGTGAACAAAGTCAGAGTGACTGATGTGATACTCAACCAAATCCTAAGTCTTCGAGCAAAGACAATGAGAGCAAATCTTATCCAAAGTTGGATGAGTCAGCTTTACTTGTAGCCCAAGTAAAGCTGCCGCGTGCGTTTGATATCTGACTGTTGGACATGTGTCAGTTCCTTAGTGACCCAGGGTCATTATGGACAAATCAGGTCGGGTTGCCTCCTGGCTATAAATAGCCCACCCCCTACACCATAAATTGGTGGCTGCTCAGAGTTAGTGCAAGGCTTTTGTCGTTTGAGAGCAACCCACCTCCGAAGCATTTGAGAGAGAGATCCTAGCCAGGACAAAGCCCAAAACACCAGAGCCAAAGAGTGTTAGGCATCACTGAAGACTTTCTGTCCGCGTGATCTGAAGACTTGTTACACTCGAGGATTGTGAATTCTCCAGCCAGTTAGGCGTCGCGTTCTGAGCATCCAAGAGTCATTGTGGATTGCCGGTGAACGAAGTCTGTGAAGGTTTGGAAGTCTACCTTGAGGACTTACCAAAGTGATTGGGCAAGGACTAAGTGTCCTTTGCTCAAGTGGAATAAGGTAAAGACGCGGTCTTCTGAGTTGAATCTCAGCCTCCCTAACCAGACGTACAGTTGTCACAACAACTGGAACTGGTCCAACAAATCCTTGTCCTCTCCAAGCAACTGGTTCTATCCTTTACCTCTCTTTACTTACAGTCTGTCTTCGTGAAGTCATTGCCTGCTTGCATGATTTGATTGGCTTCACTGTGTGAAGATTGTTTGGTGTTTGGCTTCATACTATCTTCCATCCTGATCCATTCTACCTAGCTGCTAATAGTCTTCGTGCTTTCACTTCATTGCTTACTTGACTATGGCTTGTCTAGTGTAGTCTACCTTCCGTTGCATATCAATAGGTTTGTTTCTACTGTTTGTCTTCAAAGCCCCCTTGTTTTGAAGACTTCCATAAAAATCGCCTATTCACCCCCCTCTAGTCGATAACTAGCACTTTCAATTGGTATCAGAGCAAGGTGCTCCCTTGTTCTGTGTGATTCGGTTTAACCACCTGAAGTTTCAGCTATGTCGACTGCAGGGATAATCAAAGTCTCCGCTGCGTGCCCTGTCTTCGATGGCACTGATTACCCCTACTGGAAGAATAAGATACGTATGCATCTTGAAGCCATTGACGTCGACCTTTGGTATGTCGTCAAGAACGGCGTTCCCAAGTTTGGTGAAGGTGTCACTGCTGCTGATGTCAAGAGGTTCATTCAACTGGACTCACTTGCCAAGAACATCATCTGTGGTCATCTGACCAAGGACAATGTGGTCGTGTGAGTGCTCTGGAAACTGCGAAGCTAGTCTGGGACTGGCTCTCCAAGGTCAACGAAGGCATCTCAACCCAGAGAGACTCAAGGATTAGTGTTCTTCGCAATCTCTTTAACCGCTTCAAGAGAAATGACAATGAGAATGTCCAGCTCACATTTGATCGCCTCACTCATATCACGAACGAGCTTCATGCACTCGGCGCTACTGAGATCACCAAGCACAAAATCGTCAAGACGCTTATGAGATTGCTTGATAGCCCTTTCAACACCCTGGCCCTGATGATTCAAGAACGCCCTGGCTTCAAGACACTCGATCCGTCTGACATACTTGAGAGGCTCAACACACATGAGTTCCAGCTATCTGAGAAAAGATATATCTATGGTCCCAACTATGGCCGAACTCGCGCTTTGAAGGCAAAGGTTGTTTCCTCATCCAAGAAGAATCATTGCAGTTAGGGATCACGAAGACATTGGAAAGGAGCTTCCTATGCTTGTGAAGAAGTTCCAGAAGTTCACTAAGAAGAAAGACTTCAAAAAGTCTTCAAGATCCAGCTCTAGAAATGATGAAGCTTCCTCTCATGATCACAAGAAGAGAACATGCCACCAGTGCAAGAAACCTGGTCACTACATCTCTGAGTGTCCACGGTGGGACAATGAGACCAAGAAGAAGAAGAAGAGCAAGGAATATGATTATGATGACAACAAGAATAAGAAATCCTCAAAGTCTTCTTCCAAGTCTTCGTCGAAGTCTTCATCACACAAGAAGAGCTCATCCAGCAAGGCTCGTGCGTTTGTTGGCAAGGAGATGGATTCAGAGGAGGAGTCTGCATCTGAGGAGGCAGAGGTGGAGTCTAAAGAGGAATCTGATTTAGGCGTGGCAAGCCTGGCTCTAGCTTCAGCGTATGTCGCCAAGTCCATCTTCAACACTGAAGACAATGGCCTCATCACCAACACTGATGCTAAGGACGAGGATGACTCTGCTCCCACCTACTGCTTCATGGCACGTGGTGCCAAGGTAACCTCACGCGATGCTTACTTTCAAACATCAAGTGAAGATGACTCTGAATGTGAATCTAAACCTAGCTACAAAACACTTGCTAAAATGCAACTGAACAACAAAATGCTAAGGAACATATTCAAAAGTTGTAAGACAAAAGCGATGACATGTTGGACGCGGAAATGACTCGAACTCAGTCCTTAATTGAAGACATTAAAAATCTTCATGTTAAGTACGCGGAACTTGAAAGTCGTCGTGAAACACTCTCAACTACTCATGAAAAGCTCTCCTATGATTATCTTCAAAGGAAGCAAGAGCTTGAGAACTTGAGATTGGCTCATGAAGATCTTCAAGAGGAGAACGAGTCACTCTGTGCTCAACAGATCAGTTCCGCTCAGGAAGGATTTGAACCACCATGTCTAAAATGTCTGGAGCGTGATAATGTTGTCTCTATTGCTGAATGTTCTACTGCTGCTACTGTTGCAATATCTTCAACTGCTGATGTGGTAACTAACCCCTCTGCTGAGGATACCACTACTATTGCTGATTAGAATGCCAGGTTGAAGACATTGCTTGAGACAGAAATGTACAAAAGTCTCAAAGGGCATCAGACACTGTGTGATGTCCTCAAGAAACAGATTCTGAACCGAAACCCTAGGAAAGAGGGTGTTGGGCTCGAGAGGAAAATGAATGTTGATGGTTCTTACTGGAAGCCTGAGCAGTACCCCAAAACCACATGGGTTGCTGCAAAGGGACCTTCAGTGGATCCATCTACCTTATCTGGCTTCACTTGTGCTAACCCGATTATCATTGGTGAATCATTTGATGCAAACTATAAACTTGTCGGGTGGTAGGTGCGACATATGCCAACGGGTGGCTAATCATAGTGGGAGCCAATAAAACGTCGTCGGTGCCTGGAAACGGGATGAGGCGAAGACATGCACGCCGGTGAATCTTACCCAACTTCGGGGCTCTCCATGGAGATAACACCCCCACTGCTGCTCTGCGGGGTCTCCGCATGATCATTAGATGAACAAGTTGCTACAAGAAGCTCCTTGAGCTGTTCGGTGAGAGGAAGAAGAAGGGCACGGCTAGCTCTCCTCTTCCCTCTATGTGGTGTCTAAAACTCTAAGAGATCCTCCCCTTTGCATGGGTGCCCTGGGGGTTTATATAGGCCTACCCCCCATGGGTACAATGGTAATCCGGCTAGGCGTGGTCCCTAGCCGTCAGTGTCTTCGTCCGCCGGCTTCTCCGCCGGCCGCTGGGGCCCGCCGACTGCTGGGTCCCGCCGGCTGCCGGCTTCCTGGTCGACAACCTGGCCCCACCATTGAGGGCCTTGTCAGGGGCTGGTTACTGTTGCCTCAATCCTGATGACGAGGGCTTTGTCGAGGTAAGCATGGCTCTGATGCCGCCACCTTGGCGGCGATCACTGTAGCCTCACCTCGTCTTGTCTCCTTAATGAGGTGCTTCCTTGAGGAGGGAACAAGCGGGCTATGGGAAGCCGGCGATATCTCAAGCCGACTGGGGGAGGCCGAGCCGCCGGGCATCTATCTCGTTGGAGGGGCCCACCGCCTCTGGTAATCTTGTGACTGTCGTGGGTGACGTCATGGTCAACATGGCAACAGTGTCGCGCCGGACGGGTGATGGCTGCCCCGTACGGCGAACTGTAGCCACGCGCCCTCCGGGATGCGGGGGTGGCAGGCCTCACTCTAGCCACGCCCCGTCTCGTCACCGTTATGTGGGTGCAGATTCTGAGGGGGCGACCTGGGCCGCCTGCGGGGTGGCTGGCTTCTTGAAGTCGGCCTTCTCATGGCCGGCTACGTGGAGTCGGCCCTCTGGTAGCCGGCTCCTTGGAAGCCGGCCCTCCCGTGGCCTTCTTCTGTAGGTCTTGGGGCCAGGCCGCCTCCTGACAACCGGCCTGAATGACAACCGGCCTGAATGACAGCCGGCCGAGGGAAGGCGGCCCAGCGTCTTGGATGTTGGATGGCTTGATTGGCTTGTAATTTTTTCAGAAGCCCCAGGGGGAGCCGGCTGGGCTACCCGTGGTCATTTACTCTGACAGTAGTCCCCGAAGCTGATTGGGCTTCGAGGTCGAAAGGAGGGCGAGAAGCTCGATCAGCTTCCTATCCTGAGGAGCCGGCAGCTAGGAGCCAGCCTTGAATGGGTGCGCCGTCTTCGGGAAGCTCCACAGTTAGAAGGAGGGAACGCGAGCCGGATTGCGTGTTGACCGCGCATCGCCTTGCGCGCCACGTGGCCAGAAAGGCCTGCCAGCCCACGCGCGCGATGGGACATCGTTGCAGGCCGGGGCCCACCAAACCTACGCCTCGGCCCACGCACGGATCCTCTGCGGCCCGAATGGGCTGCTCGCCTTCCCGCGGCAGTTTCAGCACGCCTTTAGGGCGCAGTTGTAACGCCCCGAGACCGATGCTCCAGAAGACTTCCAGCTATTCCGGGTTTCGCCGTGTGTTTCTTTTGTGCTTGCTCTTTTATTTTTGCATTGCATCATGTCATCATGCCATCATGTCATTAATCTTTTGCAACTCATCTAAATAAATCGTATGGATTTTCGGTCCATTTAAATCGAGGGATATTCACAATGGTGATTTCTCTTTATAACATATCCTCCCAATATTTAGGGAGCTATATTAAACCATTCCATAACACATTTGCGCGGTTCTTCAAATTTCCTTTTTATCCAACTCAACTTCTTTTCTTCCTTTGGTGCCTTTTAAGTAAAATTGAGTCGCAATTTTACTTTATCCTAAATGTTCCAAATCAGCCCATAAATCACATCTAATGTGTAGGGTCATCTCCTATAATTTCAACCCATTTGGAGTTCATTCGAATGGGTTTGAAATCAAACTTGTGCGAGTTAAATTCAACATGTGTGGATTTTACATTCTCTAAAAATCCTCGGGCCATTTTTGTTAAATTCCTCATATTTTTGTGAGCCCGGGAAAATTATCCGTGTGTCCAAATTCTTTCCCTAACCCTCTCTTTCTTTTTGTCTCTCTTTAATTGTTTTTCTGCTAAGAAAATATATAAGAGAGAGGGAAGAGAGAGAGCCCAGCCATGCCTCCTGGGCCTCCCAACCTCCCGCGCCGGCCTAAGGCCAAGGCCCAGCCGGCCCCTGCCTATCCTAACCTAGCCCGGCTCCCTCCAGCGCCGCACGCATCCCTCTCGATCCCCATCTCCCTCGTCCTCCCTCCAGCGCCGCATCGCACAGGAGAGGAGCGCCCGTGGCCCCCCATGCTCGCCGTAGCTGCAGCTCCTTCTCCAGTTCGTCGTCGTCCTCGCCTCCCTCTCCTCCCTCACGCACACCCGCATCTCTCTCCCTCGTCTCCTCCCTCGCGCCGACCAGCGCCCGATCCCCATCTCCTCCTTCGCACCGCCATCTCCCTCGCTCGACCCCTCGGCCTCCTCCACCCCATAAATGCTCGAGCCGCGCCCGTCCTGTCTTGGCACCATGGCAGCACTGTCGCTCCCTCCTCCGCCCCTAACCGTCTTGGCGTGTTGGCGCGCCATCGCTGAGCTCTCCTTTGCCGAGCGCCACCCGAGCCCCAAGCGTCGCCCCTGCTTCCTCCGCGTCGCTCTGGCCCCGCTTCTCCTCCGCGCCATGGCCTTGGCCCCTCTGCTCCGCTTGTCGCCTCTGCTGCCCTCCTCGGCGTCCTGCTCATCCTCGTGTGTGCCATGGGCGTGCGCCGCCATCGGCCTCTGCTGGCGCGTCCGTCTCCCTCGCCGGCGTCCTGCCTCTTGGTGTTTTGATCCACCACCACATCGTGGCGATTTTGTTGCTTCATTGTCGGGCATGAGTTGCCTTCTTGCTGTCCACGAGGCCCTTTTGCCTTTCTTCGTTTTGGATCAGCCGGTATGAGGCGCCAAGTACCAGGTCAGCGAGGACCGCCAAGTTAAATCTTCTGCCGTTCCGAATTCACCAAGTACCACAACATCGATAACCATACAGACCGCCAAAACGACTACGGGATTCACCAAGTACCTTTCGGATCGTCAAGTTCATCTACGTGCATGTACGACTACTTCCACGATGATGCGAGTACAAGTACCCTCTTCGTGGTTTTTGCCAAGTACCTCGATGCGGAGCCCTCGGATCCGTCAAGTCCAACAACGACGGTGTACAACTACCGGCGACGCCGATCGTCTACGAACCCTGTACCTCGACGACCCGCCAAGTACCCCTTCGGATTGCCGAGTACCTCTACCGGCGACCCGTGAGCGTGTACAAGTTCAGTCGCGAGCGTCTACTTCCCTCTCTGAAACTCGACCGGCTTCGAGATGAAGGCACGCTTCAAAGGTATACCCGCCGGAACGACCGCCCGTGAACGAATGCTTGTATGTTGTATGAGATGCCCGTTTGCACCGTGTCCGAAATTTGTCGCTCGCTTGTTCCTCCTCGTTGCCATGCCATCGTCTCGTGGGAACCCGGTAACCGGGAACACCCCACCATCTTGCTCAACTCGCTCACGCCCACTTCTTTTGCACCGGTATCTCCGTGAGCTACCGGAACCGAAATGTTGCCGTGGCATCATTTTCGGATTCGTTGCCGTGGCACCCCTTTCTTCCACCACGGTGACACAATGCTTCATAACATGCTCCTGTCAACGTTTTCATAAAAAATTGCATAAAACTTGCACATGTCATCCGCATCATGATAACAACATTTAAATGTTTATAATTGTTGTTTGCATTAATTTGCTTAAATGCCATGTTAAAATGATTTATTTCATAACTAAATAACCGTAACTCGGATTTAAATAATTTATATATGTAAATGGGGTAGAAAAATGCCTAGTTTAACATGGTAGCATTTCTTTGCATGTTTAACAACTCTAAAATATGCTTTAGGTCAGAACAGTACCAAATTCGAAATATGCATATGGGGTTTTCCGGAATTGTTGTTGGTTGTTCCGGCCCCATTTAAATTTCCCTAAATAGTTTGTTTTGTTATGCTTCACCTCTTGCCATGTTTAACAACATTTAATATTGTTGGGTACATAACCGAGAGAGAACTAAATAAGTCCCCATCCCGTTGAAAACTTAACCTGTATTGTCATCAATCACCAAAAAGGGGGAGATTGTAAGTGCATCTAGTGCCCCTTAGTGATTTTGGTGTATTGAAGACTTATAGGTTAAGTAACTAATCGTTGTAAGTGTACACAGGTCTATAAGTCTATGAGGAGTTTGATATTCTGAGAGAAAGTCGACCCTAAAATGAATTTCTTCAATGAAGAATTTGATATTCGAAGACTTTCGAAGACTTTGAAAGTGAAGAAATTGGTGTGATTCGAAGACTTGGTATTCGCTTGAGGAACATGAAGCGTGAAGACTTTTGTTTTCGTAGTTTCATTTTCTCTTTCTTGAGTCATAGGAAACACCGTCTTTGTTAAAGGGGTCGAGGAAATACTAAGGAGAAATTTCCATTTGATGCTCAACTCAAAATCCTCACCTACCAATCCCTTGAGTGAAGCCTTTGGAAATCTCATACAGATTCAGTCAATTTCTTGATGTGAGGCGAAGCTCTTACAGTCCTTTGAGAATTTATTCGGCGAGGAGTTAAATTCGCCAGTCTGAATTGCCTACGATGAGAACATGATAGCCCCGAGGAATTTGATGTTCCAATTTCCGACCGTTCTTTGTCTTCTTGCTTGTTGTCCCCAAAATATCTCCACCTAACGGTCATATCATTTAAGGGCATTTATGTCTTATCATGTCGGGCTGCTCCGAGGCTATAAATAGCCGCCCCCACAACCACTAGTTGGTTGGCTGCTCGAAGAACTTGACACTTGTCATTTGAGAGCAACCCATCCTCTGAGGACTTTGGCGAAAATCATCAAGTGAGGAAAAACCCAAAGTGAGGAAAATCCCAAAACCAAACCCCAACAAACCCAAAGTGATTGAGCATCATGAAGAAATTGATCAGCGTGGATCCGGCGCTTTTACCTTTGAAGACTGTGCTTCTTCCAGACGGTTAGGCGTCACGGTCTAGAAACATCAAGAGGAATTGTGGATCGCCGAGTGACCAAGTATGTGAAGGTTTGGAAGTCGCGAAGACTTACCACGAGTGATTGGACGAGGTCTGCGTGGCCTTAGTTCAAGGAGAATCGGTGAGGACTTGGTGTCTGAGCTGCGTGCTCGGCGATTGGGTGTCCGGACTGCGTGTCCTCGAGTTTAAATACTCGGCCGCTCCAACCAGACGTACAACCGAGACAGCAGTTGGAACTGGTCTACCAAATCATTGTCTTCACCAACCTAACTGGTTCTAATTCCTCAACCCTTTCATTTCCTCATTCTTGTGTTGAGTGTTTGTCATATCTGTGTTTGAAGACTTTGATGAAGACTTTCTCAATTTCCTCAGTTCAATTTCTTGATCTGTTTGTCTTCATCTTGTGTTATCCTGTGATTACGCTTTACGTACTCTGTGATTGTCTTCATTTCATCATGATGACTATGCTTGTAATCTGTTATGCTTATTTCGAGTACTTATTCCGCTGCATGTATTTCTTAGCTAAGGAATTTCCTCACGAGCAAATTCCTCGATGAAGAATTTGTAAAATTCATAAAATCGCCTATTCACCCCCCTCTAGTCGATATAACACTTTCAATTGGTATCGAGCAAGGTACTCCCTTGTTACGTGTGATTTTAGTTTAACCACCGGAGTTTTAGTTATGTCGACCGCAGGTATGATCAAGGTCTCAGCAGGGTGTCCTACCTTGATGGGACGGACTACCCCTCTTGGAAGAACAAAATGCGAATGCATCTTGAAGCAATTGACAACGATCTACGGTATGTTGTGACAAAAGGTGTTTCCTCGGTCACACCCTCTCGAATGATCTGATGTGAAGAGATTCAAGCAACTCGATTCTCAAGCGAAGAATATCATATGTGGCCATCGAGCAAAGGTCAATATGGAAGAGTGAGTGCTTTGGAATCTGCCAAACTCATACAGGACAGGCTGTCCAAAGTAAATGAAGGTGTTTCAACTCAGCGTGACTCTCGAGTTGATGTTCTTGGAATCTCTTCAACCGCTTCAAAAGACTCGACAAGCGAAAATGTTCAACAAACCTTGATCGCCTCACCGACATCTCAAATGAGCTTCAAGCCTTTGGGTGCCATGACATCACCGACCATGAGGTGGTGAAGAAATTGCTAAGATCGCTTGATTCCTCATTTGACACTCGCTGCCGATGATACAAGAACGAGCTGACTACAAGTCTCTTGATCCTGCTGATATCCTCGAAGGCTAAATACTCACGAGTTCCACTTCTCAAAAAGAGATCTCTATGGTTACGGCTATGGAAGAACACGTGCCACGAAGGCCAAGGCTGAATCTGAATCGAGAGTGAAGACTACTGCTAGTAGCATTGGAGATCTGAAGAATTTGGCGAGGAGCTAGCACTGCTCGTGAAGAAATTCAGAAATTCACAAGGCGTGGCCATTTTGGAAAATCCTCAAGAAGCGGTGATTCCTCATCTAGTGACTATAAGCGAAGACTTTGCCACAAATGCAAGAAACCTGGTCACTATATCCAAGATTGTCCTCGATGGGAAAAGGAATTGAAGAAGAAGAAACACAAGGATTACTGATTACGATGGCGTGAAGAAGAAGAAGAAATCATCAAAATCTTCATCATCAAAATCCTCAAAACCTTCTTCTCACAAGAAGAGCAGCTCCAAAAAGGCTCGGGCATTCATTGGCAAGGAAATGGACTCTGAAGCTGAATCGAGGAAAATGAGGAAGAGGAGGAGTCGAAGAATCCGAATCTGGTGTGGCTAGTCGGCTCTTGCTACGCTTACGTCAGCAAATCCATCTTCAACTTGAAGAAAATGCCTCCGCCAACAAACACGATGAGGAAAATGATGACTACGCTCCCACCTATTGCTTCATGGCAAAAGGTGCCAAGGTACTCAATTACACCTCCTCTGAATCTAGTGAAAATGAATCTGATGAGGATCTCAAGCCCAGCTACTCTAAACTTGCTAAGATTGCTATAAAACAACAAAGGGCTTTTGAAAAGGTTCAAAACATGCTAGATAAGAGTGATGATATGTTAGGTGAAGAAATGGATGCACTCAAGCCCTCCTTGAAAATCTTGAAAGTTCGGTCTAGGCTTGACAGCCTTCAAAGTCATCATAACACTCTCTTATCTGATCATGAGAAACTTTCTTATGAATTTCTTCAAAGAAAGCAAGATCTTGAGAAGCTAAGAGTGAGTTATGAAGATCTTCAGAAGGAGCGCGATTCATTACTTGCTCAACAAATCAGCGCTTCTCAAGAAGAATTTGTTCCTCCATGCTTAAAGTGCATTGAACGTGAATCTGCTAATTCTTCACATGAATGTTCAAATGCTTCAACTGTTACAAATTCTTCACCTGCCTCTGCTATCACTAATTCCTCATCTGAGGACATTGCTAGTATCACTGACGATGCAGGGCTGAAGGAATTGTACATGACAGGCATGTACAAAAGCCTCAAAGGGCATCAGACTCTTTGTGATGTGCTTAAAAAGCAGATCCTCAACAGGAACCCTAGGAAAGAGGGTATTGCTTTTGAGAGGAAACTCAATGCTGATGGAACATATTGGAAGCCTGAGCAGTATCCCAAAACCTCATGGGTTCTTTGCAAAGGGACCTCGATTGATCCATCCACCTTATCTGGCTTTACATGTGAATTTCCTCATTACGATGATGAGTCATTTGACTCAAACTATAAACTGTTCAAAAATCAGAATGGTGAAGTATTTGCTAGATATGTTGGCACTAAGCTGCGAGAGCGGTCCCCTATGAAGAAAATCTGGGTTCCCAAGAAATGTCTTGAAAGTCTTCAAGTGAATGTCCTCATGACACCACCCGTGAAGAAAAGGAACCCCAGATCAAATTCTTCATATGGACAAAATTCTTCATATAGATCCAAGTCCTCATACGGACCAAATTCCTCACGTGGATCAAATTCCTCAAAAGGATCAAAGTCCTCATATGATTATCATCGTGCTAATAACTCTGTTTCGCAGGGTAGAGCTAAGGGATATGAATATGTGCATTATTCTTCAAACCAATATGTTCATAAGTCCTCGAAGAATTTCTACGCTTATTCATATGCTTACCTAACCCCTCTTATGTGAAACGAAATGGTTTGGCCTCTATGCCACCATTCTCATATGGTGCTCATGAGAATGATGAACTCTTTGCCACCCCTTGAGATGTGGGTGGTGAAGAAAAGAACTAATCTCTTCTGCAGGGTCAGGTCTCGGGCGTGTTTTAAGCGTCTGAAGAATTTCTTTGGGGGCGACAAAAATGCACGAAAGGGCCTTGAGCTAATCATGATGAAATGAACTTTCATTTCACACGTCCTCATACTACTTATCTGAATACTGACTGATGAAATTCATCTGATGAACTTGATATCATATTCTTCACTGATGAAGTATATGGGATCGTAAGTTGTACTAATTCATCTGCAGGATGATCAACCCAAAGCCACTGAGTGGGTTCTCGATAGTGGATGTACAAATCACATGATTGGTGACAAGAATCTATTGATGGATGCTCCCTTATCACCGTCACATCTGAAGCATATCATCTTTCTTGACAAAGGCAAAAGTCGGTATTGGGACTTGGTAAGGTTGCAATCTCTAAGGACATGCACATGGACAAAGTCATGCTTGTTGAGTCTTTAGGATATAACCTCATGTCGGTCTCAATGCTTTGTGATCTTGATATGGTAGTTATCTTTGGCAAATATCGTTGTGTTGTGATTATGGAAGCTGACAATTCCAAAGTCTTGAAGGCTTTAGGAGAGGAGACTTGTATATTGTTGATTTTCCTCGGGACCACAACCAGCCATGTGTCTACTTGCAAAAGCTTGAGAAGGCTGGCTATGGCATCGACGACTTGGTCACGCATGGCATGAGGAATTTGCACACACTTGCGAAGAAGAAGCATGTCATTGGCATTGAGAATGTCAAATTCCTCAAGGATCACTTATGCGAACTGTGAAGCTGGAAAAATGACCAAGGCCAAGCATCCAGTGAAGACTATCATGACCACTACCGTCCTTGAATTGCTTCACATGGACCTCTTTGGTCCCAATCATTACTCAATTGTCACTAATGATGCATCTCTATATGGCTTTGTTATTGTTGATGATTACTCTCGTTACACATGGGTACACATTGTTACCTTCAAAAATCAAGTGCAGGAAATCTTCAAGCGATTTTCCTCGAGGGCTTCAACCAACTTTGGTGTGAAGATCAAGCACATCGAAGTGACAATGGAACTGAGTTCAAGAATTCGGTCTTGATGAATATCTTGATGAACTTGGTATTACTCATGAGTTATCTGCTCCTTATACTCCTCGGCAAAATGGCGTCGTGGGCGCAAGAACAGAACTCTTGTTGAGATGGCTGCACTATGCTTGATGAATACAAAGCGCCTAGTCGTTTCGGATTGAAGCAATTGACACTGCGTGCCACATCATCAACAGTATATCTTCACAAATTCTTCAAGAAGACTGCCTATGAACTCCTCAGCGACAAGAAACCCAATGTAAGTTATTTCAAAGTCTTGATTGCTAAATGTTGGATTAGAGATCCTCACCACCACTCTAAATTTGCACAAAAGCACATGAAGGTTTTATGCTTGGTTCGGAAAGGACTCGCACACCTCTGAGTCTTCAACATCGCACTTCACAAGATTGTTGACCTTTGTAGATGTGCGATTCGATGAAACTAATGGCTGCAAAGAGAGCACCTACCTTCTGTGTTAGGCGAACCAGCACCGAGGATTCTATTAGGTTCAAGGCAGCCGAGGATGTCATCCCTCTTGAAGAAACTGCTGAAGAATTTATTCTGTCTGTGAAGAACGTCGAGTGATGCACTGAAGAAAATGGTCTTTGAGGAAAATGGTCAAATTCCTCGAAGACAACCAGCTCATCCTCGCGTTGCAAAAGAAGTGCAAGTTGACAAAATCATCGATGACATTGATGCGCGAGTCCTCTCACTCGCTCAAAAGCTTCACACTTATCTAACTTTTGTGGGCACTATGCTTTTGTCTCTATCACAGAACCCACTAAGGTAGATGAAGCATTTTGGAGCGGAGTGGATTCAGGCCATGCAAGAAGAATTACATCGATTCGAGCTCAACAACGTGCAGGAACTGGTCAAGCGTCCAGATCCTCGCAAGCATAATATCATTGGCACAAAGTGGATCTACCGCAACAAGCAAGATGAAAATGGTCTTGTGGTGAGGAATAAAGCACGACTAGTAGCTCAAGGCTACACGAGTTGAAGGAATTGATTTCGATGAAACTTTTGCACTGTCGCTAGACTTGAGTCTATTAGCATATTACTCGCCTATGCTAACCATCACAATATCACTTTATATCAAATGGATGTGAAAAGTGCATTCCTCAATGGTAAGCTTGAGGAAGAAGTATATGTTGCTCAACCCCGGTTTTGAAGATCCAAAGAATCGACAAAGTCTTGAGACTCAATAAGGACCTCTATGGCCTCAAGCAAGCCCCTCGGGCGTGGTATGATACATTGAAGGAATTCTTCGTGAAGAATGGCTTCACACCAGTTCACTCGACCCTACTCTCTTTACTAAATCTTATGATGGTGAACTGTTTGTGTGCCAAATATATGTTGATGATATTATCTTTGGCTGTCTTGACCAACGTTATAGTGATGAATTTGCCTATATGATGAGTGAAGAATATCAAATGTCTATGATGGGAGAGTTGAAATTCTTCTTAGGTCTTCAAATTAAATCAACAACCCAATGGCATATTCATATCTCGGAGAAATACCTCAAAGATGTCTGAAGAAATTCGGCATGCAAGATTGCAAAGGCGTCAAAATTCCTATGCCCACAAATGGCCATCTATGCCTTGATGAAAATGGTATTGACTTGATCACAAGGTATACCGCTCCATGATTGGTTCTTTATTGTACTTATGTGCATCTAGGCCAGATATAATGCTTAGTGTTTGCATGTGTGCCCGATTTCAAGCTACAGAAGGAATCACACCATAAGGCTGTGAAGCATATTCTTGATATCTAGCTCACACACCAACACTAGGATTATGGTACCCCAAGGGCTCTACTTTTGATCTCATTGGATATTACGACTCGACTATCTTTGGTGATCGTGTGGATCGCAAGTCAACATCTGGTACTTGTCATTTCCTCGGACGATCTTTGGTGCATTGGTCCTCGAAGAAAGCAGAGCTGTGTATCACCGTCCTTCGCTGAAGCTGAATACATTGCTGCTGGCTCGTGTTGTGCTCAATTACTATGGATGAAGCAAACCCTCAAGGACTACGGCATCAACGTGAAGAATGTGCCTCTCTCTTGTGACAATGAGAGTGCCATCAAGATTGCTCACAACCCAGTTCAGCACTCGAAGACAAAGCACATTCAAATTCGTCATCATTTTCTTCGTGATCATGTGTTGAAGGCGACATCTCCATCGAGCACGTGAAGGCTGAAGAACAGCTAGCTGACATCTTCACTAAGCCCTTGGATGAGAAGAGATTTAGCAAGTTGCGGTGTGAGCTAAATATCTTAGAATCTTGAGCGTTCTTTGAAAAGGCACACATCCTAACACTTATGCAAAATTGATGACTTAGATGTGCAACACATGAAGAAGCGTTTTCTTCAATCAATGAAGAATAACACTCTAAGTGTGAAGAAATTAATGAAGAATTTGATTCTCGAGAACCCTCGACAATTATGCGCGGTGTCTGAAATCATCATTCTTATCTGATGGGTCACGCCACCACCAAAGTTGAAAATCTTCAATTTGAGTTTTCCTCAGTTTTGAAATTCTTGAGTTTTGAAATTCTTGAGTTTTTCAAATTCTTCAGTTTTCAAATTCTTCAACTTTGCAAAATCTTCTTTGTTTCCGTCGTCTTTCTTCATTGGCTATATATATATATATGGATTTATGTCCTCTACAGCATTCACTTATGGCTATTTCTTCAAGTTGCTTTTTCTGCTAAGTGAATGTGATCGGACCCTTCCCCCTCTATGCTATACTCAACCCAATCCATTCACAAATTCTTCATGTGCGTTCTACTTTGAAACTCGTTCAATTTCTTCACTGAGTCCTTGACAGCTGAAGAAATTGCGAACGGAACTTTTAAAACGAATCTTATCCAAACCTCTATTTTACCGCTCAAACCGTTCCGCATCCCACGATGCATTATTATATCCACCCACGATCGCACACGATCTCCACTACACTGTACGTGGGTGACACATGTCATGAGAAGGGAAGCGGTCAGGGGCACGTTCGTCCTAATTCTTCGGACGAGCCGTTTTTCACCGTGGCTATAAATACCCCTCTCTCCCTTCCTCACTCTTTTACCTCGCTCGATCTCTCTCCCGCTCGAGCTCCTCGAAACCCTAGCGCCGCCGCTACTCCATCGTCGCCGGTGAGGAAAAGCTTCACTTGCCTTGACCTCTTCGCCGGCGTACTCGCGCCGACAGTGGAATTTCCTCACTCCGCCGTCGCCGTAGCTGATTTCCTCTGCCAAGTTAGGGCGGAGAAGATCTGAGCAGACGAACTTCTAAACTGTTCATCTCAGTTCGTCGTGTTCTTCACTTGAGTAAATTAAAAGTTACTTTTATTTACTCGCTTTGATTCTCAAATTTTCTTCAAAATCTTCAAAGGTGTTTATTTCAAATTCTTCACACATATGAACACCTCAAATCTCTTGACTCATTTCACTAAGCTATGATTTTCTTCAAGATTCCTCAATTGTGTGGATCTTGATCTATACAACTCTGGAACCTAAGATAAAGAACGCTTATTGAAATTCTTCAAAACTCATCTGGTCAAAATCCTCAACCTTGTTCTTTTGAAAAACCCTCACGAGAAGCATATGACCTCTTCAAATTCCTCGCACCTATACTCTGTTCACGGTACAAATGTCTGCTGCTGAATCCCTAGGTTCTCATCAACTTAACTCATTTGCAGCGTTCCTCGAAGAAAAACTGCACACTTCTTGAGAGAACTCAATTGTTCAATTTCCTCACGAAGAAAATGGCAGATGGTAAGAAGCATGAAAGGAGGAAAGAAACCTGAGGTCATGACTGCTTTGAAATCCACGAGGAAATATATCCTGAATATTGCACACGGATGAGAAAGCAAAACTCAGCGCAAGGTGCGTCTTGAGAAAATTGAGCGGAGATGGGCACGCGAATGGAAGGAATACGCTATGTTACACCCAAATACATGAAGAAATTAGCGTTAAATCCTCCATGCCCAAGAGCTCCTTTGGCACCAGGCCAAGTAGCTGATCCCACTAGCGTCAAGCGGTGAGGACTTTCTGAGGAATGGGCTAAGCGCCAAGCTAAGTTGGCTAAGCAAGCAAAGGAAGCGGTGAAGAAATTCAATGAGGATTCGCGCTGCTGCTGCTGCCATCGAGGTCTCGGCCAAGCGAAGAAATCGATGCAAAAGAAGTCTGCAAATAAGCCAAGTACTTCTTCTTCTATGCCCTCACGGCCAAGTTCCTCGGCAGCTCCTACCGGGCAAATTCCTCGTGACAAATTCCTCACTGCTCTTTGTTCCATCAAAGTCCTCGGCTGCTCCGTCCAAGCCTTGAGTTCTGTGCATCTCGCCACTTGTCAAAGGACTGCTGGATTTTCAATTGCCTCGAGCACCTCTGCACATTCCTCGGCTGCTTTCAATTCTTCATCGGCCCGCGCTGCTGAAGACAAAAGCTACAGTGGGCGTGGTCCTCGGCCTAGCAGAAGAAGAAACAGCTTGTCGTCCACGTGCCATCGATGATGAGGCATCGATGAAGAACTTGAAGAAATCATCGAGACCGTCAAGCTAGAGCTGCAAGAGCCAAGGAACAGCTGTGCCAATGCTTTTGGACCGAAGAAAGTCCTCGATTTCATCGACCTCGCTGTGATCCAAATACCCCTCTGCTGATCTTCCTTTGACACCAGGTCAAAGTCATATGTTGACTCACTTCATTGCTGAAGAAAATGGAAGTTCGAAAAGGCGAAGGAAATCAAAAGGCTCAATACAAGAAGGAGAGGTTTACGAAGAAAATGTTGTCAAGATGACACGAGGAACTTCTTCAAGCTCAAACGAAATTCAGAACCTCGGCAAGAACTTTGACACGTACTATGCTGATTGGCAAGTGGTCAAGACCAAATTAAATCAATCGGCGAAGAATCTCTCAAATGTTGCTGCACTGTGCAACATGAAAATCCTCGGTGAAGCCTCTGCTCAGCCTAGTGAAGAAAATGCCAGCACCGCTGAAGCTCGACTATTTGAAGAACATGCTGATTCGGGGCTGATGAAGAAATTCCACCCGTGAAGAAAGCGCGGGGCACCCACTAGTGGTGCGCTGAAGAAATTACTCAAGACAGAGGAACTGCTTGAGTTGTTCTGAAGAAACTGCCCCAAATTCCTCGGCTCCTCCTGCACCAACCCCAGTTTCAGTTCTTCCATCTGCTTTGGATGTGAAGAAAACCAAGGCTCTTGAGCGAGCTGCTGTGAAGAAAGAAAAGCATCAGCTGCGTCGATTCTTGACTGCGAAGAAATTGAAGCCAATGACCAGCTCTGTTGAAAACCCGATTGATGCTATTCCAATTTCCTCCATACCTTCAAAAGAAGTGGTTCCTTTTGGAGAAGAATATGAAGTGCCAACCGGTTCGATGAAGAACATCAATCTCTGCTCTCATGCGAGAAGATCGATGAAGAAATTGAAGTGGAAGCTGTCCCTTCAACCCCAGTCATTCCCTCATCAGACCATGAAATTCCTCAAGATGGTCTTGAGGAAATTGAAAATGAAGATGTGGATATTGGATGCACCACTCCGGTAATCAATGATGACTTTTGGGAAGATCAACATCCCAATACTCCGCTCTTCACCCCGCTTCAACAAGTTCCTCACTCCCTGCTGCAATTGTCGGATCGACTCTGAAGAAAATCAACCCACGAGTCACATGCATGAAGAAATTCCAGCCACGATCTTGATGAAACTGCTCTGCTTCTTTGCTGAAATTCCTCGAGACTGCACAAGTTGAGGACCAAGAAATTCCTCAAGTGAAGAACCTGCACTTACCATTCGAGGTGGTGATGCAATTGGTGACACCCTCTGCCAAAGCAAAAGAATCCGTTCTCGACCAAACAAAAGTTCAAGGCTAAGGATTTCTTTCTTTGAGCATGTGTTCTTCTTGAATATAATCCTTATGACTCTGCTCGGATTAGGAAGAGGCGCTTACGGACTGCTAGTCAAGCCAACTTCTATTCCTCGGTGCTTTTCAACAAGGACAAAATCTTGATCATGCTCATATTCCTCATGTGGATATGGAGTCGCTGCCAGGCTTTGAGCCCGTTCTAAGTGTTCTTCACGATGCAGGTCTTCTCAACTTTTGCACTGACATTTGTGATTGGAATGAAGAGCTAATTCTTCAGTTCTATGCAACCCTGCACATCACTGGAGATGCTGAAGATGTAACTTCATGGGTCTTGGATTGGATGACCGAAAACACTCACTACAAGGCTCCAGCAAGTGAATTGCTTCGAGCTCTTCCACTCAGTCCTCCAGTTGATGGAGCTCGTCGCATCTATGAAGAAAAGGAACTTTCAAATCACTATATGCAAGTGTTGATGAAGCCATTGAAACCAAAGCAAGCTCCAAGGACCAAATTCCTCGTCAAGGAACTGCTCTATGTGCCTCGAACAGTCTATCGAATTTTGTCAAAGACTATGAGTCCTATCAAGGGCCACGACTCGAATGATGAAGAAGTCGTTGGCATCATGAAGAATATGCTTTTCAACATCATCCATGGCGTTCCTGTCAATTTCCATGATTTCTTTATGAGGACTCTGGCTAACATTGCCATGTCACCTTTTGAGCTGAAACCTTATCGCCTTGGATTATGAGATTCATCGGTCAAGATCTTCTTTGAATTACAAAGTGACACTTTGAACCACTGCAGCTACTGCCCCCTATCGAAGTCCTCAAGCGGCCAATCGCCTCGGTGATGAAAAGGAAAGGCTGCTGCTGTGATAGATGAAGGCATTCGTCCATTGGATGGACAGTTTCAAAGCGACATCTTACTCCACCAATGATGACTCGCCACCCATGACTCGGCGACAAATACCTCGATTAAGCACAGTCCTCAAGCAAGCGCACCCGAGGTGATGGTGGCCGTGAGTTACTCCTCGGTCTTCATCGGAAGGTTGATCGCAATCACAAGTGGGTCAAGCGTCGGTTTGGCACTATTCTTTACAACATGACCTCAACTCACAATGCAGTGAAGAAAAACCACTACTATCTTCATGAAACCTTCAAGCGCTCCTGGGCTGTTCTTTCACATGTATACAATGAAGAAGAACTGAAATCAATGGGTCTCAAGGAAGAATTTGACTGGTCGCACCTCCTCGAAGAAATTCAAGAAGGTCAAAGTTCCTTCCTTGGTGGCCAGCTCCTATTCTTCATCTCGTGACAACGATGAAAATGAAGATTTGGAAGACACTGCTGCTGGTCCTACCTCAGCGAACAACCCGACAATCTTTGGCGCTCCGTCTTCAACTTGAAGTTCCTCAAGGCGTTAGTCCTCGGTTCGATCCTTTTGGTCATTCGATGACAAAGGGAGAAATCTGAGTTAGTCTTCAAGCGGGTCTCGTTTTTGTCTATATACAGTATTTTATTAAGTTACAACTCTCGTTCTTCTGAAACCTTTTATTGGATTGAGTTGTAATCTTAAACCCGATGGTGCTTTGATACTTCTGATGCATTATGCTTTTGCTCTATGCTCTGATTAGAAGTAGTTTTGATACTTGTTATGCTCTGATCCAATTTGGCCTTTGGGCTCTGATACTCCTTGTGTGTTTCATTGCATAACATCAAGCACCATATTTCATCATGCATTTCAAATTCCTCATATTATTTGTCAAATGCGTGTATGAATTACAAGATATAGGGGGAGATCTCCATGATTCAATTCTTCAAATGTGCATTGCCTCAAAAGCAATTTCCTCACTATGCACATCTTCAGGGGGAGTTCTTCTATATCTTGCAATCAAAATCCTCATTATCAGTATTTACACTTCATATATTTATCCCGTTGAAAACTTAACTTTGTATTGTCATCAATCACCAAAAGGGGAGATTGTAAGTGCATCTAGTGCCCTTAGTGATTTTGGTGTATTGAAGACTTATAGGTTAAGTAACTAATCGTTGTAAGTGTACACAGGTCTATAAGTCTATGAGGAGTTTGATATTTCTGAGAAAATCGACCCTAAAATGAATTTCTTCATGAAGAATTTGATATTCGAAGACTTTACGAAGACTTTGAAAGTGAAGAAATTGGTGTGATTACGAAGACTTGGTATTCGCTTGAGGAACATGAAGCGTGAAGACTTTTGTTTTCGTAGTTTCATTTTCTCTTTCTTGAGTCATAAAACACCGTCTTTGTTAAAGGGGTCGAGGAAATACTAAGGAGAAATTTCCATTTGATGCTCAACTCAAAATCCTCACCTACCAATCCCTTGAGTGAAGCCTTTGGAAATCTCATACAGATTCAGTCAATTTCTTGATGTGAGACGAAGCTCTTACAGTCCTTTGAGAATTTATTCGGCGAGGAGTTAGGAATTCGCCGGTCTGAATTGCCTACGATGAGGAACATGATAGCCCCGAGGAATTTGATGTTCCAATTTCCGACCGTTCTTTGTCTTCTTGCATTGTCCCCAAAATATCTCCACCTAACGGTCATATCATTTAAGGGCATTTATGTCTTATCATGTCGGGCTGCTCGAGGCTATAAATAGCCGCCCCCACAACCACTAGTTGGTTGGCTGCTCGAAGAACTTGACACTTGTCATTTGAGAGCAACCCATCCTCTGAGGACTTTGGCGAAAATCATCAAGTGAGGAAAAACCCAAAGTGAGGAAAATCCCAAAACCAAACCCCAACAAACCCAAAGTGATTGAGCATCACTGAAGAAATTGATCCAGCGTGGATCCGGCGCTTTTACCTTTGAAGACTGTGCTTCTTCCAGACGGTTAGGCGTCACGGTCTAGAACATCAAGAGGAATTGTGGATCGCCGGTGACCAAGTATGTGAAGGTTTGGAAGTCGCTGAAGACTTACCACGAGTGTTTGGGCGAGGTCTGCGTGGCCTTAGTTCAAGGAGAATCGGTGAGGACTTGGTGTCTGAGCTGCGTGCTCAGCGGTTGGGTGTCCGGGACTGCGTGTCCTCGAGTTTAAATACTCGGCCGCTCCAACAGGACGTACAAGCTGAGACAGCAGTTGGAACTGGTCTACCAAATCATTGTCTTCACCAACCTAACTGGTTCTAATTCCTCAACCCTTTCATTTCCTCATTCTTGTGTTGAGTGTTTGTCATATCTGTGTTTGAAGACTTTGGTGAAGACTTTCTCAATTTCCTCAGTTCAATTTCTTGATCTGTTTGTCTTCATCTTGTGTTATCCTGTGATTCGCTTTACGTACTCTGTGACTGTCTTCATTTCATCATGATGACTATGCTTGTAATCTGTTATGCTTATTTCTGAGTACTTATTCCGCTGCATGTATTTCTTCGCTAAGGAATTTCCTCACGAGCAAATTCCTCAGTGAAGAATTTGTAAAATTCATAAAAATCGCCTATTCACCCCCCCTCTAGTCGATATAACGCACTTTCAATTTGTGGTATTCGAGTTGCTTCGAAGTCAAGTGTTGATTCCATACCTTATTCTAAATGGTGTTCTCATAGTTCTATGTGAATACTAATCCTTCTTGATCATCGAGGTCGTCATGTTAATTCTTTTCCCAACCGGTGTGCTTCTCTTCAAGTGGATCCGATCATTTTCAACATCCGCGAGATCAATTCTAAGTTTTCTCAACGGTGTTGGTTCATCCGTCCCAAGTTGCCTTTGTTTTCCCGCCCTCCCACCCTTTTTCTTCAAGGACTCAGATTTCTTAATCAAGTATCCATTTCATTGAGTGAAGTTTCTTCATTCTTTTCCTTTAATATTTTATCCGGTGATTTCTCATGAAGACGCTAAGGAAGTTTCAACCTTATCTTTGTTCCATTCTAATTTTCTTCTTCGGCGGATTTAGTTCAAGATTTCGGTGTTGATCTTATCCCTTTTCCTCTTTTCACAATGCTTTCTCATGCCGGTGTATCTCCTAATCATTCACTTCTCGCTATTCATTTGGTTGGGAGTGATGAAGATATCTCTGAAGATTCAAGTTTCCATTCTCAATTCACTCAAGTTCTTTTGAGGATGCTATCTCATTCAAGCCATTTAATTCAATCGGTGCAATCTCTCTTTTCAAACAATCGTTCAACAGTGGTTCTTTTGAGTGGGCCCTAACCCACAGGTCTTTTCCCAGGATCTTGCCTAACTCTTCTAATTTTCCGGAGTTATTCTCAAAGTCTTTGCAAAGTTTGATGTAAGGATGAATTATCATCAGTCAAATGTCTTTCTCCAAGATCTTTCTAATTCTTTCATCGTGGATTCAACCTTTCTAATTTTCTTTCCGGAATGCCTCAACAATTCATGGTGGTGTTTCTCATCGTCATTCTCAACATTTGAAGACCGAAGAAGAGTTTCTCTTAAATCTTGTTTCGTTCTCTTCAAGATTCATGGTTCTAGTTTGGTGCCATCCTCTCATAATTGTTTTAGATTGTGAGAATTCTTTTCACCCATCCGGATCAATTTAGGAGTCTTTTCAGTTTGATTCTTCGGAGCCCATCATCTCAGAATTATTCATTCCAGCTTTCAGCTCTCGTTCTCCAAATCTTACCGGTGCATCGTTCAAGTATTCACTAATCAGTTCATGATCTCTCCGTTCTCATGTATCTAAATTCTGTCAAGCATCTTTATTCGTTTTCTAATTCTTCCCGGTGAATTGTGCCTTTGCTACTTTCATCTTCAATTCTTACGGTGGTTCGTTCAAGAGTTCTCTTCCTTCGTTATCATATAGACTCATTCGTTCTTTCCAGTCCTACCGGTGGTTCGATGAAGACCTTCCCAAGTTGAGAAATATCTCTCTTCAATCCTTTCTACGAGAATAAGTAGTATGCCTAATCCATTGCTTGCCATCAATTTAATTGGTGAAGGGTCAGCATAATGTAATTCTTATTCTTGTTTCATCGAGTAAATTCAATTCCTTATTTCGGAGGATCGTCAAAATTCTTTATTTCATTTGTTCATCTTTCTTTCCGGAGTTCCAAGTTTTCTCGGTTATATCATTTCAAAGCTTCATCTTATCACTGCAAGGTTTCACCTTGTATTTGCAACTTCTCTTCCTTTTATCATCCTTTTCTTACCGGAGTTCTTCATGGAGGCTCTACATGATGCTTCATCAAGGATTCTTTTCATTCTTCAATTGTTCATAAAGATTTCTCGCGGAGTTAAGATCCGTCAAGCCATACTTCAAAATAAACATGGCGTTCTAACACATGTTTTGTTTTGAGGAGTTCAAGTATTCTTCATCTTGCATTCCGAAGTGCAATTCTTTCTACCTTATCTCTTGAGATGGTGTTATGTCACTCTTGGCAATTTCACTTCGTGTTTCATGATTCGCAAGTTGTTAAGAATGAGATATTTAAATCCATCATTTTCTCTTTGTTCAAGAGATCTTTTCATCCATCAATCTCTTCGTTGGAGTTATCTTGGTATAGATTTCACCTAAAGCTTTCCCTAAGGAATGTTGATATTGTGGTGCTTATCAATGATCCAAGTTTTTAACTATCCTCTCGGCGAAAGAAGTTTTCATCTCCGTGTTGCTCTCAATCCAATCAATTGTTTCCGTTGGTGGCAGAAGCTCACCTCATAATTTTGAGATGTTTCCATAAGCCCACTACAAGCTTATTCTTCTCATTGTTGGTTTTCCAACAACTCCATTCTAGCATTTCTTGTAAGCGTGCTCTTTCAAGATCTTGTTTCTCTTCGTCCATTCCATTCCATTCTTTCATTTCTTCCGGAGGCATTGTGATGTTGCTCTCTTTGACCCATCATCTTGTTTTGTCAAGACCATGTCCTTTTCCTTGCTTATCGATTTAACCGGAGTGTTGTGTCTATCGTTCCTCTTTTAACCGGAGTCTCATCTAGGTGCTTTCATTTTGCCAATTTCATGATTCTAATTCCTTCCATTTTTCAGTCGGAGTGCTGTCCAAATTATATCATTCTTATCTCGTTTCAACCAGAGTGGTTTCAATTCCTTCTTGTCCGTTGTGCTCGTCAACCATGTCTTTGCAACCTTCAAGTTCTCGTAATGTTCCTTGTTCCTCTTTTCTAACAGATTGTTTGCAATCTTCGTTGTTTTTTTTCCTTCATATTTCTCAACCTCTCAAGGTTCGTGGTTTCACTCATTGGTCGAAGAAGCAACTTAGTCTTACCTCTTTCTTCTTCCGTTTTTCTATCCGGTGCCATCCTAGATCTCGGGACGAGATCCTCTAAATAGTGGTGGAGTGTTATGCGCCCGAGACCGATGCTCGAAGACTTCCAGCTATTCGGGTTTAGCCGTGTGTTTCTTTTGTGCTTGCTCTTTTATTTTTGCATTGCATCATGTCATCATGCCATCATGTCATTAATCTTCTGCAACTCATCTAAATAAATCGTATGGATTTTCGGTCCATTTAAATCGAGGGATATTCACAATGGTGATTTCTCTTTATAACATATCCTCCCAATATTTAGGGAGCTATATTAAACCATTCCATAACACATTTGCGCGGTTCTTCAAATTTTCTTTTTATCCAACTCAACTTCTTTTCTTCCTTTGGTGCCTTTTAAGTAAAATTGAGTCGCAATTTTACTTTATCCACAAATGTTCCAAATCAGCCCATAAATCACATCTAATGTGTAGGGCCATCTCCTATAATTTCAACCCATTTGGAGTTCATTCGAATGGGTTTCGAAATCCAAACTTGTCTGAGTTAAATTCAACATGTGTGGATTTTACATTCTCTAAAAATCCTCGGGCCATTTTTGTTAAATTCCTCATATTTTTGTGAGCCCGGGAAAATTATCCGTGTGTCCAAATTCTTTCCCTAACCCTCTCTTTCTTTTTGTCTCTCTTTAATTGTTTTTCTGCTAAGAAAATATATAAGAGAGAGGGAAGAGAGAGAGCCCAGCCATGCCTCCTGGGCCTCCCAACCTCCCGCGCCGGCCCAAGGCCAAGGCCCAGCCGGCCCCTGCCTATCCTAACCTAGCCTGGCTCCCTCCAGCGCCGCACGCATCCCTCTCGATCCCCATCTCCCTCGTCCTCCCTCCAGCGCCGCATCGCACAGGAGAGGAGCGCCCGTGGCCCCCCATGCTCGCCGTAGCTGCAGCTCCTTCTCCAGTTCGTCGTCGTCCTCGCCTCCCTCTCCTCCCTCACGCACACCCGCATGTCTCTCCCTCGTCTCCTCCCTCGCGCCGACCAGCGCCCGATCCCCATCTCCTCCTTCGCGCCGCCATCTCCCTCGCTCGACCCCCTCGGCCTCCTCCACCCCATCGTCGTTCGGAGCCGCGCCCGTCCCTGTGCGCTGGCACCATGGCCAGCACCGTCGCTCCCTCCTCCTCGCCCCCTACCGTGTTGGCGCCTTGTGGTGGCCTCATCGCCATGAGCTGCTCCTTTTGCAGCGCCACCCCGAGCCCCAAGCGTCGCCCTGCTTCCTCCGCGTCGCTCCTGGCCTGCTTCTCTTCCAGCGCCATGGCCTTTGGCCCTCTGCTCCGCCCGTCGCCTCTGCTGCCCTCCTCGGCGTCCTGCTCGTCCTCGTGTGTGCCATGGGCGTGCGCCGCCATCAGCCTCTGCTGGCGCGTCCGTCTCCCTCGCCGGCGCCCTGCCTCTTGGTGTTTTGATCCACCACCACATCGTGGCGATTTTGTTGCTTCATTGTCGGGCATGAGTTGCCTTGCTGCTGTCCACGAGGCCCTTTTGCCTTTCTTCGTTTTGGATCAGCCGGTATGAGGCGCCAAGTACCAGGTCAGCGAGGACCGCCAAGTTCGTCTTCTGCCGTTTCGAATTCACCAAGTACCACAACATCGATAACCATACAGACCGCCAAAACGACTACGAGGATTCACCAAGTACCTTTCGGATCGTCAAGTTCATCTCGTGCATGTCGACTACTTCCACGATGATGCGAGTACAAGTACCCTCTTCGTGGTTTTTGCCAAGTACCTCGATGCGGAGCCCTCGGATCCGTCAAGTCCAACAACGACGGTGTACAACTACGGCGGCGCCGATCGTCTCTGAACCCTGTACCTCGGCGACCGCCAAGTACCCCGCCGGATTGCGAGTACCTCTACCGGCGACCGTGAGCGTGTACAACTTCAGTCGCGAGCGTCTACTTCCCTCTGAAACTTCGACCGGCGAGATGAAGGCACGCTTCAAAGGTATACCGCGGAGCGACCGCCCGTGAGCGAATGCTTGTATGTTGTATGAGATGCACGTTTGCACCGTGTCGAAATTTGTCGCTCGCTTGTTCCTCCTCGTTGCCATGCCATCGTCTCGTGGGAACCGGTAACGGGAACACCCACCATCTTGCTCAACTCGCTCCGCCCACTTCTTTTGCACGGTATCTCCGTGAGCTACGGAACGAAATATTGCCGTGGCATCATTTTCGGATTAGTTGCCGTGCACCTTTCTTCCACCACGGTGACACAATGCTTCATAACATGCTCCTGTCAGCGTTTTCGTAAAAATTGCATAAAACTTGCACATGTCATCCGCATCATGATAACAACATTTAAATGTTTATAATTGTTGTTTGCATTAATTTGCTTAAATGCCATGTTAAAATGATTTATTTCATAACTAAATAACCGTAACTTCAGTTTAAATAATTTATATATGTAAATGGGGTAGAAAAATGCCTAGTTTAACATGGTAGCATTTATTTGCATGTTTAACAACTCTAAAATATGCTTTAGGTCAGAACAGAACCAAATTCGAAATATGCATATGGGGTTTTCCGGAATTGTTGTTGGTTGTTCCGGCCCCATTTAAATTTGCCTAAATAGTTTGTTTTGTTATGCTTCACCTCTTGCCATGTTTAACAACATTTAATATTGTTGGGTACATAACCGAGATCAAACTAAATAAGTGTTGTGGTGTTTTGTCAATATGCAACCCGTTGCATATTGAGCTCCACTAACTTGTAGTGTTGTTTGTGCATATTGCCATGCCATGCCTCATTAAACCGGACATGCATCATACTTGTTTGTGCATCATGACATGTTTATGTGATGGTTGTTTACCATGTTGTTTGCTTCTTTCCGGGTTGCTTCCCTCGTTAGCTTCGGTTTCGTTCCGGAGTGGTGAGGATTCATTCGACTTCGTCCGTTTGTCTTCTTCGTGGACTTGTTCTTCTTCCTTGCGGGATCTCAGGCAAGATGACCATACCCTCGAAATCACTTCTATCTTTGCTTGCTAGTTGCTCGCTCTTTTGCTATGCCTATGCTACGATGCCTACCACTTGCTATATCATGCCTCCCATGTTGCCATGTCAAACCTCTAACCATCCTTTCCTAGCAAACCGTTGTTTGGCTATGTTACCGCTTTGCTCAGCCCCTCTTATAGCGTTGTTAGTTGCAGGTGAAGATGAAGTTTGTTCCTTGTTGGAACATGGAGATGTTGTTCCTTGTTGGAACATGTTTACTTGTTGGGATATCACAATATATCTTATTTAATTAATGCATCTATATACTTGGTAAAGGGTGGAAGGCTCGGCCTTATGCAGTGTTTTGTTCCACCCTTGCCGCCCTAGTTTCCGTCATACGGTGTTATGTTCCCGGATTTTGCGTTCCTTACGGTTGGGTGATTTATGGGACCCCCTTGACAGTTCGCTTTGAATAAGACTCCTCCAGCAAGGCCCAACATTGGTTTTACCATTTGCCACCTAAGCCTTTTCCCTTGGGTTCTGCAGACTCAAGGGTCATCTTTATGTTAACCCGGGCGGTGCTCCTCAGTGCTGGTCCAAATTAAACCACTGCGGTGCCGCCCGAGGCAACAGGGTATCGTCGGTTGCGTCGTACTGCTCATCCGGTGTGCCACGAGCGAGATATGTGCAGCTCCTATCGGGATTTGTCGGCACATTCGGCGGCTTTGCTGGTCTTGTTTTATTGATGTCGAAATGTCTTGTAGTCCGGGATTCGAGACTGATCGGGTCTTCGGTAGAAGGAATATCCTTCGTTGACCGTGAGAGCTTATAATGGGCTAAGTTGGGACACCCTGCAGGGTATTATCTTTCGAAAGCCGTGCCTTGCGGTTATGAGGCAGATGGGAATTTTGTTAATGTCGGTTGTAGAAAACCGAAGTTGATCTTAATTAAAATACACCTCAACGCGTGTGTAACCGTGATGGTCTCTTCTCGGTGGTCAGGAAGTGAACTGATGTTGGAGTTATGCTTGGCGTAAGTAGTTCAGGATCACTTCTTGATCGTTACTAGTTTCACGACCGTGCCTTGCTTCTCTTCTCGCTCTCTTTTGCGATGTAGCCACCATATATGCTAGTCGCTGCTGCAGCTCCACCTCATACCTTTACCCTTACCTTAAGCTTAAATAGTCTTGATCTCGCGGGTGTGAGATTGCTGAGTCCCGTGACTCACAGTTACTTCGAAACCAGTTTGCGGTGCCGATGAAACCGTGCAGGTGGCGCATCAAGCTCAAGGAGGAGCTCGATGAAGATCTTGTTCATTGTGTTGTTTCGTTTGAGTTGATCGAGAGTGGAGCCAGTTGGGACGATCGGGATCTGTGTAGCATTTGGGGTAGTCTTCTTTTATTTTGGTTCCGTGGTCGGACCTTGATTGTATCTGTATGATGTAATGTTTTACTCATGTATTGTGTGAAGTGGCGATTGTAAGCCAACTATGTATCTCTTTCCTTATGTATTACATGGGTTGTGTGAAGATTACCTCACTTGCGACATTGCTTTCAATGCGGTTATGCCTCTAAGTCGTGCTTCGACACGTGGGAGATATAGCCGCATCGAGGTGACTACAGCGATAACAGCGGGGCGTGGGGGAGTGGGCCTTGATTAATCCAATGTTCCCCCACGCCTCGCCTCCTCGGCTCCGCCGCCCGAGCCTATAAGTAGGGGGAGGAGGGGGAGCGGCAGAGGCTCACACGCTCGCCCTCACTCCTCTCCTTCCTCTACTTCCCTCTTCACTCTTCCACCTTGCCTTTTACTCATCACCGCGCCCGTTCCTTGTGAACTTTCTTAACGCATACGGTTCCTTCGTTGTGTGGTCGTGCTCTCCGCTGCTGCGCCTCTTTCCTTCCTCCGCTCCCATGGCGCTGTCGAGCTCGTGGGACGGCTCCAACGTCCATGAAGACCACATCGATTGGCTTCCCCGGACGCGGCGGTTGCCGGGCGAGGATCTCGTGAAGACCCGCCTCGCGCCAGAGGCGGAGATTTCACCGGCGCTGGAGGAGGGCGAGCGGGTCATCTTCCGCTTGCACTGCCTGCGCGGCCTTGGCCTGCCGGCGAGCGGGTTCTTCCACTCCTTCCTCGACTTCTACAATCTCCAGCCGCATCACCTCACCCCCAACACGGTGATGCTGCTGTCTTCCTTCGTCACCCTATGCGAGGGCTTTCTCGGAGCCCTCCCCACCCTTGAGCTCTTTGGGGAGTTCTTCCGGTGCAAGCTCGGCACTGTCTCCGCGGGTGTGCCCACCCCTTGCGGCGCCTTCATCGCCAAACGGAGGACGACCGACAACAACCCCTTTCCGCCTTTCCCGTTGATCCAGTCGGTGAAGCTCTGATAGCAATCATACTTCTACGTGAGGAACGTCGCCTCGCAGGGCGACTACTTAAATTTGCCGGCTTACGTAGCCGGCCCGCCGCCTGGGAGACAGCCGTCTTGGTCCTTCCGAGCCCGGTCGCTCTCCTTGGCGGGAACGCCGCCGTCACCGGCTCCGGGTGATGGTCGATCGAAGGGCTTGGTGGGGCCGACCTGGTGGCGCCCGTGGGCGCCGGGTGCTCCGCTCCAAAGCCGGCCGCGCATGATCTGCCAAATGGCGGCCGCCGACCCGTGCGGCTGAGCACGGAGAGATGCCTCGTGGCGAGGTATCTTACATAGTGAATTATATCTCAGCGCAAACTCGCGAAGAGTGGCGATGCGGCAAAGCGCCGTATTCTCGGGCTGATCCCCCGCCTATGGTGAGTTTTCATTACTTTCTTTTTCTTTTGTCGCCGGGTTCACGATGGCCAACTCTTGACTAGTCGGCTTTGTCTTTGAGCAGAGCCCCCTTCTTCGACCGGCGCCCGGGGCGCGAGGTCGGGCGCCGATTTCGGCCGACCGCCGTGGGCGACCCGGCGACCGAATCTGGGGGCGGCCGCCATGGACGACGCCGTAGTTGCCACCGGCGGAGGGGCAGGTGGCCCCGACCTCACGGCCGGCTTCGGGACTAGCCGGACGATGACAAAGCCGAGGCCAACCCACGCCGCCAGCCGGCAGCCGACCGTCAAGGCGCGGGACCTTCCGCCGCGCCAACTACTCGTGGTGGCGCGCAAAAGCGTCTGGCCGGGCCGGGTCTCTTCGGCAACCGGCCGAAGAAACCCAAGAGCTCCGCGGCGGCGACCAAGCGAAACGAGGCGGCCGCAAGGTGGTGAAGCAGCCACCAGCGGTCTCGGCCTAAGTGTTGGGTGTCTTGTACTTTCGTTATCTTCTTTGGTTGAGGCTCATCTAAGCCGTCTTCTCGATCTGTTGAACTGGGCACCGCTTTCCCTTGAACGCGGCTGTCGCCGCCTCCATAGTCGGACCGACGGGAGTGTCTTCGAGTTCCCGCCGAGTGGACCCCCGCGCCGACCTCATGGATGCAACGGAGCGGAACACAAGGGAGGCTCGGGAGGAGCGGGAAGCGGCGGAGCGGCGGAGCGGAGGGCTGTCCAGGAGGCAGCGGAGAAGTCGGCCGAGGCACAAGCCCAGCGGCCAAGGCCAGAGTGAGGCGCGGCGGAGAGGAGGCGGAGGCTGCGCAATCAGCCTCCGCGGCTCGTCATTCCCCTTGCGCCGTGGCTCCCGATATCCCATGCCTCGATCGGAGGAAGCCGACCGCGACCAGCCGGTGATGGAGCGAGGGAGGGCGGCGTGATGATCACTGGGGGGCGCCACGGCCGGCACCGGCCCGGAAGCGGGCCAAAGGCGGCCGACCTGCTGCGGCGCTGGGCAGCCGGCCGAGGCGGTCGGCGGCGGCGGATCTCGTGGTGCGATCGGCGCCTCGCCCGGCGCATGGGAGGCGTCCTCGGCGCCGGAGCAGCAAAAAGCTACAGGCGCCAGCTCGGCGGCCACAGGACACAGGCGGCCAGCCGGCCGCGTCCAGTGGGCGCCCAATGGCGGGGCGGCGGCTGAGCGTGGCGGCACGGGAGGTCCGACACGGCGAGCTCGGGCGGCTTGCTGCCACGATACACCCAAGAGTTCCTCGCTTCTGGTGATCGTCCGGGTGAGTCTTACGGCTTTGATCGATTTCTTTTTGATTTCTTCCGTAAGTGCGTCGGCGCGCCCTGCTGGTGTAGTCCCGAGTTTGAGTCGGCTCTTGGCGGTGACTTGAAACTTCTTAGCAAACCTTGCGGCAATCTCGTTCTTATTTGCGCTTCGTCTGATTTCCAGGAGTATCACAATCTTCACGCGGCCGCCTTCAACTCCCAGGCTCAGGAGCTGAGCCAGAAGGCCGCCGACTTGACGAATAGCCGGAGTGAGTACTTGGTTTCTTCTATCTCAAGTGAGGCGCGTCAGCCTGCAGAGTGTAATCCCGAGATTCGGGCGATTCTTGGCAGCGGGTCGGATCTTCACAGCAATTCTTCCTTCTTGCTTTATTCCTTTTTCTCCATGTTTGCAGGGGCTAATGCTGACTTGAGGGAGCAGCTCGGCGGGACCCAGACCGCCCTTCGCGCCAAGGAGGCGAGATTGTCGCCTTGGCCGAGAGCGACCGCTGGCCAAGAGGCTGGCCGACCGGAGGAGAAGCCACAAAGCGGCCTGAAGAAGGCGCGGAGACAAGCGAGGCCGCCCTTAAGGCCGAGTTCGAGACCGAGCAGCGGGCTGGGCTGAAGCAAGGCGGCGGCGAGGGCTATGGGCGGGTGGAGGATCGATCGATGGTAGGCCGCCTTCCCTTTTCACCTTTGCTTGCTCCTTGACCTCTTGTTCATCTTGATTTTGTGTTGTTTCCTTGTTCTTCCATGATTACTTCCCAGCTACTCCGTTGCCGCCCGATAGCTCCTCCGAGGCCCACCGCGAGGCAGCGGCACAGCGAGGGGTTGAGATCGCGCTAAACGCATGCCGGACGCTTGAGGAGCAACTCTTGGCGATCAGGCCCGGCTGCCGAACAGCTCACCGCATGCTCCGCCCGGCTTGGCGTGCGGGCGCAAGTGTTGGCGCTCTCGCTGGCGAGTGATCCCGGCACCCGGTCGGACTGTCGACTAGGCTGGAGGTTGCGGTTGGCGCTTCGAGGCTGGAAGGCTTCCGCTGCTCGGTCGGCGCGGTAATGGAGTTCGTCCGGGCCTGGTATCTGGGCTAAGCCTGCGCCCGGTGAGCACTTGGAGGCAGGAGGCTGGCGAGGCTTCGTGGCGGTGCGACCAGCTATCATCCAGCAGCGCCTCGGCTATCGTCGAGTACACCGACACCAGCGTTTTTGCTCTGAAGTGAGCAACAATGAGTCGCCCAGCCGGAGGAATGGTTGGGCTGAACCGGCGGAAGGAGGACTCGGCGGAGGAGATTGCTTCAGCGATGAAGCGAAGGCGAAGGAGGAGAAGCGGCAAAGCGCCCTTTTGATGGCGGCGACCAGCCATCTTGACTGATCGTGCCTCACCCAGCGAGCGCAGCAGCGTGCCGCTGCCGAGTGATGATCGGCCGAGACTCGCCATGACCAGCCACTCCTCCGGCCAGCCTTTGCCGCCTCCACCGACCTGCCCGGTCGCCTGTTGCTCCTTTGGCTTGATCTGGCGCTCTCGCTTTTCTGCTGTTGCTCTTTGAACAAATTTTTTTAACTTTGCGCAGTTCCACTCACTGGGGGTGTATTCAGACTATGTTGAATGCTGGCCTTTTGAAGGCTTTTGTGTAAATATAATTATGCATGTGTTTGGCTTCCATTCAAGTTTGCTTTTTATCCTTAGGCTGTTTCCTTTGCCGCCTTCCCTTGATTGCCGCCTTCACAGTACATCTGCTGCTCTGCGATCTGTGGTGGGGAGAACAACTATTGTGGAAAGGCAAGTACTTGAGCTTTGTTGGATTGTGGCAGGGTTGAATGGTAAGCCCGGCACCGACCGGCTTCTCTGGTAGCGATCGGCAATCAGGAAAAACCGGCTTTTGTTATATAAGTTCGTTAGTCCTTAGCCATTTTTCGTGTGGGCATCCTTTCACGCCTTTGACTCTTGCCGGCGGACGGTCGGTTCTTGAGCTGCGGCTTTTGACAAGAGAGGGCTTGGAGTGCGGCACACTACTTGTCATTGCAGGTGGAACTTTGAATATAACTCAAAGCGGCCGAGTCCCGGGCCGACTAGTCGAACCGGTGCAGACGAGAAAAAGAAGTGTAATGACAAAATCATAAAGCGTGATACTCGTCATTCATAGATAAAGGTGGCAGTCTCACGAGTGCTCGTCGAGAGGCCTATTGTCTCATACTTAGTACAAAAGGTAGCGTGATACATCTGCATTTTCTTGTAAAATCTTGAGGAGGTTGGCGTTCCATGGTCATTCGACTCCTTGCGGAATCATCTCTCTTTCGTGCCTTGACTTACGTGCGTCGATTAGGTAATAGAGTCCTTTCCCAATGCTCTGTGATGTGAAGGACCTTCCCAAAGGGCGAGGGCTTGTGCTGGCGGCTGTTCGCGAGGATCAGCGAGCACAAAATCGCCCTCTTGAAAGGATCTTGGCTTGATCTTCCGGCTATGGTAGCGGCGCAAACCCTCTGGTAGATGGCAGACCCGGCTAAGGGCTAACAGCGGCTTTCTTCCGGCAGGTCGGCGTCGTCTTCTCGTGCTTCTTTGGCCTCTGCTTCCGTGTACATGGTCACCCGGCGAGTCGAACTCGATGTCGGTTGGGATGACAACCTCGGCGCCATATACAAGGAAGAAAGGGTGAAGCAGTTGACTTGTTTGGGGTAGTCGCAGACTCGGAGGGCGGCGGGCTCGTCGAGCCAACAGCGGCCAAAGCGCTCTAACGGCACGACCAGCCGGGGCTTGATGCGGAAAGGATGAGGCCGTTGGCTCGCTCAACAGTCGTTTGACTTGGTGGAGCAGCGGGACGCTAGGTCGGCCGGATACCTTCGTCAGCGAAGCGTGCCAATGCTCCCTTGGCGAAATTCGTGCGTTGTCGATTGATGATGATGTGTAGTACGCCCGTGCCGAGTTGTAATGTCTGCGATGAATGTCACGGCAGTCGGCCCGTTCAGCTTTCTTAATCGGCTTTGCTTCGATCCACTTGGTAAATTTATCCACGGTGACAAGCAAGTGCGTCATGCCGCCGCGCGCCGTCTTGAATGGGCCTACCATGTCCAATCCCCAGACGGCAAAAGGCCAGGTGAGGGGAATGGTCTTGAGTTCTGAAGCCGGCAGGTGTTGCTTGGAGCCAAAAACTTGGCAGCCTTTGAAGTGTTTGACCAACTCCTTGGCATCATCCAAGGCAGTCGGCCAAAAGAATCCATGGCGGTAAGCTTTGGCAACGAGGGATCTTGAGGCTGCGTGGTGGCCGCATTCGCCTTGATGAATGTCTTTGAGGATTGCTATGCCCTTCTCTGGCTCGACGCAGCGCTGGAAGACTCCAGTGACACTGCGCTTGACGAGCTCTTTGTTGGCAATTGTATATGCACCGGCTCGGCGTTGGACTTGTCTTGCCACGATCTCGTCAGCCTAGAGTTCTCTGTTTACCAGGAAGTTGAGGATGGGCTGAGCCCATGATGGAGCTGTGACTTCTTCTATCGCCAACACGGCTACTGCAACCAGGGCGGGTGGGCTGGGCGGTGAAGAGCTGGAGCTGGCCGCCGCCTGTGGTGTTGAAGCAGTCCCCGGGCTGACTATCGTAGTCCCCGGGCCGTGTTCTGAAGTCCCCGGGCCGACTACCGTAGTCCCCGGGCCGTGTTCTGAACTCCCCGCCTATCGAAGTCCCCGGGCCGCCTGCTTGGCTCCCCAAGCCGGATCCGCCTGCCTCGGGGTTGGCGACACGAAGATGGTCGGATTAGAGGCGGCGATAGGCGGCGAGGCGTTGGAGAGAGCGCGAGTTGGTATAGCTTGCCGGGTTGAGCCTATCGTGCGGGGCATCTGCTTGCTCGTTGTCGGCCCGTGTACGTGGAGAACTTCGCATCCTTGAAGTACCGCTGATTCTGCTGAGCGAAGCGGTAGCTCGCCATGTTTGCGTCCTTGGCATCCGGTCACGGATGACTGCTGGACCACCAAATCCGGTCGCCATAGCACGGGATCCGGAGGATGCGAGCTCTTTAGCTGGCAGTCCGTGTATGGCGCCTCGTACTCGGCCACGTTCTTGGGCGGCAAAGTGAATCTGCGATTATCGAGTTTATCGCCTTTGGGAGAGGTGAGGATGATGCGGCTCCCGGGCGGTGCGCATCTTTGACCCGTCGAAGTGCATCCACCAATGAGTGGGTCGGGGCGGCGGCGGTCTGGGTCTCATCGGTCGGCGAGGAAATCGGCCAATGCTTGGGACTTGATGGCGGTGCGAGGCTGGTAGAAGATCGTATAAGAGCCAGCTCAATGGCCCATTTGCCACCGGCGGATCGTCGGCTGCCTATGATCTCGGCGGCGGGGCGGTTCATCGACCGTGATGCGGTGCTCTTGAAAGTAGGGTTCAGCTTCTTGGTGGCGAAGTACACCATAGCACATCTTTGATGCTGCGGGTAGTTACGCCCGAGGTGGATAGTACTTGGCAAGTAGTAGACCGGCCTCTGGACTGGTAGCTCGGCCTTCTTACGGTATTTGGACCACGATGGCGGTCTTGACCACCGGTGGTGGCGGCAATGTAAAGTAGCATGGGCTCTTTCTCGGTCGGCGCCGCCAAGGCGGTGGCGTGCAAGCATCTTCTTCGGATCGTGAAAGGCTTGGTCGGCTTGGTGGTTCCACTCGAAGTGAGTGGTTTTCTTCATGAGTCGGTAGAGGGAGAGCCTTTTCTCGGCCGGTGATGAAGCGGTTCAGGGAGGCCAGGCACCCGGTAAACTTATGGACGTCTCGCAGCTTGGTGGGAATCTCCATTCTCTCGATGGCTTTGATCTTCACCGGGTTGCATTCGATGCCGCGTTCGGTGACCAGGAAGCCTAGGAGCTGGCCGGCTGGTACTCCGAACACGCATTTCTCGGGGTTGAGCTTGATCTGGAACCGGCGCAGGTTCTCAAATGTTTCCTTGAGGTCTTCCAACAAAGTGTTGCGCTTCTCCGTCTTCACCATGATATCGTCTACATAGACGTGGGCATTTCTGCCGAGTTGTTTGAGGAGGCATTTCTGCATGCAACGCTGAAAAGTGGCACCGGCGTTTCTCAAGCCGAATGTCATAGTTAGGTAAAAGAAAGCTACGAATGGCGTGATGAAGGTGGTCTTGGTGGTCGGCGGATCAATTTTATCTGGTGGTAGCCGAGTAGGCATCAAGAAACTCAGCAGCTCGCATCCGGTGTGGAGTCTATCACTTGATCAATCTGGGCAAAGCGAAGGGATCTTTAGGGCGAGGCTTTGTTGAGGCTGGTGTAGTCTATACACATCGCCACTTGTTGTTCTTCTTGAGCGAGCACCGGGTTGGCTAGCCACTCGGAAGAAGACCTCCATGATGAAGCGGCTACAAGATCCGGGCTATCTCTTCTCCTAGGATCCTTCTCTTCTCCTCGACGGCCGGCCGGAGGGCTGCTTGGCCGGCAGCATCTGCTCGGACGTGTAGCTTGTGCTCGGCGAATTCCTTCGTAACACCCGGCATGTCCTTGGGGGGCCATGCAAATATGTCTCGATTCTCATGGAGGAAATCGACGAGCTCGCCTTCCTATTTGATGTCTAGGTTGGCCCCGACGACGGCAAACCTTTCTGGGTGCTCCGGGTCCAGAGGTATCTTCTTTGTTTCCGTGGCCGGCTGGAATGAACCTTGGGCATCACACTCTTTGGGGTCGGGGGACAGGGCTGGCTGCTTGCCGGCCATGGCCACGACTCGGTCCAACGTCTTCTTCTCTTCGGCGACTACGAGGGACTCGGCCAGCCAGCTGTTGGCCGCTGCGCACTCGGAGGATTTCTTGTAATCGCCGATTATGGTGACGATGCCCTTGGTGCTCGGCATCTTCATCTTGAGGTAGGCATAGTGGGGTACAGCCATGAACTTGGCCAAAGCAGGCCGGCCAAGCAGTGCATGGTAGGGGTTCTCAAGGTCCACCACTTCAAACCAGATTGCTTCTCGGCGGAAGTGATCCTTGTCTCCAAAGAGAACATCTATCTTGATCTTGCCGATTGGTGAACAGGACAGGCCGGGCACAATGCCATGGAACACGGTCCGGCTTGGCATGAGGTGCTTGGCCTTGATGTTCAACTTCTCCATGGTGTCTCGGTACAGGATGTTGATGCTGCTCCCGCCGTCTATCGGTACAGGAGAATCAGGCAGCAAGCGGTCCATTGCTGAGGTTGCCTCAAAACCAATGCATAAGAGCCGGGGCGGCATCACCTCTGGGTGGTCGGCCCGGCTCCGGTGATAAACCTCTCGACGATGCATGTACTCGGGGTTGTTGGGCGACCGCGTTGACTTCTTGGTGCTGCGGCGCCCGGCTCGCCGGTCTTGGGCTAGCTCGTTAAGACAAGTAAGCGGCATGCTCGTTGGGAACTTCGTCTTGGGCGGTCGGCTGCTGGTCGAGCAGCGGCTGTTGGGGCGGGCGGCACCACCCGCCGCCTTTGGTGATTCGGGTGAGCGATGGCACTTCGGGTTGTGTGGTTGGACAGCTTGGCGCGTTGTGGAACTTGCATGGTGCGTCGAGGGCTGCTTTCGTAGGAGAAAGCGGCTGCCAAGCCTGCCTGCCATCGCCGGCTTCTTGGCGCGGCCGCCGCCGGAGTTTCTCATCTTCAGCGGTGGCCACCTGCCGTGGCTGGAGGTGGCATCGGACCTTTGCACTTGTTGTCGTCTTTGATGCAGACGTCTGCTAGAGTCGCCGGCGGCGTTTTGGGAGCAGGTTGAGTACCTTCCGGCGGCGTCTACGGGCTCGGTCTTCATCGAGTCGGCGATGGCATACTTATCGGCTATGACAAGTAGCTTTCGTCGAGTAGCCGGCTCATCGCGGAGGAGCTTGTGCCGGAGGTGCCTTCTCGGCACCGGCGGTGAAATACTCTATGGCTTGGACCTCGTGCACCCCTCGCGGGGAGTTGCGGGCTCATTTAGCGTGAGGTAGTCGCGAGTCGACTCGGTGGGTCCTTGCGCACAAGGAGAGTTACTGGGCTTGGGAGCCGCTTGTAAGTCTTGGTGAAGTTGCGGATGAAGGCGGTGAAATCTAGCCAGCTGTTGATCTTTGTCGGCTTGAGGCTGTTGAGCGAGGTTAGCGTCGTGCCACGAAGCATGAGGGCACATATTTCCGACAACACGCTTTGTTGCCGTTAAGCTATCTTGACTGCGGTTGAGTAGTCGATCAGCCAATCCTCGGCTTCCGCGAGCCGTTATATGGCGTATCTCTTGGGGCGAGAACCCTTTAGGGAAGGGCTCGTCGCGGATCACGGGACGAAGCAAAGCGGCCCGACATGGTCTTCTTCTTCCAATGCGGGGATCGCGCCCGGTGATCGATCCGATGGCGAAGCGTCGTTTTCGCTGACTCCTTCGCAGCGGCCTAGTCGGCCGCTGAGAGTCGGATGTGTGACAAGCGGCGGGGTGGGATATCTTTCCCCGTGAGGTGGAGGAGGGGGCGGGTTGCCTCGCCGCTCCATGGCTCGAGGACGGCCTTCTGCGTCGCGCTCGATGGAGATCCGGGTTATTGCGGTGGCGGCGGATCCTTTCGCCTTGCGAGCATTGCCCGATCGGCGTCGTGGCGTTACGCCGTGCTCTCGGCGCGAGGGAGGGCTATCAGCGCGGACGTTGTCTTCATGCCGCTCTGCGGCGCGCGCGTCAGCGGTGAATCGCCTAGCCATATAGGAAGCTTCGTCGGGCCTAGCCGTTCAGCTCTTCTGGCCGCCTCGGCGGCGCAGAATTCTCGGCGTGGCGTGAAGCGAGGCGGTCCACGCCCGGCATGTCGGCGATAGCTGCGCGCGTTTCTTGACAATGCCGAGTCGGCTCGGCCCCTTGAGGCGGCGTGCGAAAGCGGCGCGGTCGACTTCGTCTTTGGTAGGCCTCGGTGGCGTCTCGGGAAGCTATCCTCCGACCCTCGCGTGGAGCGGCGGCGTGCCTCGGCGCCTCGGCGTCGGCGTTAGCCGGGAAAGCGGACAGGTCAGCGGCACGCTTGCGAAGGCGTGGTGGGCGTTCTCACGAGGGCGCCGTGGTGATGACCAGCACCTCGGTGATGGCGCTGCCACAGCCGTCGGCAGGGGGCGGGTCGTCGAGACCACGGCGTTGGTGGGGAAGGCGTCGAGGATGCTGTGTCGGTCGACAAGCATCGGTCGGTGGAGCCAACCGACTCAAGTCCAGCGGACTCGCTGGAGGCGTGGAGTTGGTCGAGGAGGCGACAAGGTGGCTCGAGGCAGCGGTGCCCTTGGCGGATCGGGCTCGTCGGAGATCTGAGCCTCGCCAAGAAGGTCGGCGAGCAGCTTCGCCGCCTGACGTCGTGACGCCTACATAGCCTTGTCAGGGGCAAGCGCATCGGCGTGCGGGCTGGCTCGCCAGCGAGGGGAGAAGAGGATCCCGTCGAGCAGGTCTCCGGACGGCGGTGCACCTGGCCCCATGGTGGGCGCCAAATGTCGGGTGGTAGGTGCGACATATGCCAGCAGGTGGCTAATCATAGTGGGAGCCAATAAAAGCGTCGCGGTGCACAGAAGCGGGATGGCGAACATGCTGCGCGGCCGAATCTTACCCGGCGGGGCTCTCCGTGGAGATAACACCCCTAATGCTGCTCTGCGGGGTCTCCGCATGATCACTAGATGAACAAGTTGCTACAAGAAGCTCCTTGAGATATTCGGTGAGAGGAAGAAGAAGAGCGCGGCTAGCTCTCCTCTTCCCTCTCTGTGGTGTCTAAAACTCTAAGAGATCCCCCTTTGCATGGGTGCCACAGGGGGGTTTATATGAAACCTACCCCGAGGTACAATGGTAATCCGGCTGGCGTGGGCTAGCCGTCGGTGTCTTCGTCCATGGCTGCTCCGCCCGACCCTTTGAGAACCCGCCGACTGGTGGGTCCCGCCGACTACCGGCTTCACTGGTAAACAAGCTGGCCCCCTTGTTGAGGAGCCTTGTCGGGGCTGATTCTTGTTGCCTCAATCCTGATGACAAGGGCTTTGTCAAGGTAAGCATAGCTCTGATGCCGCCCATATGGCGGCGATCACTATAACCTCACCTCATCTTGTCTCCTTAATGAGGCGCTTCCTTGAGGAGGAACAAGCCGGCTATGGGAAGCCGGCGATATCTCAAATTATTTGGGGAGGCCGGGCCGCCTTCGGGCATCTCTCTATTGGAGGGCCGCGCCGCTGCGTCGCGATCTTGACAACTGTCGTGGGTTATATCACGGTCAACATAGCCTTGATGTCGCGCCCGGACGGGTGATGGCTGCCCGTCTGGCGCAATGTAACCAGCAGCTCCGGGATGTGGGGGTGGTAGGCCTCCGCATATGTACCCCGTCTCGTCACCGTTATGTGGGTGCGATTACGAGGCGACCTGGACCGCTGCTGAGGTGGCGGCTTATTGGAGTCGGCCTTCTCATGGCTGACTATGTGGGTCGGCCCTCTGATAACCGGCTCCTTGAAGCCGGCCCTCTGTGGCCTTCTTACGTGGGTCTCGACAAGCGGCACGAATGATGACCGGCCCGGGGAAAGCGGCACTGGCGTCTTGGATGTTGGATGGATTGATTGGCTTGTAGTTTTTTCAGAAGCCCCAGGGGGAGCCGGCTGGGCTACCCGTGGTCATTTACTCCGAGAAAACTGTTTAAGAAGTAGAATGGTGAAGTGTTTGCCAGGTATATTGGTACTAACTGCATGAATGGACCACCTTTGAAGAAGATCTGGGTACCCAAGAGTTGTCTTGAGAATCTTCCCGTGAATGTCATCATGACACCACCCGTAAAGAAGACAAATCCCAAACCAAAGGCTTCATATGGTCCAAAGGCTTCATACAGACAGAGGACTCACCAGAGTCACCCTAACGCCAATGTTTTGCAGGGAAACCATACTCAGACTTATGAATATGAGCATGTTTCGTCAAACCGCTATGTTCATAAGACCAAGAACTATTCTGCTTATTCTTATGAGTATTATTCACCTCATGCAAGGCTATTTGCTAGGGCTCCAAAGCCGAAGTTCTCAGATGCTGCACTTAGACTCATTGCTTCTAAGCCACCCCTGAAGATGTGGGTAGTTAAGAAAAATTAACTCTCTTTTGCAGGGAAAGGTCTCCAGCCGGAAATCAAAGGCGTCTGATGCATATGCTGGGGACCTAAAACATCTTGTGGGGCGCAAGATCAAATGCCCAAATGGTATTACTATGTATTTTGTTTCTGGATTCCTTGACAATCATCCTATCTGCCCTAACTAGGATCTGAACTTTGATAATATGCTTGTTCGTCAAATGTTTATGCTTCACATTTCCCTTGGTGAAGCCTATCCCCCTAATTGCACTGTAGGGTATGACACCAAAGGCTTCTGAGTGGATTATGGACAGTGGATGCACTAACCACATGACTGGTGATCGAAGTCTTCTCATGGACTCAACCTTACGTCTATCTGACAAAAGTCACATCACATTTGCTCACACTTGTAAAAGCAAGGTATTGGTCTAGGTAGAGTTGCAATCTCAAAGGATCAGCACATGGATAAAGTGATGCTTGTTGAATCCCTTGGTTTCAACTTAATGTCTATCTCAATGCTTTGTGATCTGAACATGATTGTGATATTTGGAAAATATCGTTGCCTTGTGCTTATGGAATCTGAAAAATCTCTAGTCTTTGAAGGGTATCGAAAAGATGACCTATACATGGTATATTTCTCAGCAGGACCACAGTTGTCCGTATGTCTTCTAGCAAAAGATTCAGAGTGCTGGCTCTGGCAGCGGGACATGCTGGCATGAGGAACTTGTACACTCTCACGAAGAAGAATCATGTCATGGGCATTAAGGGCGTCAAGTTCAAGAAGGATCATCTATGTTGTGCCTGCGAAGGTGGAAACCTGACTAGGGCCAAGCATCCCTCGAAGACAATCATGACGACATCACGTCCCTTCGAGCTGCTTCACATGGACTTATTCGGCCCTACCCACTACTCTACTCTTACTACCACTGCTTGTATCTATGGCTTCGTCATTGTTGATGATTACTCAAGATATACATGGGTGCATATAATCCTCTATAAGAATGAAGTGCGGGATGTCTTCAGATGATTCACCAATCGTGCCATGACGAACTATGGCATCAAGATCAAGCACATCAGAAGTGACAATGGCACAGAATTCAAGAACACCAGCATCGACACTTATCTTGATACATTGGGCATCACTCATGAGTTCTCAACTCCTTACACACCTCAGCAGAATGGCATCGTGGAGTGCAAGAATAGAACCCTCATTGAGATGGCTCAGACGATGCTTGATGAGTACAAGACTCCAAGGAAGTTCTGGCCGGAAGCCATTGATATTGCATGCCATGTCATCAACCGTGTTTATCTACACAAGCTTCTAAAGAAGACATCATATGAGCTACTGACTGGTAAGAAGCCAAACGTTAGTTACTTCAGAGTATTTGGTGCTAGGTGCTGGATCAAGGATCCATATCACACTTCAAAATTTGCACTGAAAGCACATGAAGGTTTTATGCTTGGCTATGAAAAGGATTCACACTCCTATAGTCTTCAACCTCTTTCACTATAAAGTGGTTGAAACTGTGGATGTGCGGTTTGATGAAACTAATGGCTTGCAAAGAGAGCACCTGCCAAATGTGCTAGATGAAGTCCCACATAGTGAATCTATCAAGCTGATGGGTACTGGAGAAATCATACCTTCAGAAGCTCAGGCTGAAGAAGAAATCATCATTGCACCAAATCAACCCGAAGACAATGCTCAGCCTGAAGTCAATGCTGAAGTTGAAGACAATGATCTGCAAGGGCAAAATCTTCGTCCAATTCATCCCTGTGTTGCAAATGAAGTACATATTGAGAAGATAATTGGTAGCATCAATGCACCTGGTCCACTCACTCGTTCTAGAGCAACACAGCTAGCAAATTTCCATGGGAACTTTGCATTTGTCTCTATATCTGAACCCAAGAAAGTTGATGAAGCCTTCATGGAACCTGAATGGATTCGAGCTATGCAAGAAGAGCTTCAACAATTCGAGCTGAACAATGTATGGGAGTTGGTTAAGCGTCCTGATCCTCGCAAGCACAATATCATAGGCACCAAATGGATCTATCGCAACAAACAAGATAAGCATGGTCAAGTTGTCAGAAACAAGGCTCGTCTAGTTGCTCAAAGTTACACTCAAGTAGAAGGGATTGACTTCGATGAAACATCCGCTCCCGTGGCTAGGCTTGAAGCCATTCGCATACTGCTAACCTATGCCAACCATCACAACATTCTTCTGTACCAAATGGATGTGAAGAGTGTCTTTCTCAATGGCAAGATTGAAGAAGAAGTGTATGTTGCACAACCACCTGGCTTTGAAGATCCAAAACATCCTGATATGGTATACAAGCTCAACAAGGCACTCTATGGGCTCAAAGAAGCTCCTCGCGCTTGGTATGACACACTCAAAGACTTCCTGAAGAGCAAAGGCTTCAAACCTGGTTCTCTAGATCCTACACTCTTCACGAAGACATATGATGGTGAACTGTTTGTGTGCCAAATCTATGTGGATGACATTATCTTTGGCTGCACTGACAAGAGATACAGTGATGAGTTTGGGCACATGATGCAAGAGCAATATCAGATGTCCATGACGGGTGAGCTGAAATTCTTCCTCGGTCTTCAAATCCGTCATGAGCAACGGTATCTTCATATCACAAGAAAAATACCTCAAAGATTGCCTGAAGAAGTTTGGAATGCAAGACTGCAAAGGATACACGACGCCAATGCCAACCAAAAGTCATCTGGGCCACGAGACAATGGTAAAGAGTTCGATCAAAAGGTATATCGCTCCATGATTGGTTCTTTACTATATTTATGTGCATATAGGCCAGATATAATGCTTAGCATTTGCATGTGTGCCTGATTCCAAGTGGCGCCAAAGGAATCACATCACTTAGCTGTGAAGCGAATTCTTCAATATTTGGCTTACACCCCAACACTAGGATTATGGTATCCAAAGGGCTCAGAGTTTGATCTAGTTGGATTCTCAGATGTTGATTATGCTGGTGAAAAGGCTGATCACAAGTCCACATCAGGCACATGTCACTTTCTTAGACGATCTCTTGTATGTTGGTCTTCAAAGAAGCAGAACTATGTATCTCTCTCCACTGTTGAATCTGGCTACAGTGCTGCTGAATCTTGCTGAGCTCAGCTTCTATGGATGAAGCAAACTCTCAAGGACTATGGCATCCACCTAAAGCATGTGCCACTCTACCGCGACAATGAAAGCGCCATCAAGATTGCCAGGTTCTATCCTCTACAATATTCACTTATAGCTATGTCTTCATACTTGAATCTTTATTGATCTAAGTGAATGTGATCGGACCCTAGCCTCTTATGTGCTTCTTCCTCAATTATATCTATCCAAATCATATGCACTCTATTGAAACCTGTCGATTGTCTTCTCTGAGTCCTTATCAGCAGAAGACAAAGAGACAAACATTTAAATCCATTTTTAATGTTATATCCTTATTACCGGAGAAGCCGGAACGTCTACCCGACAATCCAGGCATGCGTGGGAACATGGAATAACTTCCAATAAGTTGCATGCATGCCACGTGTCCTTCAGACGTGAACCGCCAGGGGCACCTACGTAATCACGCTGTGTTGTCCCTCTCCTTATAAATATACACTCACCATGGTCATTATCTCGTCTTCCACCTCGCCACCTCGCACAAACCCTAGCGCCTCCGCTAGCTCGTGTCGATGCTGGCGATGAAGTGCTTTGCTGCCGCGACTTCTTCGACGCGGTCCTCAGGCCGGCCGCGGACCTCGTCCTCTCCGCCACCACCGTAGGTGTCTTCCGTCGCCAAGTTAGGGCACGGAAGATTGAACTGCTCGGCCTCTCTCTCCACCTTGTCTCGCAGTTCGTCAGCGGTATTTAAAACTTACTTTTTACTGTCTTTTTGATCTGTCAAATCCATCCACTTCAACCAAAAGTGGTTTCTTCACTTCCAAATCTGGATCTTCCTTTATCTACATCTCATATCATGCCAAGTATATTCAATTATGCTTCATAACTAGTTAGACTCCTCACTTGTACTTATTCATGGATTCATACAAATCTGGAACCAACTCTCATCAAATAAGTGAATGTCTTTGCACTATGAGGTCAATGTCTTCAAACTGATTTATCTTCAAAATCTTCTGAGAATGCATATGACCTCTTCCCCTTCCCTCGCACCTCTAATGCTGTCACAGGTACATGTCCGTGGGAGAATCCCTTGGTTCTGATAGTCTGCATTCATTTACAGAATTCTTACAGCATCATATTCACTCACCTGAAGCCAATTCCTGTCTGACCAGCAAGAGGAAGCCATTCACACTTCTGAAGCCGTTTAGTCTGAATTTAATGGAAACAAAGAAATCAGCCAGAAAGGGCGGCAGGCAACTCCGTGGAGATACAGCTAAGGATTTACCTCCTTATCCATTTGAAATGTACAAGACAGATCCTGAGGAAAGCTATGGCCAGCGCAAGACTCGAATACAATGGATTCAAAGATATTGGGCAGAGGAATGGTTTAAGTACAACTTCGTAACCCCTGAATATGCAAAGAAGAATGCTATTAAGCGCCCATGGAGAGATATTCTGTACAGAAATCTGCAGCCCAAGTCCAGGTCTGAAGCCATTGCTCAAGGCTTCTACCCATGCATGGTCCGAGGACCGAAGCCAGAGAATGCCGACCCATCATCTATGTTATGGTGTCATGAAGACAATCTTTTCAAGCGCAACTATCAGTTTGCAAAAGATTCTGCTGTGAAGAACAAGAAAGATCTTGGCCTCAACTTCAACCCTGGTCCATCTGCTCCAATGGTTGATGGCACACGCAATGCCAATCGAAATGTCATTGGCCCCTTCAACAACTTTAATGGCCTCCTCTCTCACATTGCAGCTCAGAGGGCCACTGTGGAGCAATCTGCTGAAGACGCTGACTCTGAAGATGCGCCAGCTCCCCCAAAGCAGAAAAAGAAGATATCAAAAGCTTCGAAGCCTTCTGCCACTCCAAAAGCTTCGACTGTGAAGCCATTGGCCACTGCACCTCCTGAACTCAGTGTGTAGTCTGAAGGTTTGTCTCTTGTCTCCAAAAAGACGGAGAAGTCCAAGAAACCTAAGAAGCCCAAGAAGATTTCTGGGCATGAACTTACTCCAGCTGCCGTTCTGCGGAACGAACAAGACACCATCGATCTGTCAAGTGATGAAGATCTTGGTGATGAAGCTCTTGAGCTACTTATCAAAAGCAAGCAAGAGGCGGAGATCTTCAACGATCTTCCCCTCTTTGACATGGACATTCTGAACAACTTCATCGATGAATGGTTTGATGACATGAGCATCAGCATCGATGATCTTCGGCTACCTGTTGACATCATCGTCACCTTCCATGGAGCCATTGCTAATGAGTTGGCTGTGGCTCAGAAGATTGTCGAGCTGAAGAACAAAATTGACTATGAGAAGGCACACTTGAAGAAGAACATGTCCAAGCTCAGCGTGGTAGATGTTCAGATCTTCAAGAAGATGTTGCATGAGCTCAAGGAACAGTTTCACAAGAAGCGGGAAGAAGCAAAAGGTTCAAGAGAGCACATGAAGTACTTTGCACAGAAATGTGTTCAAGCACACAATGAGGCTGAGAAGCGCAAGGCTCTTGGGCGACCTGGCATCGACCCCAGAATGGCTGCCAAACAGAAGAAGAAGCCTGCAGTGGCTCAAGCTGAAGCATCAAGGCAGGAAGAACCTCGCATTGTCTTCCCTGCCAGCATGACAGGCTCGAAGCCTAAGGTCCCCTCAGCGGCTTCAGAACTGAAGAAGACAAGGGCAGCTGAAGCTGAAGCCAAGAAATGCAAGCACAAGGATGCTTCTGATGATGCACCATCAAAGAAGAAGCTGAAGACAAAGTAGTCAAAGAAAGAACGTGTTGCAGCCTCTCAGCCCCTCATTGTTGAACCCATCTCTGTCGCTCTTCTAGCCACCATCAACAGAGATCGTCGCGCTGTGATCCACACGCCTGTTTCCACAGAGGCTCATGAAGATGAAGAAGTTCCAGTTGTAGACCCCATCACATCTGAAGACATTGGTCGTGAAGACGATGTAGAATATGATGAAGTCCTTCCTCAACTCGAGCACTAATTGGTATCATCACCTGTTCTTACGAACAGCGAACTCATCAGCATTAGTCGTCCATTGACGCGAATTGCTCGGGTTGATTCATTGGCCGATCGCCCTCAACAAGAGACCCCCATTCATGATGAGACACCCAGAACTCCACCCCCTCAAGTCACCACTCCAGTGCTTGAAGACGACAACTACATGGTGCAGACCACTCCATCACCACAGACGTCACCAGCTTTCTGGAGGCTTCGCAAAGGCCCTAGGCCCCAGGTCACCATGTCAAGCATTTCGGAAGGGGAAGGCAACCTAGCTCAGTAGCACGTCAAGTGTTCCCTGAAGCCACCCCTACCGCGAATGTCTCTAAATCTGAAGCTCAAGCTGCTGAAGACATTTCGGCTGCATCAGCCGATGAAAATCAAGAAACAAGAGAAGAAGAAAGAGTTGCCACACCCCCTGTCACTGATGAAGTCATTCTCGAGGAGAATGTGACTATGCCCGACCCTTCTGCTTTTGAAGGAATGGAGGTTGAAAACACTGAGGCTGCCACAAACAATGCTACTGTCGCCAATGATGTTGTCAGGGCCAAAGACAATGTGGTGCCTGAAGCTCAAGTACAACCTGAAGCCACTGTGAATGTTGAAGCCACTGTTCCACCTCCAAGGCCTCACACCATTGAACAGGCCTATAATCGCGGCCAGCTTGTCACAGTGAGATGGCCCATTTTCGTTCCTCCAACTGCTCCCAGACCATAGTACGATTACCACGTTGGGCAGAGGCCTTAGGTGCAGAAGCCAAAGCCCAGGCTGCCAAGGCTTCCAGGAGCTGCCACATCGCTAGGATCGTTCAGTGTAACCAGCTTCAAGGCACACAACACATTCTTCGACAGCGCCAAGAATCCATATACGAAGCCAAAGATCTCTTCTGATCGCTTCTGGAGCTATCAGCAGCGCAGCTATTACTCCTGCATTCTCTACAATCAAGAGCGAATCTTTCCTCACATGCGTCTTGATTGTGAAGCTATTGCTGGGCTGCCCTATCTAGAAGAAGCACTGGACTACTTTAGAGATGCTGGCCTTCTGCAGTTCGTAACTGATAAAGAGCATTGGAATGAAGAGCTTCTGCGGCAATCTATGCCACACTTCACATTCGTGGCTACAACAGGGATCCGAAGACATGGATCCTTGATTGGATGACAGGGGATGTGCATCATGAAGCCAAGGCTCAAGACATCATCGAGCTCACTTCCCTGCCCACTCCAGGTGAGCTGTATGCCTGGTTGTCAGCTTCACAATAATGAACTGCAGAGTATCTTTCAGAAGCCTGAACCCAATATGAGTCAAATGCTCAGTATGATGAAGCCATTGCCTCAAGATGCTGAATCTCCCAAGGAATTCTTCATCCAAGACCTTGAGTACCTGCCCCACATAGTTTATCATATTCTGAGGTGTACTCTATGGCCAGTCAAGGGATATTCATCTGAAGCCAAACTTGAAGGAACCATGAAGACTTTGGTATTCTCTATTGGCAATGGCATCAGATTCAATTCCCAGGATGTCCGTGGGGACGACACCTATCGGATCACTGGAATCCCTTCTACGGTCGGCGGGCGCGGGGTTGTAAGAAGAGCAGGTCCAGGAGCCAGCACAAAGATCGTTTACCCAGGTTCGGGCCGCGAGGATGTGTAAAACCCTAGTCCTGCTTTGGTGGATGTATTGAGTGTTCTTGAGCTTTCGAACTAGCTACGGTGGCTGTGTAGTTCCAAAAAGCCAAATCCACCCCGGTATGCCTCGGGCCTCCTTTTATAGTCGAAAAGGGTTGCCACGCGATGGCACATTGAAGTGGAAAGGAGATGCAGTCGCGAGATTATCGCCCGACATTATGGGACAAAGCGCATTAAATGTGCTACTCAGGTGTCCATTAGCTTTATCGGGGACGGGAACGAGGCCCGTCCCGTCCGTCGCCGCTCCGTCTCGCTCCGACACGTGCCCAGGCCAACGATGCGTGCGGTGCCATGTAGGCAGGCAGGCTGCTGAGGTGGCGCGATGGCAGGGTCTTCACGAAGATCTGCATGCCACCACGCAGGTGCTTGCTGAGTCGGTCTGGAAGCCGCGTGTTTCCACGCAGGTGCCTGCCCAGCTGGTTGGGCTGGCAGCTGCATGCGAATGGCGGCGGAGCCTTGGCAGGTGCAGGCCTGGAAGTGGCCCAGCTGGCGCCCTCGGTAGGAACCATGCCGGGGGGCCGGCAAGGGTCTTGTCGTGGTGTCGTAGTCGTCCCCGGCAAGACGCTTGCCGGGGGTCTTGTGGATCTCCTCGGCTAGGATCCCGCCGAGGGTCGCCGTCTTCTGGTCCTCATCTGATCTTGTGTGTTTATGATCTTGACAAAGATCTGCATGCCACCACGGAGGCGCCTCCCGAGCCCTGGTCCCAATGTAGTTGGTTGGGTTGGAACCCGTGGGATCAATGGTGACTCGCTCTGTTGGTGTTGGGCAAGCTGCCTCGGCAAGGCTCTTGCCGGGGCCGCGGAGGCTGCCTCGGCAAGGGCCTTGCCGGGGGACTCCACCTCACCCCTTTGTTGTCTGGTGTTTCTGGTCTTGGTGTTGCCTTGGCCGTCTTGTGCTTTGGCTTCTTCCCGGTTTCCCTCCTCTGCTCTGCTTAGCGTGGTCGTGGGCGCGGCTCTTACTGTCCGTGCACAAGTAAAGGGGTACAAAGGAGTGCCCCTACTTTAGTACACCAACAGGAGCCCCTCGGGCCTGGGCCACACATAACCGTGACACGTTGTTGGGCCAGGCCCAGAACGGTGCGCGGGCAGTCGGGGCGGGATTTTACCGCAGTAATTTTTCGGCCGTCGCGCTTCCCACGACCTGCACGCAATGGAGTGTTGTGCGTGATGTGGGGGTCATGCGTGGGGCGGTTTCTGCATGCATGCGTCACATCATGGTAAAGAGGCGGCTCGCGCCTTCCCCATAAAAAGAGGGAGGCATGGAGGCGCGGCTCATTTACTGGGTGGACTCTGGTCGCAGTCTTCAAGGCGCCCACCCCCCACGATCATGGGGCGTGGAACGGTCGCCTCACCCGTCTCCTCGATTCTGCTCGCTCGCCACGCGTCCTTCATGCAAGTGGCAGGCGGTGGAGGTGGGAAACCGGGCCGTTGCTGATTGGGGCAGCGGGTCGGTCCTGATTCCCTGTGCTACTGATGGCTGGATTGGCCGAGTGGGGCGGCCGAGCCTCGAGCCCGCCTCTTTATAAGGAGGGGGAGCGGGATGTTACCCCACATTCTTCCAGCATCCAACCTCTTCCACTTCCGCTCCTTCCTCCCACCCGTCATGGCGAGAGGGGGCGCATGCCCTTCGGTGGTGGGGGCGAGGGTCGCCGCTCGACAGTGTGTTCCTCCTTCCCATGAGCTCGCGGCAGCGGAGACGGCTACGAGAGGAAGGGGGAGGGGCGAGGCCACGGTGGTCGGGGGAGCGGGGGATGAGGCGGCGTGATGGCCGTGCCTCCGCCAGCGATGCCTCCCGTGACGGAGGGCCACGTCGGGGACCAGCCTCATGAAGTTTTTCATCAAAGGCGCCTGCCACTGGCCGCTGCCTCCTGCTTCCCACCCCTTTCGCCGGGAGATGGAGCTCGATCCGCCCCTAGACCTGTGCTGCACATGAGGGGTTGCGGGAACGGCGGCACGCAGGTCAACATCCACTTCCCTGCTCCTCACGTCATGTACCTCTGTCGTGGATGGAAGACGTTCGCCAGCATCCATAGCCCGACGGTGTGGGGCTCACCTCTATTTCAAGTTAACTGAGGGCGGCCTGCTCTCCACAAGGTCTTGGAGATCTTTGAACTCGTCCTAAAGTGCTGCGTGGAGAGCTCCTCCGACGATGAAGATTCCTCCTCGAGGGAGGACGAGGAGGACAGCGATACGACGACGAGGGAGTCGATGCGGATGCCGACTCCGACCGACCGGCTGCCGCTCCTCCCTCGGCCACGCGCTTCTGCCGAGGGTCTTCTCGCCAAGCTTCCATCGAGGCGCCTCCCGTTGTCTCCTTGGGCGGCCGGGCGAGGGAGGGCAGGAGAAGGCGGTGGCGGCCGCCAAGTCGGAGTACGCAGGCACCGACGCCTGCTGCGGTATTGCCGCCCGCTGCCTCGTCTTCCAGCTCCTTTCCTGACACCAAGATGTTCTCTTGGTGCCTTCTGCTCCTTGCACCTTGCCTAGGTGCCCCTGTTGCCCTCCTGCTGTCTTGTTCCATCTTCTGAGGAGAGGGACAAGAAAGGGATTACGGGCACCTTAACTCTGTTTAGCTTGTAAGCCTGCGGGCACTTGTTAATTTTAAGACTTGTAATCCCCTTGCTCATGTTTTTAATTCCGTATGAACTGTACCTGTATGGGATGTTTTTAATGAAAAAGGGTGTTTGCCGGGTTCTTTGTGCGTGAGCGAGGCCCATGCCAACGATGAATCCTTGTTATTTTTAAGATAAACATTGTCGCCCTGCAAGAGGCCTTGCTGCCTCCCCACTTCACGACCATTCTCGCTTCCGGCGGAGGCAGGGCGTATAGAGTTAGGTTCTCCTTCATTTCCTTGCCGCCATGAGTACGACTCAAATTCTGACCTGTGGGGTAGCTCTGGGCACAGTGAAAGGGGGAGCACATTGGTTTTAAGAACATAAACGAGGTTTCACATGTCCCAGTTCTATACGGAAATGCATAACGGGGGGGCAGCTCCGCCACCTTGGCTTGCCATGGTTGGATCCTGTGTCTTCATCCCCCGGCGGTCTTGGCTTGCCGGGCCGAGCGCGTCCGCTCCCTTTCTCCCAAGCTGCTCGGCAGAAGTTTCCATGTGACTCGCGAACCAAAGAGGACAGAAGACGCACACTGACCTCTAGGCTAGGTTAGTCGCCGCTAAGCACCATCAACCCTAACCGAGGAGAGACTTAACCTAGCATGCATGCTAAAACTTAGGGCGCCAGCTTCGCTTATTTATGCTCGTGGTCTCGCTACTGGCTTTGTACAGTGAGGGTTACATGCCCTGTCGGAAAGCTTGTGCATGTAGGTGGCTTGCCGGGAAGCCCAAGAACCCGCGCTTTATGGGTAAAATTTGCGAAGATGCTCGATGTTCCGTGAGTTGCTCATCGGGACAATATCTTCGGTCTCTAGGGCGGACTACGCCGGCCCGGTGACTCAGATACCCGATAAGGGCCTTCCCACTTCAAGGCCAACTTGTTGGAATTTTTGGCCGATCGAACGCACCAAGAACAAGGTCGCCTTCCTCAAAGCTTCGGGCATGAACCTTGCGGTTATGGTAGCGGCGCAAGGCTTGCCGGTAGCGTGCTGCTCTCATACGCTCAAGACGATCTTCCTCAAGGAGCGCTAGCGTCATCTTGCCGCAATTGCTCTTGCTCAAGCTCGCCATAAGCGAGCACTCGAGGTGACCCGTATGTGAGTTCTGTGGGGAGAACTGCTTCTGCCTCGTAAACCAGGGCAAAGGGTGTGTGGCCGGTGGCTCGATTTGGCGTCGTTCAGGTCAACCAAAGAACCACCGGCAACTCATCAATCCAACGCCTTCCACTTTCCACTCTTGTGCAGCTTGTCAAAAGTCTTCGTCATCAGGCCTTGTACACTTCAGCATTTGCCTCTTCCTCCGCTGGCCGTTCGCGGATGTGCCACGAGCGTTAAACAGACCTTGCTGCCGAGGTCTTGGATGTATTGCATGAAGGTGCGGCTTGTGAACATTGTGCCGTTGTCGGTGATGACTCTGTTTGGTACACCAAAACAGCAAACTAGCCCCTTGAAGAAGTTGACGGCTGATCAATGCGGTAACCTTCCTCACTGCCTCCACCTCCGCCACTTTGTGAACTTGTCGATTATGGACGCATAAGTACTCAAAGCCCCAACAGCGCCAAGGAAAGGGCCCGTATGTGAGCCCCTGCACTAAAAACGGCCAGGAGAGAGGGATTGTTTGAAGGGCTTGAGCTGTATGATGAAGCTTCTTCGAATGGAACTGGCACACTTCACACCTGGTTACTAGTGCCACAGATCCTAGAGGGCGGTGGGCGTAAGAAGTTTTGCCGGAATGTTTGTTTCAAGAAGGGCCCTTGACTTATGTGGGAGCCACACATGCCTCCATGTATCTCTGCCGACAGCTCCAGTCCTTCCTCTCGGGGAATGCACTTCAATTTCACACCGTTCGGTCTTTTCTGTACAAGACGTCATCGATGAACTGGTACAAGGCAAACCGACGAGCTACTTTTTCTGCTTCTTCCTGCTCCTCAGGAAGTTCCCTGCCCTCGAGGAAACGGACGGTATAGCAGCTCCATGCCGGAGCCTCGGGCTCGACGGCAAGGACCAAAGGCATCTCTTCCGCCATGGGGGCAGTCGCTACTACGGCCAGGCTTACGCCCACTGGAGCTAGCCGCCTTTGGCAGCTCGGGAACCCAAAGAAACACCTTGCTGGGCCCTCGGGGCTCGGCGAGAAAGTACTTGCTGGGCCTGATTTTCCGCTTGTTCTGCTTCCGCTGATGTTTCGACGGATGGTTGAGTTAACTGGCAAAAGGTACCGGGTTCCACAAGTAGCTTGAATGCAGCGCTTTGACAGTAGTCAGCCGGCGTCGTTCTCCGCCGGGGAACATGCTCCGCTTGTATACCGTCAAGCGCCTCCAGCTTCCTCACCTCATCTACGAGGCCTCCATCAACGGACTCGATAATCTTTCTTGACTTGTCTCGACGACAAGCTGCGAATCACCCCGACGATGAGCTTCTTCACCCCGAGGTCTGCCATGATCCCCGAGACCGCAAGCAGCCCTCGTGACTTCAGCAGTGTTGTTTGTGGACATCTCTCGAAAGTGCATCCGATCACATACTTGAGGTGCTCTCCGTGGTGCTATAAGCAGCACACCGCACCGCGCCTTGCAGCGAGAAAGCCCCATCAAAGTACATGATCCAACAAGAACTTGCTTCCTTGCAGGGGAGAGCGGTCTCCTCGGATTTCTTCGTCAAGCGTTGAGGTCCATTCTACAATGAACTCTGCTTCAGACTCGCCCGATTGTCAGTACTTTCAAACTTCAATCCAAAGCTTGATAACTCCAAGGCCCACTCCACAATCCTTCCGTTGCATCTGGTTGTGCGCAAGATCCGCTGTAACGGGAGGCGGTGACGACAAAGGATCTTGTGAGCTTGGAAGTAATGACGCAGCTTCCTCGAGGCTATAAGGAGGTCAAGAGCAATTTCTTCACACCGGAGTATTTTGACCTAGCCCCTCGCAAGAGGGAGCTGACAAAGTAAACCGGTGTCTGCATCATCTTTCTTCTTCCGCACCACTTCATTTGGCTGCGGCCCTGTCCCGATGGCGCCGATTCGCCGGGCCTTTCTTGCCGGCACCAGGTTCCCTGCCGGGGAGTTTCGAGCGTGCCATCCGCTGGTCCTGTCATAAGCACGCTTCTTCGCCCTCTTCGCCACCACCACGCAGATCGACCACTTGATTCGTCGCCGCCAGGTACAGCATCAACGGCTCTTGCGGTTTAGGCGCCACTAGTACTGGTGTAGAAGAGGGGTACCTCTTCAGATCCTGCAGTGCTACTTCAACCTCCGAGGTCCACTCCATGGGGCCCGCCTTTTTTCAAAATCTTGAAAAAGGGAAGGGCGTGCTCGACAGACTTGGAGATGAATCGGCACATTGCAGCAACGCAGCCAGTGAGCCGACGCACATCCTTAATCTGCTTGGGCGCCTCAATCTGCTCGATAGCCTTGATCTTGTCTGGGTTTGCCTCGATCCCACTCTGCGACAGAAAGAACCCGAGAAGTTTGCCGGACGGAACACCGAAGACACACTTCTCAGGGTTCAGCTTGAGGTTGATCTTGCGCAGGTTGGCAAACGTCTCTTCTAAGTCTTGTACAAGAGTTGCCTTGTTCTTGGTTTTGACCACTATGTCATCCATGTATGCTTCCATATTTCTATGTAGCTGGGGTTCAAAACCAATTTGGACCGTTCTTGCAAACGTTGAGCTAGCACTCTTCAACCTGAAAGGCATCCATAAAAAGCAATACGTACCACATGGGGTGATGAATGCTGTCTTCTCTTCGTCTTCTCTTGTCATGAAGATCTGGTGGTAGCCCGAGTAGGCTTCGAAGAATGATAGCAGATCACACCCGGTCGTGGAGTCAACAATCTGGTCGATGCGCAGCAACGGGAAGGGGTCCTTAGGGCAAGACTTATTGATATATGTGTAGTCAATACACAGTCTCCACTTCCCGTTTGCCTTGCGTACCACCACCGGATTGGCCAACCACGTCGGAAGCACTCCCCTAACCAAGCCTGCTGCTTCCAACTTCCTGATTTCTTCCGTGATAAACTCTTGCCTTTCCAGAGCCTCCTTCCTGACCTTCTGCTTGACGAGCCGCGCATGAGGACAGACAGCTAGGTGGTGCTCAATCACCTCCCTGGGAACACCGGGGATGTCGGATGCTTGCCATGCAAATACATCGATATTCGCCCGCAGGAAGGTGACGAGCGCGCCTTCCTATTTGCTATCAAGGGTGGAGCTTATGGTGAAAGCCCCTCTCATGCCATCCTCCCTAATGGACACCTTCTTGGTCTGAGGTGGCGCAGCCCTGGATTTCTTGCTCTTGACGGTGGAGCTCTCTGGCACGTCCTCGACGGTAGCACAACACTCTGAAGAGGTGCGCTTGCCGGAGTGGGTGCGAGAGGTCTTGTTCGGCTTCTTCTTCCCTCCCGAAGCTTCAGCGGCAGGAGCAAGTGCCTTGGCAGCAGCTGCTGCAACTGCTTCCCAGTAGAGTAGGTCGGCGCAGATCAGTACATCCTTCTTGTCGCAGGGGACGGTGATGATGGTCATCGGCCCAGGCATCTTCAGCGTGTTGTAGGCGTAATGCGACGCTGCCATCAACTTGGCTAGTGCTGGGCTACCGAGGATCCCGTTGTAGGGCAAGGGGATCTCGACTACATCAAACACAATCCTCTCCATCCTGTAGTTCAATTCGCCTCCAAACGTCACAGGCAATGTGATCTTCCCCTTCGGCTGGCTTCTTCCCGGGTTGACCCCTTGAAACGTGCATGTCTCCTCAAGGTCTCCATCGGGAATTTACAGCCTCTTGATCACAACGGGCAAGGTTAAGTTCAGACTGGCCCCGCTGTCAACCAGCATCTTGTTCACCTTGAGGTTGCGTATCGCTGGTGAGACCAACAGCGGCAAACACCCGACCGCAGTGGTGTGATCAGAGCGATCCTCGGGCCAAAGATGATGGGCGGTTGGACCACTTCAGCAGCTTCGAAGGCCGAACGATGGTCGCCTTGCTAGATCTCACGCTACCACCACTTGAGCTGGCGGTAAGAAGTGTGCAGCGAGGCACCACCATCGACGCACATGTCCTCTGTAGCCTTCTGAAACTCTTGCTCGTAAGACTCATCGTCCTCGTCATGATCATTGTCTTCTTGCTTCTTGTCACGGCCTCTCTATGGCCTCTCTTGTTGGTAATCCTTGCCGTGGCAGCCTCCTTGGCCGCCACGCTTCTCGCCAGATCCTTCGGCACCGTCTTGACCCTTCTCCTTGTCCCGCCTCTCATATTCGGCCTTTTTCTTTTCGGCCAGCAGCTCGACCTGTCGGCAATTCTGGAGGTCGTGGCCCTTGGTTCGGTGGATCTTGCAATACTACTTGTCGGAGCCCCCCGGCTTGTCGGCAGCCGCCAAGGCCGGGCAAGCGGCGCACCTGGCAATTTCCTTGCCAGGGTCGTCTACCTTGGACTTCTTGGCAGCGCCGGTGTCGTCGGATCCCTCGACGGCAAGCACGGTCTTGCCCTTGCGTTTCCTGTTGCGATGTCGGCCCTTCTTCATCGGGGCGGCGGTGTCTTCATCACTAGTCGGTTTCCACGCCGGCATCCTCGCCGGGGTACTTCCTTCCCTCTTCAGCCTGGGCGCACCTATCGGCGGAACATAAAGTTCGGCCACATCCTTAACCTTGTTCATCGCCAGCTCTTCGCGCATCTTGCGGTTGCGCATGTTCTGATGGAACGCGCTAATCACGACGGCTGGATGAACATCGGGATGTTGTACTGCACCCGGTTGAACTCTTCGATGTATTTCGTTAGGGTTTCTTCTTCGCGGAATGATATGCAAATCATTGGCCTGGCCATGAGCTTGGTGACCTCCGGTGAAGGCACCAACGAACTCATGGCACAGATCCGACCAAGAAGAAATGGAATCCACCGGCAAGTGCATCAACCAAGACATGATGTTGGGCTTCAGTGCCAACGGGAAGTAATTGGCAAGCACCTTGTCGTCGCGAGCTCCGGCAGCTTGCATCGCAATGGTGTAGATGTTGAGGAACTCTGATGGATGGGTCTTGCCATTGTACTTCTCGCCGACGTCGGGCTTGAACCTGCGGTCGGACGGCCACTGGAACTGCCGCAGCTCACGGGTAAAGGCTGGGCAACCCACCTCGTAAGGTAGGTCACCGGAGCCCCCCGGTGCTGGGTGGTCCATAGCGGGTCCCACCCGCTTATCCGACTGGTGGCGTGTATCGCGCCAGCGCTCGATAGTGGTTCGAGCATCTTCGTGGGCTCGTTCTCGAAGAACTTGGCGCTGGTCGCGGTGGGTTCCTTGGTCGGACGACGCTATGGAAATGTTATCACATGCGTCGTCACGACGGATCGACACCGGCGACAACTAGTGTGGGGGAGGAGAGTGTATTGTGGTTGCAGCTCCCCCGGTCCTCCCACCACTGACATGTGGTGGCCCGACGGACCGCCGGCCCGAGGGCCCCGCCGGTCGTGGATCATCTTTATTCGTGACGGCGACGATGCTCCGGGTGGTAGCTCTCCACTCATCGAGCTTCTCCGCAGCAGGAGGGAAGTCGAGGAGCAGCTGCGCGTGTGCCAAAGCTTCTGCTAGCGTGGGTGGTGCCGACAGCTGCGTGGACCATGGCGCGCTTCGACTTCTAACCACGCTAGAAGGAGCTCAATCACGCCCAGCTGCGGCTGCGCTATTTTCGCCAAAGACTTTAGCGAGCATGTTGGCTCTTCGCCCCGCGGACGATACACATGGCTTCTTCCCACGGCGCGCCCAGGTCACCGGTGTGGTGACGCTCCTCGTCACGCATACCATGGGAAGAGCGCACTGTAGGCGCCGTGGTGGGCGTCTTGGAGGTCACTGCGCCGCCCGTAGGGGGCACAGCGACGTCCCTGGAGGGCCCCGCGCTGCTCGCGGGGGCCCAGCCCGCCTTTTGATTCGGCGGCGCTCGCCTGCTGTCTCGCACACGAATGACACCGCTTTCTCCGTGCTCGACTGCCGGGTGATGCTGGTGCTCGCGGGCCGCGGCTAGGGTTCTGTCCGTGACCAGCCCGCTGCTCGCCCGCACTTTAGTACATCGACACAGGATTTCTTCATCAGAAAACTTGCTGCATCTAGGATTGAACTGTTTGGCCTGAATTTTATGCTCCATGGGTGATGCGCCTGATTAAACTCCATTCTTCTGTTGACTATCGGCCCTCAGCGCGCAACCATCTGGTTTTTTTGCCTGAGGTTGATCTGTCCGTTGAAGCCATCTACCCAGATCCTGCCAAGGAGCATCTATATCTTCACAATGTTGATCGTCAAAGCTTCACGCAACCAATAGAAGGAATTCATGCCCCAATGCTGCTACTCCTGCTTATCCTCTGGCTGGCAATATGCGTGAACCACATCGTGCCAACACTGAAGCCACTACTAGTACTATAGCCCAAGGCCTCGGAAGCGTTCTCGTGTACTCAATGACCGAGAGCTTCTTGTGGCCTTACATCAGAAGCAAGATAAGCACCACGACTGGCTGAAGCGTCAGATGCAGAGTCTCTTGGTGGATGTCAATCGCATTTGGAACCTGGCCACCAAGAACTCATTTGTTGCCCATGAAGCCTGTCGGCGGTCCTAGAAGAGCCTCACACTGCTATGTCCTGAAGACGATCTTCGCGAAGATGGCTTCACCGAGGGCTTCAAGTTTGATTCCAGGCCTCCACAAAATGAAAGTTGGCGCCGCACTCCCTCAATTGAAGTTTCTGAGTATTCATCTTTGGCTGCAATTGTTGTTGCGAGAGTCGTCGATGAAGAAGACGACGCCACTTCACTGACCATGGATGCACTGCATCTTGACACTGCACCAGGCCCTTCTGCTCCACCAAACTCCAATGTCGACCCTACTCCATCATCTCCTCCTTCTGGGAACGAGTAGATGCTCTATGTCTTCAATCCTTTTTGGTCATTACTGACAAAAGGGGGAGAAGCATATGAGTTGATAGTCTTCAAGCTGGTCCTTATGGGTGGTTGCATTATTTTTGCCAAGTATTTACAACTCTCCTCTTTTGATACATTTGGTTCTTTGAGTTGTGACACTTAAACTCGATGGTCGTCTGCTACTTTGTGATGCGATGATAAATTCCGCATGAAGTCATTCCGCAGACGTCCATTTTTCATTATGCATGTCATTATCTTTGTTATATCTTTATATGCATGATGAATTGTCTTCATAAGTTGAAGAGGATCTCCACAAAGTAAAACCTACCATGTGCATTTGCATTCAAAAGCAAACTACATATATGCACATATTCAGGGGGAGCCTTTTGCTACTTATGAAGACAATGCCTTAATCCTCAAACTTTCACATACTTTTATCCCCGTTGAAAACTTCAACCAGTTTGTCATCAATCACCAAAAAGGGGGAGATTGTAAGTGCATCTTGTGCCACCCCTAGTTGGTTTTGGAGTATAGACGACAAACTTGGTTGAGGGACTAATGTGTTTGTGAGAATTGCAGGATAACACAGGTAGTAGTCCCATATTGATTCAGTTAACCTACCAGAGATGACCCCCAAAAATGTGTGAAGAGATTGAAGACAATGGTGGTCTGTGAAGATATTCACATTGAAGACTATGACATGAGAAGACACCGCATGAAGACTATGCAGTGCGAAGACATAGTTGTTTCGTAGTTTCCTTTTCTTCTTTGTTGAGTCATAGGAACCACCGCACTATTAAGTGGGGTCCAAGTGAACAAAGTCAGAGTGAATGATGTGATGCTCAACCAAATCCTATGTCTTCGAGCGAAGACAATGAGAGCAAATCTTATCCAAAGCTGGATGAGTCAGCTTTACTTGTAGCCCAAGTCAAGCTGTCGCGTGCGTTTGAAATCTGACCATTGGACACGTCTCAGTTCCTTAGTGACCTAGGGTCATTTTGGACAAATCAGGCCTCCTGGCTATAAATAGCCCACCCCTACACCATAGATCAGTGGCTGCTGAGAGTTAGTGCACGGCTTTTGTCGTTTGAGAGCAACCCACCTCCGAAGCATTTGAGAGAGAGATCCTTGCGAGGACAAAGCCCAAAACATCCAGAGCCAAAGAGTGTTAGGCATCCCTGAAGTCTTTCAATCCGCATGATATGAAGACTTGTTACACTTGAGGACTGTTAATCCTCCAGTCGGTTAGGCGTCGCGTTCTGAGCATCCAAGAGTCATTATGGATTGCCGCTGTCGTGTCAAACCGCGGATCTAGGTAGGGGTCCTGAATCGTGCATCTAGGCGGATGGTAACAGGAGACAAGGGACACGATGTTTTACCTAGGTTCGGCCCTCTCGATGGAGGTAATACCCTACCCCGCTTGATTAATATTGATGATATGGGTAGTACAAGAGTAGATCTACCACGAGATCGAGAGGCTAAACCCTAGAAGCTAGCCTATGGTATGATTGTTGTTCGCCCCACGGACTAAAACCCTTCGGTTTATATAGACACCGAATAGGTTAGGGTTACACAGATTCGTTACAATGGTAGGAGATCTACATATCCGACGCCAAGCTTGCCTTCCACACCAACGAAAGTCCCATCCGGACACGGACTAAGTCTTCAATCTTGTATCTTCATAGTCTAGGAGTCCGCCAAGATGATAGTTCGCTGTCCGGACACTCCCCTAGTCCAGACTCCTCAAGAGTCCCCGAACCATGCTTCAATGATGACGAGTCCGCACGATATTGTCTTCGCATTGCAAGGCGGGTTCTCCTCCAATACTTCATAGAAGGTTTTGAACACAAGGATAGTGTCCGTTCTGCAAAACAAGTTCCACATACAACCGTAGAGAGAATAACTTTTTGCACAGATCTGCTGACGCATTCCGTGGTGTGACATCACACCACAGCCAGGCCTTTATTCGAATTGTTTTTTTATTGTCCCACCTCAGCTCGTTTAGCGAGGCGGTTTCCTTGGCACGTCTTATCAAAGCGTAGATCGTGCCCCCTTATTCCGGGATTCTCATCAATACGGACGTAGTAACCCAACCGCCATTGATTTGCGGGCGCTTGGGAGATATGCGAGTTTTATCAGCTGGTGGGGACGATAGATTCGTCCGTCATATAAGGGATAAGGATCCACCTTTTCACCCACGCCTTCTTCCTCCTTTGCTCATCCATTTCACAAGACTCGAGCTCCAGCCGCCTAAGTCCTCACATCCTTCTCAACCATCTCCACCATGTCCGGAGCGGGAGGCAGGTGGATGGTCTCTCCGCCATGGAGGGCCAAGTAAAAGCTGCGAAGGCCGGATACTTATCCGACGACATCAAGACATCGGCTGCCCGACAAGGGCAGCTCATCCCCACCCCCAGTGCCCCATGAGAGGGTGGTGTTCCTCCCCCACTTCCTCCGCAGACTAGGGTTTCCACTTCACCCATTTGTCCGGGGGCTCATCTTCTACCATGGCCTAGATTTCCACGATCTGGCCCCAATTTCATCCTCAACATCTCGGCGCTTATCGTCAGGCGAGGCCTTCCTCTCGCATCCAGCCCCACTTCGCTTATGGCTGAAGACCTTCAATGTCCGCCGCCGGTAGTGGGCGGCCGCCAAGCGGAGTGCGGAGGCGCCATGGTTGGCAAGATGGCCAAAGTCCTATGGCTCGAGGGCCTTTGTGGAGACCGTGAAGGTGGCAATCGGGTGGTTCTACATCACCGAGCGGCGCGATTTCAATGGGCGGCGGCCCCGAATTCGACCGCTTCCCACACGGCTCACGCCATGGAAAGAGACGGGCCAGACGTGGGGATTCGATGAGCTATCCGACTCCAAACCGCGTCCAAGCCTGGTGGACAAGAATCTCAGCTTGTCAACGTAATCCGTGATGCTCATCCGCCGGATTCTCCCATGCCAACAACGGGCCTTCGTTGTGGGAGTTCGATCCGCACAAAGCACCCAACTCTGAAAAGGCTCTTCGACACTACGCATTTAAGATGCTCGGAAGGTGCTGTTCAAGGGCGCCGAGGTTCTACATCCGCCACCAAGACCTGGATTCAGCTCGCAGCGCCCAGCCAGCGAGGTAAGTTATTTTGCCCTTTATGGGACTCTTTTTTCATAGTTTGACTTTATGCGGGATCTAAAACTCCCTAACCTTTGACAGACTGGCCAGTGAACCGGATAGATTAACCGCCTCGCCCTTTGCCGAAGACTCCAGCCGGACGCCTGATTGGCGGGTTGTTGGTTCCGCACCTCACGTGGTGCCGGAGAAGAAGGCCAAGAAGGAGGCCACGGGGACTCGAAAGAGCTCCCAACGCCAAGTGCTGTCGGGCTCATCGCCTGACCACCCTGAGGCGGAATCCTCCTCTGAGGAAGAGGAGGAGGAAGAAGAAGCCTCTCCCCCAGCAAGGGGAGAGAAGAAAAGGAAGGTTGCCCCAACTGGGGAGGCCGGAAGGTTGAAGAAGGGAAGGACCCTTCCTCCGGACTTCTCCGCCAACGCCGACAGCGACGAGGAGGAGTGGCCAACAAGGACCAAGCCTCTGGCGAGATCGTAAGCGTCCGGATACCCATGGTTTTTTTCCATTGCATAGTGTTCTCTAATGCCGAACAATCATGCAGCCCGCCCAAGGACGAGCTCGCCACTTCGACAAGCGGGTCCCTGAATTCGTCGGAAGTGGAGAGTACTTCATTTCCGATCGCCTCCCGACCTCACGCCGACGACATGCGAGGTGGGGCCCCAAGGGGGCTTGGTCAAGAGGAGGTGGCGCAGGAGGCGCCTGCAAGGCAGCCTCCCGGATTCCAAAGCGCGAGGAGCGAGACCCCAGGTTTCTAAGCCCACCTTGTCCGAATCTCATACCGAACCTTCAGCGGTTCCAAGTCCGCAAGCGCCCCTTCAGAGGATGGTAAGATGCCGTGTCCTCCGGCCCAACCGGAGGCACCGGATAGCATCGAGGCGCTTAACAGCGCCCATCGAGGAGGAGCACCGACTGCTATGAGTGGGGTGATCCGAAAGTTCAGTCCGCCAAGAAGGGCTGACCAAGCCTGTACTCAGCCTTCTAACAGCATTGAGGTAAGTTTAGAATATGTAAAATATTACGCATAGACAGTAGCCCTCGATGCTTAGTTCGGTGTTCGGAAAGAAAAGCCGGACCGATGATCTAAAAGATATACGAGGAGTCTAACATAATTTTGTCAATATGGGAATGCAGGCTGCCCTGGCTGACTCTCGGCCAGACCGACCGCTGGAGGTCAATACATTGAAGGAGAGCCTCGAGCGTCCGAGAACGAGCTCGCCAAGCCAAGAAGCAGCTTGAGGACAAGGAAGGTAAGTAATACCTTATTAAAGAAGTACCTTATAGAAAGGATTCGCTGCAAAAATGACAGAATAACGTGGGTATTGTAGGGGCCATGAACGAGGTGGTGACCTGAAGGAAGCGGTGTCTCGGGGTCAAAGCAGAGCAGCCATGGAGCGCACCGAGCGAGAAAAGCAGGAGGAGCGGTGGCGGAGGTGCAGCAAGAGCCTGTGCTCGTGGAAAACACGAGAGTTTGGAGCGTGACTCAAGACTCGAGAGTCCGAGCTCGCCTTTGGCTCTTGAGAGTGCCAAAGCCGCTAAGGCCGAAGCCCAAAAGCCCTCCAAGAAATTGAATCATTAAAGAACATAGCGGCGGTAAGGCATTCTTTATGCAAAGCAAGAATGTAAAAGTCAATTACCTATTACTTACCCGATTCGAGCTCTCCAGAGCATTCGAGATCTGCCTCAGAAAGGGCCTCGATGCTGCCACGCTCTACCGCTACCAGTGAGGGGAGCTCAACAGAGAAGGTATTCTGGTCTCAGATGCTCGAGGCCGGACATCCTGTTCTCTAAGGGACCAGCTGAAGTAGCTGGTCGAGCTCTATAAGGTCGCCGAACAGGCCATGAAGGGCCTTATAGTTCGGGCTGTGGCCATTGGAAGCCATGACCTGGAGCTACTTTTGGCTAGTGCGGCGGCTGGTGGACGCTCCATGGATTGAACTCACAAGCGCCTGGCTCGCATTGAAGGTGCTGCCGGGGCCTTGCCCGTGCTAAAGTGCATTGGGGCAAGTGGATGGGGAGAAGCTTGTGACGGACGGGCCACCAAGGGCAAGGAGCATCGACGCTCAAATGTATTATGAGGGCATCCCAAGGGTGCCCGCCGATAGCGTATGAGTGCTCCAAAGATGTAATTTTTGAATAGACTCGCATTTGTTATCCCGTATGCTGAAAACTTGTTCATATGCGCTAAGCAACGCTTGTTAATTTAAAATATTACCTTATGTACGGCCGCTTATCAAATTTGAGAGATGGCAAGTCATTGGCTTCAGCCCCATGCCACGAAAGTGCCGGGTGTTCGGATAAACTTGAGCGCTCTTGTTCCCATTCTTGGGTCCATCGAGGAGGCGCCAACGCAATGAACAAGGCAACGGACTTATAATGCTTGAACACTCTCACTTAGCCATAGAATTCTATAATTTTAAATTTCGCGAAGCCCCTAGTATTCGAAGACCGAAGTTCGGGCGCTATCCACGCCTTTGGCCGGACAATGCCAATTCCTTGCTCTAAGCGGCATAAATCTTTAGGGACCCAACAAACCTCTCGAACAGCGATCGCTCTCGCCTCTATCATGACGGCCAGTTTTAGCTTTTCCACCGAGGTGCTCAACCCAGCTCAACCGGGCACAATCGCAGTGGTTCTCCCAGCTACCTTAGCCGATATAACGGAACATAAGGTACCAAACATGGGAGCCGGGAAACCCAACTATTAACCCAAGACATGATTCGAGCCGATGCATATAATGCTATAAGTTCGGTGCCGACTTGTGAAAGTGTTCGACTTCTAACACCATATTTCGGGGAACTTAAGCCCTGGTGTATTGGCTGTACCAAAGTGTACGGGTGCAACATGTCATGAAATGATCATATATACAAATAAAGAAAGGAGTGCAATAATAGGCAAAAGCTATGTATTGTTTATTCAAAAAGGAACTGCAATGAAAGCAGTAACGATACAAATAGTGAGATAAGCAAGGGATGGGACTATTTAACATGTCCTCTCCAGGGGTAAGCATGGATGGTATGTAAAATAGGTATAATGCTCGTAATAGAGACCACCGACACTCGACTCAGTTTTCGCTTCCCGGCTGTTGCATCGGAGTTCGGGCGCTAACGCCGGACGTGGCTTCGGAGAACGAGAGTCCTGAAAGTAAAAAAGGAAAAGAAAAGAATGACACCATCGGAGCCCCTGGTGCGTTGAGCCGATTCGGGCGTCAGTGGTCGTGCCCTCCCTTATGCCCATGGTATCTCCAGAGCGTAGTTATGTACGCCTAGTACCGGCTTCGCAACTTCGCGAGGGCTGGGTTAGCCGGATTGCTACGCTGCGTTCGGATCGTGCCAGCGGTCTTGTTGTAGGTTACTCCGGCGCGCTTTGATGTTCGTTGTTTGTTGGCCGGATCGAGAATTGCCTTAAGAGGCTGTTCTGCACTTCGCCGCAGGGTGGCTATATGCTCCTCCGCTCGGAGAGAGCGCTCGTGTTTCCATTGACCATGATTACGCTCGAGGGCCCGCATCTTTAGCTTGAGGTATGTAGTGCGGCACCGCATTGAATTTTATGAATGTTGTTCGTCCGAGCAAAGGCGTGATAGCCGCCATGAACGGGACTATGTCAAGATTAACTCTTCGCCGGAAGTTATCCGGGATCCAAGACCACTTCGAGTGTAACTGAGCCTGCATAATTGGCCTCGCACTGTATGACGCCTTTATAGGTCGCTTTTGTGGGTTTAATCCTTGAGGGGTCTATGCCCATTTTGCGACCGATCCTAATAAAGCAGGTTCAGTGCTACCGCCGGCCCATCAGGACTCGTGAGGTGAAATCCATCAATAATTAGGTCAAGAACCAATGCGCAAAACCGCCATGACGATTCTAGTGGGTGGTACCTTCGATCGAAGGTGATCGGGCAGGCAGACCATGGGTTGAACTGGGCGACTGCTCCATCGCCAGATACGCCCTTTAGCGACGCTCGCCCCCTTTTGATATGTGGGTTGCGATATCATGTTCACCGTCCGCACTTGTGTGGGAAAACCCTTATGTCCTCTATTGTTCGGGCGGCCGGGCTCTCGCCATCGCTATGCAGCCCCTTGACGTTGTTTTCGTGATTAGCTTGCATGCTTGTTTGAACACCCAACAATCTCTGTTGGTGTGGTTGGCTGGTTTTTCGGGGTGCCATGTATCCGCACAAGCGATCGAGTATTCGGTCCAAGTTGGACGGCCCTGGTATTTCTTTTGAATGGCTTCTTCCACGACCAGGTTTAGAGCCTTGAATCCGCATTTATCGTCAGATCTTCAGCATTATCACCGCACGCGGCGCTTATGCTTGCTGCGACGCCGACCGCCATTGATGTCCTTGGTATCCGAACTACCTGTGGTGTTTGGCCAGGTTGTTGCTTCGAGCTAGCCAGTTGTCCTCTCCCGCGAAAAGCGGTCATGAGTGTGGTGAGGGCTGCCATGGATTTCGCTTTTCCTGTCCTAGGTGCCGGCTAGCCACTCGTCATGGATGTTGTGTTTGAAGGTTGCTAGCGCCTGCATCCGCATAACGACGATCTGATTTTTCTTTGTTAGGAACCGCCCAGAATTGCTCGGCCGATTCTTCTCTGCTGAATTATATGGCTAAGGTCATCGCCCGTGGTCGCATATATGTGCCCCGGAAGTTATCAAGGAATGCGGCTTCCCGTGTCCTCCCAAAACTGATTGACTCTGGCATGTTGTTTAGCCAATGCCAAGCTGGTCCTTTAAGCTTGAGTGGGAGGTATTTGATGGCATGTAGATCATCACCGGGCCATGTGGATATGGAGGAGATAGTCCTCGATCCGCATCGCAGGATCTCGTGGTACCATCGTATGATTCGATGTTTACGGGTTTGAAGCCCTCGTGGATTTGATGATCCATTACTTCATCCGTGAAGCATAGTGGGTGCGGCGCTCAGATAATATATCACGACGTAGCTCATATGAGCTTTGTTCATCGTGGTTCGCCCGCCGGTTTCCTCAGATCCGCGTGACGGTAATCATCCCGAGTCACACGCCCACGCCGATCCGTAGATCGATCTTGTATGCTTTGCCTTATCCTCCAATATATCTCGCAAGTCCCGCGCTTTTCCGTGCCTTGGTACTTTTTGAGCGCGCCGGGCGGGCTTGAGCGGAGGGCCGAGAGGCTTCTCCGTCATGCCAATGGGTGGCTGCTCGCCATGTCGTGGCGCCGGTGACTTGGGTGCTTCCTCCTCTAATCGAGGCAACGGCCTGCATTTGGGGTAGCTTTTGAGGGGCGCTCGAGTTCATACTCTTCGCTGCAAGGACTTCACCATCTGCGCCTAGCATGTCTTGGTCAGCCTGTTGTTGCTGCTTTTTCTTGAGGCTGCTTGTCAGGCCATAAGCCCGCGCTTGAAACGCCTCCTGCTCGGGCGGGATCCTCGTGCATGACAAATTGCCGCCGCCGAGGCTTGCCTCGCCTTCGAGGGAGGCGATAATTATCGCCCTCTACCTTCTTTCTGCCGACCGTCATGCGGACTTGCTTCTCCCTCCTCCTGCGCTGAGTCCTGCCGGAGGGGGGTCGCCTTCGCACCGCCTGTGGTGTTATTGTCTCCCTGCGTCAAATCGCCATTTTTACCGTGGGCGAGATGAGAGCGGCGCCACGACGCCGGCGCTGGGCAGTTTCTTGAGGGGACATCCTCCGCTGTTCCATCGCCGTTTTCATCTTTTGGGATGTCCACCATGTATATATCGTATGACGAGGTGGCCTTCCAAAGGCCGTAGGCGCTGGTTCTGGTTGTTCTCCAGATTGTCGCCCATACCGCCGATGTCTTGGGAGTCGGGTTCGAGCATGTCGGTTAAATCATCGACAAGCTACAAAGTGGGTGGTGGGTGGGCTGAATTTATTCATCGCCCTGCATCCCAACCTTCCCGACCGTAGTCCGCCAGGCTCTCGGATAAATAGAGACTTTAGTGAATCTGTGATGTCGCCAAAGGGCGAAAAGGAAAGATGTCCGCGCGGTGAACTCCATGACTGGCGCCCAATCGGATTCGACAAGGGGCGCTGGAGGGTCTGGAGTCCGAGAGGAGTCCGCGCCTGGAGTCACAGCTTCACAAAGGACAGGATGGAGTTCGGCTCAATCACCATTGAGATCGTAGCCCCGAGGCGGTGTCCAACCACTCGCCCTCGATTGGGGAGCCGCCCGGATTAAGGGTCGGAGTAGGCACTAGTGCGCCTTCGTGGCACCGCTCGCCGGCAGAGCTAGATCGCACTCCATCGAGACAAAGGCGCGCTGCTGCTGTGGCTCGAATCGTCAAGATCAAGTCTCCACGACATCGGGCCGATAGTTCAAGCTTCCAAATCTGACCTGATGGCTGGGGCGAAGCTTTCGATCTGCTCCAGATGGCTGCTTAATTGCCCGCAGCAAAGCCGCCAATACAAAGATCTGTCCGGGAGAAAAGTCTCACCCGGACTGCGCCGTTGTTGATGATCGAAGAATCCATCGGGCCTATCGGTGACGACATACGAGGAACTCTCAATGAAAGCACCAATGTCGGTGTCAAACCGCGGATCTCGGTAGGAGGTCCCAACTATGCGCCTAGGCGGATTTAACAGAGACAAGGGACACGATGTTTTTACCTGTGTTCGGGCCCTCTCGATGGAGGTAATACCCTACCCCGCTTGATTAATATTGATGATATGGGTAGTACAAGAGTAGATCTACCACGAGATCTCGACGGCTGCTCGGGAACGGGGGTCCTCAGACTTGATCGCTCATGCTTGCGGCGGGGCTCAAAGGAGGCCTGTGACAGCCCATCTTCATCAACGAAGCTCAAGACCTCGCGAGGGGCTGAGATTGCGGGCGGACAACGAGGAACTTCTCGTGCACGGCCTCACAAAGCTGGCTCATGAGGAGGCGGAGAGTTCAAGGCAGGGTACCTCGCGAGGTGCCCATGACGCAAGCCATGACGCACCAAGGGCGCCTGGCGGGCGCCAGCCCATGCAGCGCCCCTCCTTTCCTCTTTGGTGCAAAGGGAGCAAGCGCAGCGAGGGCATCAAGCAAAGGCATCCGCTTGTGCAATAAGACCAAGACCAGCCCCAACGGCCGGAAGGGAGTCATCGGGAGCCCAAGCAGCGCTATCACCAGAGCCTTTGGCAAAGCGAGGACCAACTTTAGTCAGGATAAGTGTACCCATTGTTCCCCTTCAAAATGGCCAATTGTTGGCGCCCTTCCCGCTCAATATTTGGGAAGAGGCCCAGGGCCTTCGCCTATAAATAGGAGTAGCCACACTCAGAGCAGGGGGATGGAATCGAAACGATCGGCCCCCCGGTATGAGATCGGAATCCTCACCAAGGAACCAATAGCTAGAGCAACCGAACACCACCTAGCAGTTCATCACACCCACCAAGAACAGACCCTCGTGAGGCTGTTCTTCCTCAGATTGCTCCTCATCAGCCCAAGAGGCAATCCACCACACCACAAACTAGAGTAGGGTATTACACCACAACGGTGGTCTCAACTAGTATAAATCTTGTGTCTCTTGTGCTGTTCTTTTTAGTAGTTTAGGTCCCGCGATTCGGGCGAGGTACGAGACGGTGGAAGGTTGATCTTCGCCAACACCCCAGTTGTTCGAACTCAAGGGTCTGCCGAACCCGAACCGACATTTGGCGCGCAGGTAGGGTGCGCCGAATCCGCCTTTCCGCCACCTCGTGTCCCGTCAGATTGTCATCACCATGTCCGCGACAAAGCTGGCAACCCAGATCCTGGGGGCGTGGGTTCGCCCATGCAGAGCAGCCGCCGGGCGCACCTGCGCCCTAGGCAGCTCGCGGTCCTCGTGGCGCCAAGGGCCGAGGGCGACGCGACAGGCTTCGACGGTTTCACGCCGCAGCAGCGCGGGCCGGCAGCAAGGGCTCCAATCATGCCGCGACCACGCCACCGCACACCCGCCGAGCAAGCGAACTCAAGGGCCGTGCTCACAAGTGGTCCGAGAGCTGCTGCGCAGTGCTGCCGGAGAGCGGCCGCGACGTACATCGAGCGAGTGGCGGAGCTCCTGGCTTCGCCGCCTTTGGGGCTCACCCTTCGCACCCAGCTTCCATCCCAAGCCTGTGGCGGCCCGCACGGGGCTCCACGCGCCTGCTGGCTCCAAAGCTACCCAACACCGGCGAGGTAGAAGACATTGGCCGGGCGGCGGGTTGCCCCGCCCCGCCCGCGGAGAAGAAGGACTCGGCGAACTCACGGCTCCCGTGGGCCGCCACGCCACCACCCCACGGCGGGCGATTCAAGCGAGAGCAGCATGGCACGCCAAAGACTACGGCGTGGCCTTCGGGATGACGGCGCCAGAAGAGTACGTGCCCCACATGATGGACCAAGGGCACCCGCATGAGGGAGAACAAGGCTCGCTCCTCAGCCCAAGCTGGGGGGATGAGGCGCCAGAAGCCGAGCTCTTCCCGGAGCCTCGAGACGGTCCAACTGGTCATGCCGGGGGCTACGATTATCGGGTACCGCTACTTCCTCAAGAGCAAACATACGCTAACCATAGGTCGCAGGAAGTATAGGTCGCCACGACGAGCGGCTGCCCCGCTCCCGCAGTCTCCTACCCCTTGGGAGGGGGGCGCAGGGGCTGCCGGAGAGGGGCAGAGATCCGACATCACCACCGGGCGCTCGGAGCAAGGCGCTCAGGAGGTAGGCCTCTCGGCTGGGAGGCGCCAGGCCTGCTCGGGCGGAGGACCTGTGGTCGCTTGGGAACTGGCTGGCACCGCCTACCCCATCGGCGGCGCTCTTGGTTTCCGGGCCGTCGTTGATGGCACTAGAGTGTGGCGCAAGGCGGGGCCTCGTCTCGGCGATATGGAGCAAGGCCGGTACCTATGAAGAAGGCCCAAGGTTCGTGAAGCTCGCCGCCTGCGACACTCTCACGCAATAATGAGTGGGGCTGTACACGCCTGAGTCTCGTGGGTGCCGGCCTCAGCCCCGGGCTCCTCCCACGCCTAGTGGCAGCACTTAGCTCCGCTACGGTGAGAAGACGCCCAAGACTAGACTAGGTGCCAGACGCGGCTTTTCTTCTGCTTTTTCGCTTTCCATTCGATTGTCGCTTCCCCGCTGGATTTAAGTTGATTCAATTTGAGATTTATGGTGTTCAGGGAAGGGGTGCTTAGTCTCGCTCGAGCAAATCTCTCGCTTCGTTACCACTCCGCCACCGCTCCCCCTCATGAAAGCCCTCGCGAGCCTGGCCAGCCTAGCTTTGCGACAGCCCATTGTCCACCAAGGCCCTCTCCGGAGGTTTTACCGCAGATCCTATGGATTCGATCAGAGACACTCAGGTCACCGCAGCCTCCCACAGCTATCTCAGGACTCAGAAGAAACAAAGGTAATCAGCCAACCAAGACGCCGCCACAACCACTTGGCGCTGGCGTATGGGCGATGTAACACCGCTAATACGATGAACACAAGTTTTACATGAGGGGCTCTCCTCCCAAGATGCTCTCACAGCCATCAGGCCCAAACCTGAGTTCTATTCATGCAGGTAATGGAACAGGGACAATACATAATCAGCCGGATAAATCCCCAATGCGCCCTCAGAGCACCTCCCGAGCCATTGCGGGCGCTGCTATTCCTCCCGCCACACCGTCTGCGGGTCATCGGCGCGCTGTGGCCGCTCACCACGCCCCTCATCGGCGCATCACGCATAACGCCGTTGTCCAAGAGAAGGCCCGGACGAGAGCATCCACATTGTCTTCCACCCAAGGCGCCAGTCGCCTTGACGGCCTCGGGAATCGGGGCCATAGCGCGCTAAAGTCGGGCGGGGGTCCATGTCCCGAGATGGCTGAAGACACGAAAAGGCGCGCCAAGCAGCGCCTGCTGCCTCTCTCCACCAACCTATTGGCCCTGACCGATCGCGCCCAGCCCGCCACCACGCCGGTGAAGAACTGAAGGTTGCCGGGCGAGTTAATCGCAAGGCGCTCGCCAACCTGCCGCCGCAGATATTACCTGGGCTGTGTTGGTTTTTTCCCGAGCGTGGCAGCATGGGGCCGCGTTTCATGCTCCAGATTCGCCACGACGATCTCGTCCGCGATTCTCGGCGCTGGACGGCCTCGCCTCCTCCGCCACATGGCGAAGGAGCGCCGCCCGAGAGGTGGTGGACTCCTCTCGCGCCACCTCGAGGGTGGCCCAAGAGCATCGGCCCACCGCCTCCTCCTCCAGCCTTGGCCTCAAGGCAGCAGTCCTGCCTCAGCCTCGGCCTTGATCAACCCCAGCTCAAGCTCAAGGCCGAGGTTCGAGCCGCCGCCACTCGGCGTCCGACCTCCTCCAGACGCGAGCCTGCTGCAGCGACCTCATCCTCCTCTCGGCCACCAGCGCGCCTCGCCTCCAAGCGCCAGATTGCCAAGGCTGCTCGGGCGGCTTCAAGCGCCGCCTCACGCTCGAGCTCCACCGGTCACGGAAGCCACCTTCATCGACGCAAGGGCTGCCTCACGCAGCCCACTTGCTCCTCCAAGGAGTGACACCGGCCAAGAGTTCCGTGCCCGCCTCCGCCGCCTCTTGCCGCCGTTAGCTTTGGCCTCCTCGACGGCCCGAGAACAGGCCTCCCGAGAGGCTGCCAGCCGACGCCTTGGCCTCTTCATTATAAGATCGCGCCGGTGGCGCTGCAAGGGCGACAGCCCAGCTCAAGGCTTCATGCCAGCGCAGGCCTCGCCTCAAGGCGCACGTTTCATCAGCCGAGCCCTTCACCAAGAAGGCTCACCGCATCAGCCGCCTTCAAGGAATCTTGGCGGCGGGCGCGACGCTCGAAGCGCCGAGCACGCCCTCCACACCATCAACTGCCCCGGACGCGCCGGAGCCACGATCAGCACTCCTCCGGCAGGGGGCTGGGGGCTGGCACTCGCGACGGCCGGGCACGCCGCGCCGTAAGCCCGGCCCAGAGCCAGCCCATCCTCGCACGAGGGCGCAGGAAGCACCTCAGCCAATCACCGCCCACGACTCAGCGACAAGCCCACGGCAGGAAGCTATGCCACGGAAGGTTCGCGAGAAGGGTCGGAGGTGCGCAGGGCCACGACGCCGCCACGGACGGTTCACCTCCTGGCCGCCTCGCCACAAGGGCTCCACCGCTGGAGCACTCAAGGACGGGAGGGGGCGGCCGGGGACGGCCTCACCCGCCTCCGTGAGCTCGACAGAAGGGCCTGCAGGCAAGGATCAAGACAAGCAGCAGAAGAATCAGGAGCTGGAGAAGGAGAAGGCTTACCATCGCTGACGGCACTTCTACGCTTCAGCCAGACGACAAGGGTAATCATCGCCTGTGGCCTCCCTTTCTTCCGGATGGCCTCAAGTTCACATGGAAACGACCCAAGATTTGAGCGCAGGGTTCAGCTCTGGGCGAGGGAGAAGCATCAAGGCAACCTGCGCTGTGGGCGCCACGACGCGGCCGCTGGTCGCCTCACCAAGAGAAGCAGAGCGGGGCCTCGGGGCTCCATCCGCAGGCGCCGCGGGCGGCTGCTCACGCCTCAGCCGGGCGGCATGAGCCTCGTGAGCTGCTCCTCATGGGCATCGCCTGGCGCTGTCACTCCCGGGCGGGGTCCTTCGGCTCGGGCGGCTCAGGCCTTCCCGCTTCCGCCACTTGAGGCGGAGCCGCCTGGCCGACCGGAAGGGCTGTCACCACCATCGATTCTCGCGAGGCCCCTCGAGACCAGCGGGCGCGCCCCCATTCATCAAGATAGGCATCTGGTTCACAAAATCACCCCTGTTTCGCAGAGGTACAGCAAGGCCCTCCATGTCGGATGCCACCGGGTTGGGGTCGCCAACAGACCAGAGAACTTTCCGCGCCAGCGCCGTGTCTTCTTCCTCAAGCCTCATACGATCACCAGCCCATCAAGGCCCACATCCGTGGGAATGGCGTTGGAGAGGAGCAACGCGCACATCAGGAACTTCTTCACCACCTTGGGCGCCACACAGAAGCGACCTTTAAACGCCAAGCGGGCGCCTGCATAAAGATGAGCCGAGGGCTTGAAGAAATCAGAAGGGGGAACCAGCCCGCCACTGTATGCCAAAGAAATACCGGACCTCAATGACTATCCTGCCGATGGAGAAGTGGGACGCGGGCCACGCCCGCCGTCTCCCCAAGATTCGCTGAAGGTGGTGGCCAGAGCCGAACTGACCTTGCCCAAGCCCTCTAGATTGAGTATGATCGATGGTCGACAATGATGATGCCGGGCGGGCGGCAAGTAGCAAGGCGAGGCACAGGTTTCTTCCCTTTCCCTTCTTCGCTGGAGCCATGGCGATTGAAAGGGGGGGAGATTCGAGATTGGATTGGACATGGAAGCTGGAGTTCAAGAGGGGGAAGGACAGGAGCGCACAAGCAGCAGAGAGGGAACGGATGTGTGCAGCAGCGTGTCCGCTTAGCAAGGCACGAAATAAGGAGGCGTGGGGAACAAGGTCGCCCACGCCCAATCAACCGCCACACGCACGCCTAAGGCTGCAGCTGTTAGGGCTCATGATAGCTCAGACTTGCCCTTTCGCCTCTCGCCCGCCAAGTTCGGCGCTGTCAGGCCCTGGGGCTATCGCCGGGCGCTCGGGAACGGGTCCCTCAGACTTGCTCGCTCGCGCCTGCGCGGCGTGGCTCAAAGGAGGCCCAGACAGCCCATCTTCATCAACGCAGCTCAAGACCTCGCGAGGGGCCAGATTGCTGGGCGGACGACGAGGAGCTTCTCGTGCACGGCCTCGCCAGCTGGCTCATGAGGAGGCGGAGAGTTCAAGGTGGTACTCGCGAGGTGCCCATGATGCAAGCCATGATTTACCAAGGGCGCCAGGCTGGCGCCAGCTCACAAGAAAGCGCCCTCCTTTCCTCTTTGGTGCAAAGGAGCAAGCGCAGCGAGGGCATCAAGCAAAGGCATCCGCTTCGTGCAACAAGACCAAGACCAGCCCCAACGGCCGGAAGGGAGTCATCGTGGAGCCCAAGCAGGCGCATCACCAGAGCCTTTGGCAAAGCGACACCAACTTTAGTCGATAAGTGTACCCGCTGTTCCCTTCAAATGGCTAATTGTTGGCGCCTTCCCGCCAATATTTGGGAAGAGGCCCAGGCCTCGCTTATAAATAGGAGTAGCCACACTGTGAGCAGGGGATGGAATCAAACGATCGCCCCCGGATGAGATCGAATCTCACCAAGCAACCAATAGCTAGAGCAACCTAACACCACCTAGCAGTTCATCACACCCACCAAGAATGACCTCATGAGGCTGTTCTTCCCTGATTATTCCTCATCAGCCCAAGAGGCAATCCACCACACCACAAACTAGAGTAGGGTATTACACCACAACGGTGGTCCCAACTAGTATAAATCTTGTGTCTCTTGTGCTGTTTCTTTTAGTAGTTTAGGTCCCGCGATTCAAGCGAGGTACGAGACGGTGGAAGGTTGATCTCCGCAAGACCCCAAGTGTTCAACCTCAAGGGTCTGCGGAACCCGAACCGATAAGATCGAGAGGCTAAACCCTAGAAGCTAGCCTATGGTATGATTGTTGTTCGCCCCACGGACTAAAACCCTTCGTTTATATAGACACCGAATAGGGTTAGGGTTACACAGAGTCGGTTACAAAGGTAGGAGATCTACATATCCCAGACGCCAAGCTTGCCTTCCACGCCAAGGGAAGTCCCATCCGGACACGGACGAAGTCTTCAATCTTGTATCTTCATAGTCTAGGAGTCCGGCCGAAGATGATAGTTCGGCTGTCCGGACACCCCCTAGTCCAGGACTCCCTCACCAGTGAACGAAGTCTGTGAAGGTTTGGAAGTCTTCCTTGAAGACTTACCAGAGTGGTTGGGCGAGGACTAAGTGTCCTTTGCTCAAGGGAATAAGGTGAAGACGCGGTCTTCTGAGTTAAATCTCAGCATCCCTAACCAGACATACAATTCTCACAACAACTGGAACTGGTCCAACAAATCCTTGTCCTCTCCAAGCAACTGGTTCTATCCCTTACCACTCTTTACTTACAGTCTGTCTTCGTGAAGTCATTGCCTGCTTGCATGAGCTGATTGGCTTCACTGTGTGAAGACTGTTTGGTGTTTGGCTTCATACTATCTTCCATCCTGATCCATTCTACCTAGCTGTTAATAGTCTTCGTCTTTTCACTTCATTGCTTACTTGACTATGGCGTGTCTAGTGTAGCCTACCTTCCTCTGCATATCAATATGTTTGCTTCTACTGTTTTTCTTCAAAGCCCCCGTGTTTTGAAGACTTTCATAAGAATCGCCTATTCACCCCCCCCCCTCTAGTCGATAACTAGCACTTTCAGAGCGCCTCGAGGCCGAGGCCGCCGACGAGGCCTACATGCAAGAGCTCCGCCGGCAGCACCCGGAGCACGTGGAGGCGGAGCGGGCGATCTTTGCCGGCGCGGAGGGCGGCGAGGTTATTGTGCTCTCCTCCGATGACGAGGTCGAAGGCGGTGAGGATGGCGGTGCGGAGGGCGGTGAGGTTATCGCGCTCTCCTCCGATGACGAGGTCGAAGGCGGTGGTGATGGCAGCACGGAGGGCGTCGAGGTGGGCCCCGAGGACGAGGAGATCGACATCGACGAGTGGAGTGCCTTCCCCAACGACCCCGACGACGGTACCGGCCCGGACCCGGCTCGGGGCACACCGTACATGACGAGGAAGTATTGGCTCGACGTCTACTTTGACCGAAAGTAGTTTACCTTAGTTTAAATTTATGTTTTATGTTCGGTTATGCAAAACTATCTATGTTTATGTTTGAATGCATGCTAATTTCGGTTGAACCTGCTTTGAATTTGATCAAATTGAAGTTTACAACCTTAAGTTTAGGGGATCGACTAGAAAAGGCCAAAAAAATTGCTGGAGTATATATATCCACTAAGGGATTTAGTCCTTTAACTTTTTAAGGATCACCTAGAGATGTCCTTATGACTTGTTTATTTCAGTTCTTCACAATGTGATGCTCTATATGTGCAACTATTTGCCGTGCAGTTCAATTTCATCAATAACAGTTTCAACAATGCCACTATGAATTATGATATTTGATTGCTGTTAGGATATTGCGCTAACATGCTTTTCCATTTTTCAATTGTTGTTTATCAACATGCATTGTAATTTAATGACTAAAATGCAATCCTGTGCTACATAGCAACAAGGAAGAGTGTTAACTTAATGTTCGATGATGTCTAGATATACATGTAATAAAATCTTATATAATGGGATGGATGGAGGTTGTACTACATCATTTTCAATTGTTGTTTAGCTTCTAATATTAACTTGGTGCTTTTAGGTACATATATCATTGCCAAAGATCCACCTTCGACCCTTTCTCATATGGAAGGTAGAGATATTCATGAACCAGCATCAAGTGAGGGAACCGATAAAGATTGTTATTAAAATGGGTCAAGATGTCAATCAAACTATTTGTTTACACTTTATGCAACACAACAAAGGAACTACAGTGATGGTAAGTAAGAACCCTGTAGCCTTCTTTTTACCGCCCGTAATGAATTGTGTTAGATGACAATATATGAATATTTTTTCTTTTGCAAAGGATCCTAAAGCAGTTTACTCAAGATTACTCTCTCAAAATACATGATTGGCAGCCGCCATCACAAGGGGTTGATTAGAGTCCTGCATGCCTTCTGCATCCAGGAGAGCACAATAAGGCCATTCCGCTTCACCTTGTTCAACAACCGGAATGTTTGTCGCATCTTTCTTTACCATCTGTAATAGTACAAGTATAGAACCCTCGTTCATCATTCTTTATTTGGTGCTTATGTAATTCTTAAACATATGTACCTGTGAATCGAATAATGCATTGGTTGTTTGAACTTGATGGATATGAATAAAGCTATAGCCTACTTTCAAGTTTAAATTAGGTACAATTTTAAATAGCAGCAATTAAATTAGGGCAAAATTACATTTTGCAGGTCATTACGGCACACACGATCGTAAGTGCATCTAGTGCCCCTTAGTGATTTTGGTGCATTGAAGACTTATAGGTTAAGGGACTGATGAGTGTACAGTATATAAGTCTATGAGGAGTTTGATATTTACACGTAAAGTCGATTCTCAAAAATGAATATCTTCGATCGACGATTTTGATTTCTGAAGATGAAAGTTGGTGTGACCCTCAAGACTTTGTATTCATTCTGAACATGAAGGGTGAATACTTTTGTTTTTGTACTTTCATTTTCTTTCTTGGGTCATAGGAAACACCCATCTTGAAGGGGCCGAGGAAATACTAAGGAAAATTTTTCAAGTGATGCTCAACTCCAAAATCCCACCTACCAATCTTTCTAGGAAGCCATTGGAAATATCATCAGTTCAGTCAATTTCTTCTCAGACAGAGACAAAGTTCTTCCGGTCTCTAAAGAATTTGTTTCAGGAGCCGAATTGCCATGCTGTGTATTGCCCACAAGTGAGGAACATGATAGCCTGAGGAATTTGAACCTCAAATATCCGACGACTGCAACTGCCTTACCTGTCCCAAAATATCTACCCACTCCACCGGTCACATCATTCAAGGGATTTATGTCTTATCATGTCAGTTGCTCCTAGGCTATATATAGCCACCCTCTACAACCACTAGCTGGTTGGCTGGTCCGAGAGAATCGACACTTGTCATTTGAGAGCATCCCATCCTCCGAGGACTTCGAGAGAAAATCATCAAGTGAGGAAACCCAAACACAAACACCTACAAACCCAAAGTGATTGAGCATCACTGAACAGATTGATCTCAAGCGTGGATCCGACGAAAGTGCTATATCGACTAGAGGGGGTGAATAGGCGATTTTATGAATTCTTCATCGAGGAATTTGCCGTGAGGAAATTCCTTAGCTAAGAACTACTTGCAGCGGAATAAGTACTCAAGTAAGCATAACAGATTACAAGCATTGTCATCATGATGAAATGAAGACAATCACAGAGTACGTAAAGCGAATCACAGGATAACACAAGATGAAGACAAACAGATCAAGAAATTGAACTGAGGAAATTGAGAAAGTCTTCACCAAAGTCTTCAAACACAGATATGAACAAACACTCAACACAAGAATGAGGAAATGAAAGGGTTGAGGAAATAGAACCAGTTAGGTTGGTGAAGACAATGATTTGGTAGACCAGTTCCAACTGCTGTCTCAGCTTGTACGCCTGGTTGGAGCGGCCGAGTATTTAAACTCGAGGACACACAGTCCCAGACACCCTACCGAAAGCACGCAGCTCAGACACCAAGTCCTCACCATATTCTCCTTGAACTAAGGTCACACGGACTCGCCCAATCACTCGTGGTAAGTCTTCAGCGACTTCCAAACCTTCACATACTTGGTCACTCGGCGATCCACAATTCCTCTTGATGTTTCTAGACCTGACGCCTAACCGTCTGGAAGAAGCACAGCCTTCAAAGGTAATAAGGCCGGATCCACGCAGATCAATTTCTTCAATGATGCTCAATCACTTTGGGTTTGTAGGGTTTGGTTTTGGGTTTTTCCTCACTTGATGATTTTCGCCAAAGTCCTCAGAGGATGGGTTGCTCTCAAATGACAAGTGTCAAGTTCTTCGAGCAGCCAACCAGCTAGTGGTTGTAGGGGCGGCTATTTATAGCCTAGGAGCAGCCCGACATGATAAGACATAAATGCCCTTCAATGATATGACCGTTAGGTGGATAAGATATTTTGGGACAGCATGCCAAGAAGACAAAGAACGGTCGGAAATTTGAATATCAAATTCTCGTGGCTATCATGTTCTCATCGTAGGCAATTCAGACTGGCGAATTCCTAACTCTCAGACAGATAAATTCTCAACACTGTAAGAGCTTCGCTCTCACATCAAGAAATTGACTGAACTGTATGAGATTTCCAAAAGCTTCACTCAAGGGATTGGTAGGTGTAGGATTTTGAGTTGAGCATCACATGGAAATTTTTCCTTAGTATTTCTCAACCCCTTTAACAAAGACGGTGTTTTATGACTCAAGAAAGAGAAAATGAAACTACGAAAACAAAAGTCTTCACGCTTCATGTTCCTCAAATGAATACCAAGTCTTCAAGGTCACACCAATTTCTTCACTTTCAAAGTCTTCGTAAAGTCTTCGTAATATCAAAGTCTTCATTGAAGAACTTCATTTTAGGGTCGACTTTCTCTCAAATATCAAACTCCTCATAGACTTATAGACCTGTGTACACTCACAAACGATTAGTTACTTAACCTATAAGTCTTCAATACACCAAAATCACTAAGGGCACTAGATGCACTTACAATCTCCCCTTTGGTGATTGATGACAATATAGGTTAAGTTTTCAACGGGATAAACATATGAAGTGTAAATACCGATAATGAGGAATTTGATTGCAAGATATAGAAGAACCCCTCAAGATGTGCATAGTGAGGAATTTGCTTTTGAGGCAATGCACATTTGAAGAATTGAATCATGGAGATCTCCCCCTATATCTTGTAATTCATACACGCATTTAACATATAATATGAAGAATTTGAAATGCATGATGAAATATGGTGCTTGATGTTATGCAAAGTAACGCATCAAGAGTATCAGAGCCCAAATCGATTTGCTATGAAGATTTTCAAGGAGCTCACGAGAATCAGAGCATAGAGCAAGAGCATAATGCATCAAAAGTATCAAAGCACCATCGGGTTTAAGATTACAACTCGATCCAATAAAAGGTTTCAGAAGAACGAGAGTTGTAACTTAATAAAATACTGTATAGACAAAACTAGACCCGCTTGAAGACTAACTCAAATTTCTCCCCTTTGTCATCAAATGACCAAAAGGATCGAACCGAGGACTAACGCCTTGAAGAATTTCGTTGAAGACGGAGCGCCAAAGATTGTCGGGTTGTTTGTTGAAGTAGGACCAGCCGCAGTATCTTCCAAATCTTCATTTTCATCGTTGTCGCGAGATGAAGAATAGGAGCTGGCCACCAAGGAAGGAACTTTGACCTTCTTGAATTTCTTCGAGGAGGTGCATCACCAAATTCTTCCTTGAGTCCCATTGAAGTCGTTCTTCTTCATCAGAGACATGTGAAAGAACAGCCCAAAGCGCTTGAAGGTTTCATGGAGGTAGTAGTGGTTTTTCTTCACCGCATTGTGTGTTGAGGTCATGTTGTAAAGAAGAGTACCAAACCGACGCTTGACCCATTTATGATTACGATCAACCTTCCGATGAAGACCGAGGAGTAACTCACGATCACCATCACCCCGGGTGCAGAGCTTGAGGACTTTGCTTGACCGAGGTATTTGCGGCCGAGTCATGTGGCGAGTCATCATTGGTGGAGTAGGATGTTGCTTTGCTAAACTGTCCATCCAATGGACGAATGCCTTCATCGATCACAGCAGAGCCTTGCCCTTGTCATCACCGAGGTAAATGTCCGCTTGAGGACTTCAATCGGGGCAAGTAGCTGCAGTGGTTCAAAGTATCAGCCTTTGTAATTGAGTGAAGACCTTGACCGATGAATCTCATAATCCAAGGCGATAAGGCTTCAGCTCAAATGGTGACATGGCAATGTTTGCCGAGTCCTCATGAAGAAATCATGGAAGTTGACGGAACGCCATGGATGATGTTGAAAAGCATATTCTTCATGATGCCAACGACTTCTTCATCGCTCGAGTCGTGGCCTTTGATAGGACTCATAGTCTTCATCAGAATCCGATAGACAGTCCGAGGCACATATAATAATTCCTTGACGAGGAATTTGGTTCTTGGGGCCCGCCTTGGCTTCAAAGGCTTCATATAGTGATTTGAAAGTTCTTTTTCGTCAGAGATACGACGCACCATCAAGCGGAGGATCGAGTGGGAGGGCACGGCAATTCAGTTGTCGGTGCCTTGTAGTGAGTATTTTCACCATCCAATCTAAGACCCATGAGTTCACATCTTCGCCTCCGTGATGTGCAGGTTGCATAAAATCAAGAATTAGCTCTTCATTCCAATCACAGTATATCAAGCAGAAATTTAGAAGTCTCGCCGTGAAGAACACCGAGGACTGGCTCAAAGCCCGGCAGCGACTCCATATCCACATGAGGAATATGAGCATGATCAAGATTTTATCCTTGTTGAAGAGCACCGAGGAATAGAAGTTGGCTTGGCTGGCAGTCCGTAAGCGCCTCTTCCTAATGCGAGCAGTAATCATATGGATTATATTCAGTGAAGAACACGTGCTCGGCAAAGAAATCTTCAGCCTTGAACTTTTTCTTGCTTGAGAACGGATTCTTTTGCTTGGATAGAGGGGTGTCAGTGAGTTGCATCACCACCTCAGGAATCATAAGTTCAGGTTCTTCAGGCTGAGGAATTTCTTGTTCCTCAACAGGTGCAGTCTGAGGATTAGCAGAAGCAGCAGTTTCATCAAGACTAGTGGCTGGAATTTCTTCATGCATGTAACCAGTGGGTTGATTTTCTTCAGAGTCCATTTGGACTGTGTGTGTAGGGACTGAGGAATCTGTTGGAGCGGGTGAAGAGAGGAGTATTGGGATGCCGACTTTCCCAAAAGTCATCATTGATCACCGTGTGGTGCATCCAATATCCACATCTTCATCTTCAATTTCTCAAGACCAGCCCCGAGGAATTTCATAGTCCGATGAGGAAATAATCTGGGCTGAAGGGATTGCATCCACTTCAATTTCTTCATCAACCTGCTCTAACGGCAAAGCAGATCGATGTTCTTCATCGATCCGATTGGGATCTCATAGTCTTCCAAAAGGAACAACTTCCTTTGATGGTATGGAGGAAATTGGAACATCATCAATTGATTTTCAAATGAGCTGGTCATTGGCTTCATTTTCTTCGCAGTCAAGAATTTGACGCAAATGATGCTTTCTTTTTCTTCACAGCAGCTCGCTCAGAGTTTTGGTTTTCTTCACATCGAGGCGATGGAAGAATTGGAGTTGGAGTTGGCGCAGGAGGAGCCGAGGAATTTGGTTCAGTTTCTTCAGAGCAACTCGATGCGCCTCTGCCTTGAGTTATTTCTTCAGCGCACTACTAGTGGGTGCCCCGCAATTTCTTCGCGGCTGGAATGGGATCATCAGCCTCGAATCAGCATTTTCTTCAAGAGGTTGAATGTCATCAGCGGTGCTGGCATTTTTTTCAAGAGGGCTGAGCCGAGGCTCCACTGAGGAATTTCATGTTGCATTGGGGCAGCAACATTTGTGAATTTCTTCGTCAAAGTTGATTTAATCTGGTCTTGGCTCCTTGCCAATCAGCATAGTAGGAATCAAGTTTTGCCGAGGTCTTGAATTTCAGTTTGACCTTGAGAAGCTCCTCGTGTCATCTTGACAACGCTTTTCTTCGTGAACTTCTCCTTCCTGTATTGAGCCTTTTTGATTTCCCTTGCCTTCTCAAACTTCCATTTTCTTCAGCGATGAAGTGAGTCAACATATGACTTTGTCCAGTGTCGATGAAGGTCAGCAGTAGGGGTATTGGGATCATTGTGCCGTAGATCAATAAAGTCGAGGACTTTCTTCGGTCCAATAGCAAAGGGCACAGATGTACCTTTGGCTCTAGCGGCCTTTATTTGACGGTCTCTCGATGATTTCGCAAGTTCTTCATCGATGCTTCATCATCGATGGCACATGGAATGCAACCTGTTTCTTCCTTGGCTAGGCCGAGGACCTCGCCCAGTTGTTGCTTTGGTCTTCAATGAGTCGGGCCGATGAAGAAATGGGAGCAGCCGAGAACTTGCAGAAATGCTCGAGGCAATTGAAAAGCCAGCAGTCCTTTGACATGTAGCCGTGCACAGGAATCAAGGTTTTGATGGAGCTGTTGAGGACTTTGGTGGAGCAGCAGAGGTGAGGAATTTGCTTGGAGGGTGCTGCCGAGGAACTTGGCCGTGAGGGCGCAGATGATGAAGCACTTGGCTTATGAGCAGGCTTCTTTGCATTGATTTCTCGGTTTGACCGAGACCTCAAGTGGCAGTAGCAGCGCAGAATCCTCATTGAATTTCTTCACCGCCTCCTTTGCTTGCTTTGCCAATTTTGCTTGACGCTTAGCCCATTCATCGTGAAAGTCCTCACCTCGCTTGATGCTTGTGGGATCAGCTAATTGGCCAGGTGCCAAAGGAGCTCTTGGGCATGGAGGATTAAGAGCTAATTTCTTCATGTACTTAGGAGTTACATATCTGTATTCCTCCATTCCCGTGCCCATCTCCGCTCAATCTTCAATACGCACCTTATGCTGATTTTTGCTTTCTTCATCCGTGCAGAGTCGATAGATTTCTCGTGGATTTCAAATGCTGTCATAACCTCAGGTTTCTTTCCTCCCTTCGTGGCTTTTACCGCCCCGCCATGTTCTTCAGCTTGAGGAAATTGAACAATTGAGTTCTCTCAAGAAGTATGCAGTTTTTCTTCGAGGAACGCTGCAAATGAGTTAAGTTGATGAGAACCTAGGGATTCAGAATGACATTTGTACCGTGAATGAGTATAGGTGCGAGGAATTTGAGAGGTCATATGCTCTCGTAAGGTTTTTCAAAAGAACAAGTTTTGAGGATTTTGACCAGATGAGTTTTGAAGAATTTCACTAAGCATTCTTTTGTCTTAGGTTCCAGAGTTGTATAGATCGAGGATCCACACAATTGAGGAATCTTGAAGAAAATCATTGCTTAGAGAAACGAATCAAGAGATTTGAGGTGTTCATATGTGTGAAGATTTGAAGAATAAACACCTTTGAAGAATTTGAAGAAGATTTGAGAATCAAAGCGAGTAATAAAAGTAACTTTTAATTACTCAAGTGAAGAACACGATTTAACCGAGAAGAACAGTTGGGAAGTTCGTCTGCTCAGATCTTCCACGCCCTAACTTGGCGGAGGAAGACAGCTACGGCGACGGCGGAGTGAAGATTTCCATGTCGGCGCGAGTACGCCGGGCGAAGAGGTCAAGGCAAGAAGCTTTTCCTCACCGGCGATTTATGGAGAAGCGGCGCTTAGGGTTTGAGGAGCTCGAGGGAGAGAGAGGTCGAGCAGAGTAAAAGAGTGAGGAAGGGAGAGGGTATTTATAGACACGGTGAAAACGGATCGCCTCAAGATTTAGGACTAACATGCCTCGACCGCTTCCCTTCTCACGACATGTGTCACCCACGCATCGGTAGTGGAGATCGTGTACGATCGTGGGGAATAAAGTAATGCATCGTGGGATGCGGAACGGTTTGAGCGGTAAAATGAAGGTTTGATAAGATTCGTTTTAAAGTTCCGCTGTAATTTCTTCACTGTCAAGGACACATGTGAAGATTTTGAACGAAGTTTCAAAGTAGAACGCACATGAAGAATTTGTGAATGGATTGGGTTGAGTATAGCATAGAGGGGAAGGGTCCCATCACATTCACTTAGCGTAAAAGCGACTTGAAGAAATAGCCATAAGTGAATGCTGAGAGGACATAAACCCATATATATATATAGCCAATGAAGAAAGACGACGAAAAAGTGAAGATTTTGCAAAGTTGAAGAATTTGAAAACTCAAGAATTTCAAAACTGAGGAAAACTCAAATTGAAGATTTTCAACTTTGGTGGTGGCGTGACCCATCAGATAAGAATGATGATTTCAGACACCGCTGCATAATTGTCGAGGGTTCTCGAGAATCAAATTCTTCATTAATTTCTTCACACTTAGAGTGTTATTCTTCATTGATTGAAGAAAACGCTTTTCATGTGTTGCACATCTAAGTCATCAATTTTGCATAAGTGTTAGGATGTGTGCCTTTTCAAAGAACGCTCAAGATTCTAAGATATTTAGCTCACACCGCAACTTGCTAAATCTCTTCTCATCCAAGGGCTTAGTGAAGATATCAGCTAGCTGTTCTTCGCCTTCACGTGCTCGATGGAGATGTCGCCTTCAACACATGATCACGAAGAAAATGATGACGAATTTGAATGTGCTTTGTCTTCGAGTGCTGAACTGGTTGTGAGCAATCTTGATGGCACTCTCATTGTCACAATAGAGAGGCACATTCTTCACGTTGATGCCGTAGTCCTTGAGAGTTTGCTTCATCCATAGTAATTGAGCACAACACGAGCCAGCAGCAATGTATTCAGCTTCAGAGAGGGAAGTGATACGCAGTTCTGCTTTCTTCGAGGACCAATGCACCAAAGATCGTCCGAGGAAATGACAAGTACCAGATGTTGACTTGCGGTCCACACGATCACCAAAGATAGTCGAGTCAAATATCCAATGAGATCAAAAGTAGAGCCCTTGGGGTACCATAATCCTAGTGTTGGTGTGTGAGCTAGATATCAAGAATATGTTTCACAGCCTTATGGTGTGATTCCTTCTGTAGCTTGAAATCGGGCACACATGCAAACACTAAGCATTATATCCGCCTAGATGCACATAAGTACAATAAAGAACCAATCATGGAGCGGTATACCTTGTGATCAAGTCAATACCATTTTCATCAAGGCATAGATGGCCATTTGTGGGCATAGGAATTTTGACACCTTTGCAATCTTGCATGCCGAATTTCTTCAGACATCTTTGAGGTATTTTCCGAGATATGAATATGCCATTGTGTTGTTGACGAATTTGAAGACCTAAGAAGAATTTCAACTCTCCCATCATAGACATTTGATATTCTTCACTCATCATATAGGCAAATTCATCACTATAACGTTGGTCAAGACAGCCAAAGATAATATCATCAACATATATTTGGCACACAAACAGTTCACCATCATAAGATTTAGTAAAGAGAGTAGGGTCGAGTGAACCGGTGTGAAGCCATTCTTCACGAAGAATTCCTTCAATGTATCATACCACGCCGAGGGGCTTGCTTGAGGCCATAGAGGGCCTTATTTAGTCTCAAGACTTTGTCGATTCTTGGATCTTCAAACCCGGGGTTGAGCAACATATACTTCTTCCTCAAGCTTACCATTGAGGAATGCACTTTTCACATCCATTTGATATAAAGTGATATTGTGATGGTTAGCATAGGCGTAGTAATATGCTAATAGACTCAAGTCTAGCAACAGTGCAAAAGTTTCATCAAATCAATTCCTTCAACTCTGCGTAGCCTTGAGCTACTAGTCGTGCTTTATTCCTCACCACAAGACCATTTTCATCTTGCTTGTTGCGGTAGATCCACTTTGTGCCAATGATATTATGCTTTGCAGGATCTGGACGCTTGACCAGTTCCCGCACGTTGTTGAGCTCGAATCGATGTAATTCTTCTTGCATGGCCTGAATCCACTCCGCCCGTAAATGCTTCATCTACCTTAGTGGGCTCGTGGATAGAGACAAAAGCATAGTGCCCACAAAAGTTAGATAAATGTGAAGCTTTTGAGCGAGTGAGAGGACCCGCGCTTTAATGTCATCGATGATCTTTCCACTTGTACTTCTTTTGCAACGCGAGGATGAGCTGGTTGTCATCGAGGAATTTGATCATTTTCCTCAAAGACCATTTTCTTCAAGATTATCTTCAGTGCATCACCGACGCTCTTCAGCAGACAGAATGAATTCTTCAGCAGTTTCTTCAAGAGGAATGACATCCTCGTTGCCTTGAACCTGATAGAATCCTCAGTGCTGGTTCGCTCTAACATGTAGGTAGGTGCTCTTTGTGAGCCATTAGTTTCATCGAATCGCACATCTACAAAGGTCAACAATCTTGTGAAGAGCGATGTTGAAGACTCAGAGGTGTGCGAGTCCTTTCCGTAACCAAGCATAAACCTTCATGTGCTTTCGTGCAAATTTAGAGTTGTGGTGAGGATCTCTAATCCAGCATTTAGCAATCAAGACTTTGAAATAACTTACATTAGGTTTCTTGTCGTGAGGAGTTCATAGGCGTCTTCTTGAAGAATTTGTGAAGATATACTGTTGATGATGTGGCACGCAGTGTCAATTGCTTCAATCCGTAAACGACTAGGCGCTTTGTATTCATCAAGCATAGTGCAGCCATCTCAACAAGAGTTCTGTTCTTGCGCCCACGACGCCATTTTGCCGAGGAGTATAAGGAGCAGATAACTCATGAGTAATACCAAGTTCATCAAGATAGTCATCAAGACCGAATTTTGAACTCAGGCCCATTGTCACTCCCGATGTGCTTGATCTTCACACCAAAGTTGGTTGAAGCCCTCAGGAAAATCGCTTGAAGACTTCCGCACTTGATTTTTGTAAGTAACAATGTGTACCCATGTGTAACGAGAGTAATCATCAACAATAACAAAGCCATAAAGAGATGCATCATTAGTGACGGCTGAGTAATGATTGGGACCAAAGAGGTCCATGTGAAGCAATTCAAGGACGAGTAGTGGTCATGATAGTCTTCGCTGGATGCTTGGCCTTGGTCATTTTTCCAGCTTCACAGTTCGTGATAAGTGATCCTTGAGGAATTTGACATTCTCAATGCCAATGACATGCTTCTTCTTTGCAAGCTGCAGTAAATTCCTCATGCCTCGTGACTAAGTCGCCGATGCCATAGCCAGCCTTCAAGCTTTTGCAAGTAGGCACATGGCTGGTTGTGGACCTGTGGAGAAGTCAACAATATACAAGTCTCCTCTCCTAAAGCCTTCAAGACTTTGGAATTGTCAGCCCATAATCACAACACAACGATATTTGCCAAAGATAACAACCATATCAAGATCACAAAGCATTGAGATCGACATGAGGTTATATCCTAAGGACTCAACAAGCATGACTTTGTCCATGTGCATGTCCTTAGAGATAGCAACCTTACCAAGACCCAATACTTGACTTTTGCCTTTGTCAAGAAAGATGATATGCTTCAGATGTGACGGTGATAAGGAGCATCCATCAATAGATTCTTGTCACCACCATGTGATTTGTACATCCACTATCGAGAACCCACTCGCTGGTTTTGGGTTGATCATCCCGCAGATGAATTAGTATAACTTACGATCTCATATACTTCATTAGTGAAGAATATGATATCAAGTTCATCGATGAATTTCATCACCAAGATCAATCGATAAGTAGATGAGGACGTGAAATGAAAGTTCATTTCATCATGATTAGCCTCAGGCCCTTTCGTGCATTTTGTCGTGCCCCAAAGAAATTCTTCAGACGTTAAGGCACGCCCGAGACCTGACCCGCAGAAGAGATTAGTTCTTTTCTTCACCACCCACATCTCAAGGGGTGGCAAAGAGTTCATCACTCATGAGCACCATATGAGAATGGTGGCATAGAGGCCAAACCATTTCGCTTCACATAAGAGGGGTTAGGGTAAGCATATGAATAAGGTAGAAATTCTTCAGGACTTATGAACATATTGGTTTGAAGAATAATGCACATATTCATAGCCCTTAGCTCTACCTCGCTAAAATGTAGTTGTTAGCACGATGATAATCATATGAGGACTTTGATCCTTTTGAGGAATTTGATCCACGGAGGAATTTGGTCCCTATGAGGACTTGGATCCATATGAAGAATTTGGTCCATATGAAGAATTTGATCTGGGGTTCCTATTCTTCACCGGTGGTGTCATGAGGACATTCACCAAGACTTTCAAGGCACTTCTTGGGAACCCAGATTTTCTTCATAGGGGAACCGCTCCTCGCAGCTTAGTGCCAACATATCTAGCAAATACTTCACCATTCTGATTTTTGAACAGTTTATAGTTGAGTCAAATGACTCATCAAGAATGAGGAGATTCACATGTAAAGTTAGATAAGTTAGATGGATCAATCGAGGTCCCTTTGCAGAACCCATGAGGTTTTGGGATACCGCCAAAGCTTCCAAAGATGTTCCATCAAGATTGAGTTTCCTCTCAAAGGCAATACCTCTTCCTAGGGTTCCGTTGAGGATCTGCTTTTAAGCACATCACAAAGAGTCTGATGCCCTTTGAGGCTTTTGTACATGCTCGTCATGTACAATTCCTTCATTCCCGCATCGTCAAGGATACTAGCAATGTCCTCGATGAGGAATTAGTGATAGCAGAGGCAGTGAAGAATTTGTAACAGTTGAAGCATTTGAACATTCAGTGAAGAATTAGCGATTCACGCTCAATGCACTTTAAGCATGGAGGAACAAATTCTTCTTGAGAAGCGCTGATTTGTTGAGCAAGTAATGAATCGCGCCCTTCAAGATCTTCATAACTCGCCTTAGCTTCTCAAGATCTTGCTTTTGAAGAAATTCATAAGAAAGTTTCTCATGATCGATAAGAGAGTGTTATGATGACCTTGAAGGCTGTCAAGCCTAGATCAAGTTTCAAGATTTTCACCGTGGCTTGAGTGCGATCCATTTCTTCACCTAACATATCATCACTCTTATCTAGCATGTTTTGAACCTTTTCAAAAGCCCTTTGTTGTTTTATAGCAATCTTAGCAAGTTTAGAGTAGTGGGCTTGAGATCCTCATCGATTCATTTTCACTAGATTCAGAGGAGGTGAAATTGAGTACCTTGGCACCTTTTGCCATGAAGCAATAGGTGGGAGCGTAGTCATCATTTTCCTCATCGTGCTTGTCACTGAGTCAGCTTTCTTCAAGTTGTTGAAGATGGACTTGCTAACAAAAGCAAAGAGCAAGAGCCAGACTAGCCACACCAGATTCGGATTCTTCGACTCCTCCTCTTCCTCATTTTCCTCGATTCAGCTTCAGAGTCCATTTCTTGCCAATGAATGCCCGAGCCTTTTGGAGCTGCTCTTCTTGTGAGAAGAAGGTTTTGAGGATTTTGATGATGAAGATTTGATGATTTCTTCTTCTTCTTCACGCCATCGTAATCTGTAATCCTTGTGTTTCTTCTTCTTCAATTCCTTTTCCCATCGAGGACAATCTTGGATATAGTGACCAGGTTTCTTGCATTTGTGACAAAGTCTTCTTATAGTCACTAGATGAGGAATCACCGCGCTTGAGGATTTTCCAAAGCGACCACGCCTTGAGAATTTCTGAATTTCTTCACGAGCAGTGTTAGCTCCTCGCCAAATTCTTCAGATCTCCAAGGCTACTACCGTAGTCTTCACTCTCGATTCGGACACGCCTTGGCCTTCGTGGCACGTGGTTTTTCCATAGCCGTAACCATAGAGATCTCTTTCAGCAAGTCGAACTCGTGAGTATTTAGCCTTCGAGGATATCGCAGGATCAAGAGACTTGTAGTCAGCCTGCTCTTGTATCATCGCCAGAGTATCAAATGAGGAATCGTTTATCTTAATAATTTCTTCACCACCTCATGGTCGGTGATGTCAATGGCACCAAGTGCTTGAAGCTCATTTGAGATGTCAAGAGGCGATCAAGGTTTGTTGAACATTTTCGTTGTCGAGTCTTTTGAAGCGTTGAAGAGATTCAAGAACATCAACTCGAGAGTCACGCTGAGTTGAGACACCTTCATTTACTTTGGACAGCCTGTCCTGTATGAGCTTGGCAGATTCCAAAGCACTCACTCTTCCATATTGACCTTTGCTCGATGGCTACATATGATATTCTTCGCTTGAGAATCGAGTTGCTTGAATCTCTTCACATCAGCAAGATTCGAGAAGGTGTGACCGAGGGAACACCATTTTCCACAACATACCGTAGATCGTTGTCAATTGCTTCAAGATGCATTCGCATTTTGTTCTTCCAAGAGGGGTAGTCCGTCCCATCAAAGGTAGGACACCCCGCCGAGACCTTGATCATACCCGCGGTCCATATAACTAAAACTCGAGGTGGTTAAACTAAAATCACACGTAACAAGGAGTACCTTGCTCGATACCAATTGAAAGTGTTATATCGACTAGAGGGGGTGAATAGGCGATTTTATGAATTCTTCACCGAGGAATTTGCCGTGAGGAAATTCCTTAGCTAAGAACTACTTGCAGCGGAATAAGTACTCAAGTAAGCATAATAGATTATAAGCATTGTCATCATGATGAAATGAAGACAATCACAGAGCATGTAAAACGAATCACAGGATAACACAAGATGAAGACAAACAGATCAAGAAATTGAACTGAGGAAATTGAGAAAGTCTTCACCAAAGTCTTCAAACACAGATATGAACAAACACTCAACACAAGAATGAGGAAATGAAAGGGTTGAGGAAATAGAACCAGTTGGGTTGGTGAAGACAATGATTTGTAGACCAGTTCCAACTGCTGTCTCGCTTGTACGTCTGTTGGAGCGGCTGAGTATTTAAACTCGAGGACACACAGTCCCCGACACCCAACCGCGAAAGCACGCAGCTCAGACACCAAGTCCTCACCGATTCTCCTTGAACTAAGGTCACATGCACTCGCCCAATCACTCGTGGTAAGTCTTCAGCGACTTCCAAACCTTCACATACTTGGTCACTCGCGCATCCACAATTCCTCTTGATGTTTCTAGACCTTGACGCCTAACCGTCTGGAAGAAGCACAGCCTTCAAAGGTAATAAGCGCCGGATCCACGCAGATCAATTTCTTCAAGGATGCTCAATCACTTTGGGTTTGTAGGGTTTGGTTTTTGGGTTTTTCCTCACTTGATGATTTTCGCCAAAGTCCTCAGAGGATGGGTTGCTCTCAAATGACAAGTGTCAAGTTCTTCGAGCAGCCAACCAGCTAGTGGTTGTAGGGGCGGCTATTTATAGCCTAGGAGCAGCCCGACATGATAAGACATAAATGCCCTTCAATGATATGACCGTTAGGTGGATAAGATATTTTGGGACAGTCAAGCAAGAAGACAAAGAACGGTCGGAAATTTGAATATCAAATTCTCGTATATCATGTTCTCATCGTAGGCAATTCAGACCGGCGAATTCCTAACTCCTCGACAGATTAAATTCTCAACACTGTAAGAGCTTCGCCTCTCACATCAAGAAATTGACTGAATCTGTATGAGATTTCCAAAAGCTTCACTCAAGGGATTGGTAGGTGTAGGATTTTGAGTTGAGCATCACATGGAAATTTTTCCTTAGTATTTCTAACCCCTTTAACAAAGACGGTGTTTCCTATGACTCAAGAAAGAGAAAATGAAACTACGAAAACAAAAGTCTTCACGCTCATGTTCCTCAAATGAATACCAAGTCTTCAAGGTCACACCAATTTCTTCACTTTCAAAGTCTTCGTAAAGTCTTCGTAATATCAAAGTCTTCATTGAAGAACTTCATTTTAGGGTCGACTTTCTCTCAGAATATCAAACTCCTCATAGACTTATAGACCTGTGTACACTTACAAACGCATTAGTTACTTAACCTATAAGTCTTCAATACACCAAAATCACTAAGGGGCACTAGATGCACTTACAGACGCTTGTTACCTTTGAAGACTGTGCATCTTCCAGACAGTTAGGCGTCATGGTCTAGAGCATCCAAGAGGAAATTGTGGATCACCGAGTGACCGAGTTTGTGAAGGTTTGGAAGCCACTAGAAGACTTACCACGAGTGATTAGGCGAGGTCTGTGTGACCTTAGCTCAAGGAGAATATAGTGAGGTTTAAATACCTAGCCGCTCCAACTAGACGTACAACTGTCACAGCAGTTGGAACTGGTCTACCAAATCATTGTCTTCACCAATCCTACGGGTTCTATTTCCTCAACTCTTTCATTTCCTCATTATTGTGTTGTGTGCTTGTTCATATATGTTTGACTTTGACTAAAGATTTTCTCAATTTTCTCAATTCAATTTCTTTAGTCTGTTTGTCTTCATCCTGTTTTATCCTGTGCTTACGCTTCCTGTACTCTGTGCGTGTTTATATTTCATCATGATGACCATGCTTATGTTTTGTTATGTTTGCATTTGAGTACTTATTCTGCTGCAAGTAGTTCTTTGCTTAGGAATTTCCTCACCCTGAAATTCCTCAGTGAAGAATTCATAAAAATTGCCTATTCACCCCCCTCTAGTTGATATAACGCACTTTCAATTGGTATCAGAGCAAGGTACTCCCTTGTTCTGTGTGATTTTGGTTTAACCGCCTGGAGTTTTAGTTATGTCGACTGCATGTATGATCAAGGTCTCTGCTGGGTGTCCTGCCTTCGATGGGACGGACTACCCCTATTGGAAGAATAAGATGCGTATGCATCTTGAGGCAATTGACAACGATCTCTGTTATGTTGTGGAAAATGGTGTTCCCTCTGTCACTACTTCTGTGAATGTTGCTGATGTGAAGAGATTCAAGCAACTCGATTCTCAAGCGAAGAACATCATATGTGGCCATCTGAGTAAAGGGCAGTATGGCAGAGTGAGTGCTTTGGAAACTGCTAAGCTTATCTAGGATAGGCTGTCCAAAGTGAATGAAGGAGTCTCAACTCAACGTGACTCTCGAGTTGACGTTCTTCGCAATCTCTTCAACCGCTTCAAAAGACTCGACAATTAAAATGTTCAGCAAACCTTCGATCGCCTCACTGACATCTCAAATGAGCTTCAAGCACTTGGAGCCACTGACATCACCGACCATGAGGTGGTGAAGAAATTGCTGAGATCACTTGATTCCTCATTTGATACTCTGGCACTGATGATACAAGAACGTGGAGATTACAAGTCACTTAATCTCGCCGATATCCTCGAGAGGCTAAATACTCATGAGTTCCAACTTGCTGAAAAGAGAGATATCTATGGTTCGAGCTATGGCAGATCACGTTCCTTGAAGGCCAAGGCAGTCTCTTAATCTGAAGGTGAAGATTCTGGTAGTAGCCTTGGTGATCCTGAAGAACTGAGCCATGAGCTAGCACTGCTCGTGAAGAAATTTCAGAAGTTCTCAAGATGTGGTCGCTTTGGAAAATCCTCAAGGAGTAATGATTCCTCATCCAATGACTATAAGAAGAGACTATGCCACAAATGCAAGAAACCCGGTCACTACATTCAAGACTGTCCTCGGTGGGAAAAGGAATCAAAGAAGAAGAAATACAAGGATTACAGTTCTGATGACTCAAAGAAGAAGAAGAAATCTTCAAAGTCTTCATCATCAAAATCCTTGAAGTCTTCATCTCACAAGTAGAGAAGCTCCAAGAAGGCTCGGGCATTCATTGGCAAGGAAATGGACTGTGAAGCTGAATCCGAGGAACATGAGGAAGAGGAGGCATCTGAGGAGTCAGGATCTAGTGTGGCGAGTCTAGCTCTCGCTACTGCGTTCGTCAGCAAGTCCATCTTCAACACTGAACAAAATGGCTTCACCAACAACGCTGATGAAGGTGATGATGACTACGCTCCCACCTATTGCTTCATGGCAAAAGGTGCCAAGGTACTCAAATACCCCTCATCTGAATCAAGTGAGGATGAATTTGATGAAAACCTCAAGCCTAGCTACTCTAAACTTGCTAAGATTGTTGTGAAACAACAAAAGGCTTTTGAAAAGGTTCAAAACATGCTAGACAAAAGTGATGATATGTTGGGTGAAGAAATGGATCGCACTAAAACCTTGACTGAAAATCTTCAGAGACTTCAGTCTAAGTTTGACAACCTTCAAAGTCATCATAACACTCTCTTATCTGATCATGAGAAGCTTTCTTATGAATTTCTTCAAAGAATGCAAGATCTTGAAAGGCTAAGGGTGAGTTATGAAGATCTTCAGAAGGAGCGTGATTAATTACTTGTTCAACAAATCAGCCCTGCTCAGGAAGAATTTGTTCCTCCATGTTTGAAGTGCATTGAACGTGAATCTGCTAATTCTTCACCTGAATGTTCCAATGCTTCTTCTGCTACAAATTCTTCACCTGTCTCTGCTATAACTAACTCCTCATCTGAGGACATTGCTAATATCACTGATGATGCAGGGCTGAAGGAATTGTACATGACAGGCATGTATAAAAGCCTCAAAAGGCATCAGTTTTGTGATGTGCTTAAAAGCAGATCCTCAATAGGAACCCTAGGAAAGAGGGTATTGCCTTTGAGAGGAAACTCATGTCGATGGTACATATCGAAGCCTAAGCAAAGATCCCAATACCTCATGGGTTGTCTGCAAAGGGACCTCCAAGAGATCCATCTACTTTATCCGCTTTATATGTGAATCTCCTCATTCTCGCCGATGAGTCATTTGACTCCAACTATAAATTTTTCAAAAATCAGAATGGTGAAGTATTTGCTGGATATGTTGGCACTAACTGCAAGAATGGTTCCCCTATGAAGAAATCTGGGTTCCCAAAAGGTGCCTTGAAATCTTCATGTGAATGTCATCATGACACCACCTGTGAAGAATAGGAACCCCAGATCAAATTCTTCATATGGACCAAATTCTTCATATGGATCCAAGTCCTCATACGGACCAAATTCCTCACATGGATCAAATCCCTCAAAAGGATCAAAGTCCTCATATGAACATCATCGTGCAAACTCTTCTGTCTCGCAGGGAAGATTTAAGGGCTATGAATATGAGCATTATTCTTCTAACCATTATGTTCATAAGTCCTCGAAGAATTTCTCTGCTTATTCTATGCTTACACTAATTCCTCTTATGTGAAACGAAGTGGATTGGCTTCTATGCCACCTTTCTCGTATGGAGCTCGCAGAATGATGAACTCTTTGCCACCCCTTCAGATGTGGGTGGTGAAGAAAAAGAACTAATTTCTTATTCAGGGTCAGGTCTCCAGACGTGCTTAAACGTCTGAAGAATTTGCTGGAGACCTGAAAATGCCTGATAGGACGCAGGCTAATCATGAAGAAATGAATCCTCATCTCTCACGTCCTCATACTGTTTTATCTGTTCTATTACTTGATGAAATTGATGTCATATTCTTCACTGATGAAGTATATGAGTTCGTAAGTTGCACTAATTCATCTGCAGGATGATCTACCCAAAGCCACTAAGTGGGTCCTCGATAGTGGACGTACAAATCACATGACTGGTGACAAGAACCTATTGATGGATGTTCCCTTATCTCCATCTCATCGGAAGCATATCATCTTTGCTGACAAAGGCAAAAGCAAGGTATTGGGTCTAGGTAAGGTTGCGATCACAAAGGATCGACGCATGGACAAAGTCATGCTTGTCGAGTCCTTAGGATACAACCTCATGTCAGTCTCAATGCTTTGTGATCTTGATATGGTTGTTATCTTTGGCAAGTATCGTTGTGTTGTGATTATGGAAGCTGACAATTCCAAATTCTTCAAGGCTTTAGGAGAGGAGATCTGATATTGTTGATTTCTACAAGACCACAACCAGCTATATGTCTACTTGCAAAAGCTTCGTAAGGCTGGCTATGGCATCGATTTACTTGGTCATGCTGGCATGAGGAATTTGCACATGCTCGCGAAGAAGAAGCATGGCATTGGCATTGAGAATGTCAAATTCCTCAAGGATCACTTGTGCGGAGCCTGTGAAGCTGGAAAGATGACCAAGGCCAAACATCCAGCAAAGACTATCATGACTACCACTCATCCATTTGAACTGCTTCACATGGATCTCTTTGGTCCTAATCATTATTCTGCAATTACAAATGATGCATCTCTATATGGCTTTGTTATTTTTGATTATTACTCTCGTTACACATGGGTGCATATTGTCACTTACAAACATGAGGTGTAGGAAGTCTTCAAACAATTTTCCTCGAGGGCTTCAACCAACTTTGTTGTGAAGATCAAGCACATCAGAAGTGACAATGGACCTGAGGTCAAGAATTCTGGTCTTGATGACTATCTTGATGAACTTGGTATTACTCATGAGTTATCTGCTCCTTATACACCTCAGCAGAATGGCATCGTGGAGCGCAAGAACATGACTTTTCTTGAGATGGCTTGCACTATGCTTGATGAGTACAAGACGCCTCGTCGTTTCTGGATTGAGGCAATTGATATTGTGTGCCACATCATCAACAGGGTATATCTTCACAAATTCTTCAAGAAGACTGCATACGAACTCCTCACTGACAAGAAACCCAATGTGAGTTATTTCAAAGTCTTCGGTGCTAAATGTTGGATTAGAGATCCTCATCACAATTCTAAATTTGCACCGAAAGCACATGAAGGTTTTATGCTCGGTTATGAAGGACTCAGACACCTACAGTAGTCTTCAACAACGCTCACCACAAGGTTGTTGAAACTGTAGATGTGCGGTTCGATGAAACTAATGGCTCACAAAGAGAGCACCTACCTCCGTGTTAGATGAACAGACACCGAGGAAACTATCAAGTTCAAGGCTACTGAGGATGTCATTCCTACCGAAGAATCTGCTGAAGAAGTCATCCCAGAACGTGAAGAACGTCATGCTGATGCACCTGAGGAAAATGGTGCTGACAAAAATGCTGATCAAATTCCTCAACGACAACCCGCTCATCCTCACCTCGCAAATGAAGTGCAGATTGAGAAAATCATCAGCGACATCAACATTCTAGGTCCTCTCACATGCTCAAGAGCTTCACATTTATCTAACTTTTGTGGGCACTTTGCTTTTGTCCCTATCTCAAAGCCCACTAAGGTAGATGAAGCTTTTCTCGAGCCTGAATGGATTCAAGCTATGCAAGAGGAATTACATCAATTCGAGCACAACAACGTCTGGGAACTGGTCAAGCGTCTAGATCCTCGCAAGCACAATATCATTGGCACAAAGTGGATCTACCGCAACAAGCAAGATGAAAATGGCCTTGTGGTGAGGAATAAGGCACGGCTTGTAGCTCAAGGCTACACACAGGTTGAAGGAATTGATTTTGATGAAACTTTTGCACCTGTTGCTAGACTTGAGGCTATTCACATATTACTTGCTTATGCTAACCATCATGATATCACTTTATATCAAATGGATGTGAAAATTGCATTCCTCAATGGTAAGCTTGAGGAAGAAGTATATGTTGCTCAACCCCCAGGTTTTTAAGATCCAAAGCATCCCGACAAAGTCTTCAGACTCAATAAGGCTATCTATGGCCTCGAGCAGGCCCCTCAGGTGTGGTATGATACCTTGAAGGAATTCCTCATGAAGAAAGGCTTCAAACACGGTTCACTTGACCCAACTCTTTTCACTAAATCTTATGATGGTGAATTGTTTGTGTGCCAAATATATGTCAATGATATCATTTTTGGCTGTACTGACCAACGTTACAGTGATGAATTTGCCTATATGATGAGTGAAGAATATCAAATGTCTATGATGGGAGAATTGAAATTCTTCTTAGGTCTTCAAATTCGTCAACAACACAATGGCATATTCATATCTCAGGAGAAATACCTCAAGGATGTATTGAGGAAATTCGCATGCAAGATTGCAAAGTCATTAAAATCCCTATGCCCACAAATGGTCATCTATGCACTGATGAAAATGGTATTGACTTCGATCAAAAGGTATACCGCCCATGATTGGTTCTTTATTGTATTTATGTGCATCTAGGCCAGATATTATGCTTAGTGTTTGCATGTGTGCCCGATTTCAAGCTACATCAAGGAATCACACTATAAGGTGTGAAGCATATTCTTCGATATCTAGCTCACACACCAACACTTGGATTATGGTATCCCAAGGGCTCGGCTTTTGATCTCATTGGATATTCAGACTGACTATGCTGGTGATCGTGGACGCAAGTCAACATCGGGCACATGCCATTTCCTCGGCGATCCTTGGTCCGTTGGTCCTCGAAGAAACAGAATCACAGATCACCGCTTCATCGTCAAGCCGAGTACATTGCTGCTGGTTCTTGCTGTGCTCAATTGCTGTGGATGAAGAAACTCTCAAGGACTACGGCCAACATGAAGAATGTGCCTCTCATCGTGACAATGAGAGTGCAATCAAGATCGCTCATAACCCAGCTTCAAGACTCAAGACAAAGCACATTCAGATTCGCCATCATTTTCTTCGTGATCATGTGTGGAAGGGCGACATCTCTATTGAGCATGTAAGGACTGAAGAACAGCTAGCCGATATCTTCACAAAGCCCTTGGATGAGAAAAGATTTAGCAAGTTGCTAAATATCCTAGAATCTTCGAATGTTCTTTGAAAAGGACACTCATCCTAACACTTATGCAAAATTGATGACTTAGATGTGCAACACGCGAAGAAACGTTTTTCTTCAATCCATGAAGACTAACACTCTAAGTGTGAAGAAATTAACGAAGAATTTGATTCTCAGAACCCTACGACAATTGTACGCGGTGTCTGAAATCATCATTTTTATACGGTGGGTCACGCCACCACCAAAAGTTGAAAATCTTAAATTTGAGTTTTTCCTCATTTTTGAAATTCCTCAGTTGTTCAAATTCTTCAACTTTGCAATGTCTTCACTCTTCCGCTGTTGTTCTTTTATATATATATATATATATATATATATATATATATATATATATATATATATATATATATATATATGAGTTTATGTCCTTTACAAAGATTCATTTATTGTTATTTATTCAAGATGCTTTTTCCTGCTAAGTGAATGTGATCGGACCCTTCCCCCTCTATGCTAAACTCAACCCAATCTATTCACAAATTCTTCATGTGCATTTTATTTGAAACCCGTTCAAAAACTTCACTGTGTCCTTGTCAGCTGAAGAAATTGTGAACGAAAACTTAAAAATATTCTAATCTAAATTTTTGGTTGTTGCCGCCTAAACTGTTCCACATCCCATGATAATACTTATCTATTCACCCACGATCTCACACGATCGCCACCTCTCAGTACGTGGGTGACACATGTCACGCGAATGAGAAGGGTCAGGGGCACGTACGTCCAATTTCTTCGGACGAGTGGTTTTACACCTCGGCTATAAATACCCCTCCCCTTCCTCACTTTGTTTTTACTCTGCTCTACCTCACTCCCTTGCTCGAGCTCTCAAACCCTAGCGCCGCCGCTACTTCCATCATCGCAGGTGAGGAAGAGCTTCATCGCTTCGACTCGTCCGCCATCGCACTCGCACCGTCGCAATTTCTTCACTCCGCCGTCGTCGTAGCTGTCTTCCTCTGCCAAGTTAGGGGGTGGAAGATCTGAACCGACGAGCTTCAAATCTACACTTCCTAGTTTGTCGTGTTCTTTGTCAAGGGTAATTAAAAGTTACTTTTACTGCCCTTGTAGATTCTGAAGTTTTCCACAAAATCTTCAAAAGGTGTTTATTCTTCAAATCTTCACACACTAAACACCTCACATATCATTTGTTCTTGATCTGCTTCCTAAGCATCATTTTTCTTCAAGATTCCTCAATTGTGTGGATTTTAATCAGTACAACTCGAATCTAAGACAAAGAGCGCTTAGTGAAATTCCTCAAGACTCTTCCGTCAAATTCTCAAACTTGTTCTTTTGCAAAAACTTCGAGAACGATATGACCTCTCCAAATTCCTCGCAACTATATTCTGCTCACAGTACACATGTCCGCTGCTGAATCTCTAGGTTCTCATCAACTTAACTCATTTGCAGCATTCCTCGAAGAAAAGTTGCACACCTCTTCAAAGAATTCTATTGTTTAGATTCCTCAGCTGAAGAAAATGGCTGACGGCAAGAAGCCTCAGAAGGGTGGAAAGAGACCTGAGACCAACAGTGTTTTTGAAATCCCAGATGACATTTACAAGGATTATTGCACAACTGATGGGGCCAAACATGGCAAGGAGGACAAAAATCAGCGCAAGGTGCGCATACAAAGGATAGAGAGGAGATGGACACGGGAATGGAGGGAATACAGATATGTCACTCCTAAGTACATGAAGAAGTTCGCTCTTAACCCTCCATTGGCACCTTGCCAAGAAGCTGATCCTACCAGCCTCAAGCGCAGGAGGACTATCCTGATGAATGGGCCAAGCGCCAGACCAAGCTAGCCAAAATGGCTAAGGATGCAGTGAGGAAATTCAATGAAGACTCTGCTGCTACTGCTGCCACTGCTGAGACCTCTGCAAGCAAGCCAAAGAAGGCCATGGCAAAGAAGCCTGCTCACAAGCCCAGTGCTTCAACCTCTATGCCCTCACGGCCAAGCTCCTCAGTAATGCCCTCACGTCCAAGTTCTTCAAAGCCCTCACGGTCAATTCCTCAAGCTTCTCCAGCTCCTAAAAAGTCCTCAGCTCCTCCATCAAAATCCTCAGCACCTGTGCATCTAGCCTCGTGCCAAAGAACAACAGGCATCTCTATTGCCTCCGGAGCCTCTGGAAGTTCTTCTGCTCTCTCGCATTCTTCAACTGGCCCCACTACACTGAAGACTAAGGCACTGATGGACACGGTTCTCGACCAAGTCCTCACAAGAAGCAGGTCGCCTTCCATGTGCCTTCTGATGATGATGAAGTTGATGATGAGGAACTAGCTGAAATCATAAGAGACAGACAAGAAAGGGCCGCTAGAGCCAAGGGCAGTGTTGTGCCACTTTTGTTGGATCCGAAGAAAATCCTGGATTTCATTAATCTACGGCACAAAGATCCAAACATTCCCTTGCCAGAATTGAATCTCACACCTGGCCAAAGTCATATGTTGTCGGCTTTCATTGCTGAAGAAAAATGGAAATTTGAGAAGGCCAGGCAATTGAAGAAAACGCGGTACAAGAAGGAGTGCATTCTCAAGAAGAATATTGTGACAATGACCACTGATGAACTCATTGCTGCTCAAACTGAGATTAAAAAACTCAGTGATGAATTTGAAGCATACCGTGCTGACTGGCTTGGAGCCAAAGTCAGATTTGTGAAGTTAACTGAGAAATTCACTACCAATGTTGCAGCTCCATCGCAACAGAAATTCTCGTGCCGAGGCATCCGCCGATGATCAAGAACATGCCAAGATCGCCGATGATAATCAAAGCATCGATGAAACTGCAAGTACCAGGGCTGATGACTGCATCCCAGCCTCTGATGGCTCTGCCTGGGCAACCACTAGTCTTGCGCCTGAAGAAATTGTCGACATCCAAGCTTCAACGGATGTGCTCAAGAAACTGAAATGCCAGGCAACTGCATTAGTTGTGCCTCGGGTTATTGAACCAATTTCTCGCTTCCTCCGCACCTACACCAAGTCCAATTCTTCCTTTTGCATCGGGTTAAGAAGACCAAGGCTGCGGAGTGCAGCTGGAAGAAAAGGAAAGCATCAACTTCATCGATTCTTCACTCCAAAGAAGATGAAGACATTGATTAGCTCTTTGAGAACTGATTGATGCTATTCCGCCTCAAGCATGCCATCAAAGGAACTCGTTCCTTTTGATGAAGAATATGTGATCCCAAGCGGATCAAATGAAGAAATCCCTTATGCTGCTTCTTCGTAACAGTTGATGAAGAAATTGAAGCGATGCAATCCTTCAACCCCAATCGTTCATCGCCCATGCCTCGCTCATCAACAAGAGGCTCGCTCAAGAAATGAGCCATGTAGAAGAGGATGAGGACATTGGAAGCACTACTCCGATGATGAACGATGACTTTTGGGAAAGTCAACACCCCAACCCTCCTCTCGCTCACACCTTCGCAACAAATTCTCGGGCCCCCAAGAGATATCAAGTTCAAATGGGATCTGAAGAACCTCGCAACACCCCGTCTGTCCATGAAGAGATTCCAGCCACTAGCGTTGATGAAATTGTAAATGAAGAACTGAAGACCCAGGCTGCCACTGAAGAAGAACCTGAAATTCCTCAGCCCGTGGATCCTGAGATTGTGATTCCTGAGGTTGTGATGCAATTGACTGATACACCTCAGCCCAAGCCAAAGGACCCCTTCTCAAAGAAGCAGAAATTCAAGGCTGATGACTTCTTCGACGAGCATGTGTTCTTCACAGAGTATAATCCATATGACTCTGCTCGTTGTTGGAGAAACTGATCCACGAACACCTATGGGACCGGCGGACCGAGCCCCTTTCGGTTCGGCGGGGGGCGGAGATCGCACGAAGAGCAGATCGAGGCGAAGCACACGAGCAGTTTACCCAGCTTCGAGCTCTCCGAGAGATAACACTCCTACCGCTGCATGTCCGAGTGTATTGAGTTCTGCTCGAGCGCTGAGTGCTACAAAGACACACTAGCTGCTAACGAGACCGAGCGTGAGTCGATGGGCCTCCTTTTATATGCTAAAGGGTCTCCGGCAGTGTGGCAACGTAGACAAGGGTAAAATGGAAAAGGAATTGTGGTTGGTACAACCACCGTGACAAAGGTATCATACCTAACCCCGATGGCGGGGACAAAGGCATTAAATGCCCGCTCACGCCGCCCAAATAGTGCAAAAGGCACCGCTGTGGACGCCACCGCTGCCACGATGGCAATCTTGTCGTTGTCGCTGCCATCACAAGACCGCTGGTCAAGACAGCTTTCTTGCCACGCTGCTACCGAAAGGTCCTGTGGCTACACGCTGGTGGATGTGCCGAGCGCGGCACAGAGTGGTAGTTTGCCGCTGCAAGCGCTTTGACACCGCTGCTGTCTTGTCGCGCCCGGAAGCTTGTCGCCACCGGGTCTCGCGACGCGCGGGCGATCGCGCAAGTTCCTCGTGATGCCTTGTTGGCCTTCCCGCAAGCTCCTCTTGCCGGGCCTTGTCTCCTTGGCTTGAATACTTTGTTCTTGAATGGCTCCAAAGGAACTATGGAGGACCTTGGCGGTCACCCGCAAGCCTTGCCGCTGGATGTCAGAATCGCCCAGGCACAAGTTCGGGATACTAGGTACCCCTACTCTAGTACACCGGACAGAGCCCCCGGCCGGGCCACATGGTGTCGAAGCGCTGTTGGGCCAGGCCCAAAACAGGCACGGCACGCTGGCCCGGGTTACGCCAGATTCACTCCGCATCCACCACGCCTCCTTGAATGGCACGCGCCGAATGCGCGCCGTGGAGAGATCGTGGGTGGTTTTTTTATTCGAAAGACGGAACGCTCCGCCCCTCCTCTTTATAAGCAGGGGAAACAGGCAGTTCGCCCATCTCTCCTGCTATCCCAATCTCAAAACCTCCGCCGCCCCCTTCTTTCCAGAGCTGAAAGAGAGCAGCGCCCGCTTCTATCGCCACCGGCACCACCAACGCTGCCGATCTCTCACCACCTCCGCCATGGCTCAAAGCCGGAAGGTTGTGAAGTCGGCCGAGGCGCAGCGCTCGCGCAGACCGCGAAGGAGCGGCAACTTTCTCACCGCCGCAAGGAGCTGAGGGAGTATTATTACCTCTTCGTCGACGGAGACGCGAGCGCATCCGCGCACGGAAGGTACTCCTACCTGCCGCTGAACTGGCTCAATGGATATCCTTCTTCGTTGTTCTTCTATCGCGGGCTCGCCCACCTTTCTCCGAAGTTTTTCGTGACATCATGAACACCCACGGGTTCCGCCTCCTGACTTCACCCCAATGTCTTTTCGACCATGGCAGTTTTCGCACATCTCGCGAAAAACTTTGTCGGAGTCTATCCAAACGTAGCTCTTTTTCGCCACTTTATGCCCCGAGTTGAGAGAGGGAGCCTTTATCCGCGGAATCGCCGGATCTCGAGGATCGCAAGAAGGAAGCTTATCTCGAGGAGAGCTCCGCAGCAAGTGGGATGAATGGAGAGCGATCGGTGCTGGATTGTCGAGGAGAACTCATGCCATTTACCGCCCAGCTAAGCCCCAAGAGCGCTGCGGCAACGATTGGAGCAACTTGGCCCCGAAGACGATAGGTTGAAGATTGCCGCCACCCGGATCCTACGCTCAGCTTGCCGGCTTATCAGAGGCGCCGCTGGCGAGATTTTCTTCGCCGCCGCATTGCCCCCCGCAGCAGAGGAGGAGACCTACCGGGAGTTCCGTAACGCGCGGATATCATGAGGCTGCGCCGGCCTCAACTTCAACTTCACTGTCTCGAACCGACGCGATGCCCCGGAACTGTTCAAGCACGATCCCGATCATCCCGAGGTGTTCAGGTTGCCGAGGGTGTCGCTCGCCAGTAACAACTCCTCGCCGACCGATCCGCGTAATGATGCCGCCAGCGATTCACATGGAATTGTCCCAACTTATAAGAGCCCGCAGACGACGCCGCAGGGAGTTTTTGACGGCTTGTTAGAAATGCCGTCCGCCCGGCGAATGTAAGAGCCTTTACCGTGACACCACCGGCGAGGAGATGCAGCGACGCCACTAGGGCCTGGAAGAGGCGGCGTAGGCCGCCGCGGGCGAAGTTTGATTCACCGTGGAGGAGGCAGAGGCAGCAGAGGCGGCAAGCCTTGCCGAGCAAGTGGCGCTTGCCGGGCGAGGGAGAGCTTGTCGGGTCTCCGGTTGAGTCGAGCGAGCCCGCCGAGGGTGCGAGCGACTCGCTGAAGATCGACTCCTCTTTATCACCTTCGCATAGCTTGCCGCAAGCGGAGCCCCCAGCTCCACTCAAGAAGGCGCCTCCGCAAGGCTGTGACGAGCGGGCGGCAGACGGGTTAACACAGCCGCGCACATGACGACGCTCTACCGTGGGCAAGCATCTGCTGCTGGAGCACTCACGCCGCTGCGGTAATCGGAGCGGGCCTCCCGACCACCGCTTCGCGCCCCGCCAACCGCCAGGAACCTACTCCTCCGCCTTTGTCGCGCCTGAAGGTGGGCCGAATCTCACCTCTCCGCGCCAGCCCGACGAGGAAGAGGAAGAGTAAGATTCTTTGTTGTACTTGTAGTTCTTCAATTCTTGATGTTTTTGTCTTGTATCTGATTTGCTTTACTCAACCCATTCCTTTTCGTGACTCGCCCGTAGAGAGGCGAAGAGAGCCAAGGTCCCGGTGATCGTCATCGAGGACGAACCCACCGCAACAGTAGGGGGTGTGTCTGAGACCACCTTGCCGGACTCGGCAACTATTCCCCAAAGCAGCCCCCAGCGTAAGTATATGGTTTACTTCCTGTTGTTAGGCAAGGTGGGTGCTCTTTTTCTTTGTCGACATCTCGATCGTTGGTTTATGAGGAGCAGAGCAGCCTCACCAGAGTGCCCTAAGCCGCCCCGACATGCCATCTGCTTCGACTACACCGCCAAGGGAGGATTCCCAGCAAGGAGAAGTCTCTCGCAAGGGTCGGGCTCCGCAAGGGACAAAGACCAATGACTTCCTGCGCGCGGAGACCACGATCAGAGATCCTAGTACATGTAATCCTCTTGCTTGAAAACTTCCTTGGGTTCTTCTTCTTCTGATTTTCTTTTGAATATTTGCTTGACTTTTCTTCCTTTGCCGGTCGTCAGTCCATCTCGCCACGGAGCCGATGGAAACCGAGGTCGCCAAACGAGGAGAACACGCTGCAATACCGACGGCGCCATTGTCACCAAGAAGAAGCCGGCGCCGATGATCCAGCTGGCGGAGAGGCTGCCAAAGCTCCGCCGCAGGCCGGGCGAGGGGTCCGGCGACGACCGACGGCCCCGAGGCCGCAGGAGCGCCAGCGCCACGCCGATCGCCGACTCTTCACCGCTGCTGCAGCGTCAGTTCAAGAGCCCCAGCCCGGCGCCTATTTGAAGGTCTGGCGATGGCGCCTTCATCAAGCTCCCCGGGCGCCGAGCCTGTGGCGCCGATCAAGGAGAGATCTTTGATGAAGAGTTGCTCGCTTCACTGGCCGACGCTGGTCGACGACCGAAAGCAGCAAAGAGCGGCAAGCCCGAGGAGGAGCAGCCTGCCAGGAAGCCGTTGTCGCCTACCGCTACCGACAGGCCAAGCTGGTATCCCGAGAAGCGCTTGTCGCAAGGCGGAGGGACATCGAGAAGCGCGCGGAGGAGCTCCGGCCTCAACCAGAAGCTCTCCGTCCCCGGAAAGGAGCGGAGCAACTCGCCGAGGAGCGTAAAGCCTTCCTCCTCGAGAAGGCTGAAGGAAGAGCAGCAGCGGCTTGCTGCCGAGAAGCTTTCTGCGCAGAAGGCGAAGTTGGCGAGCGGAAGGTTAACCTTGACAGCCACGAGGAGGAGCTTGCACGCGAGCAAACATTCGCGGGCTCTCAAGGAAGCGTGAGGATGCTGCCGCAGCTGCCGAGGCCGCCAAGAAGGAGCTGGAGACGAAGGTGGCGAGCTGGAGGCCGATCTTAAGGTGAGCGGCGAGGAGCTTGCTGCGCCAAGCGTGAGCGAGAAGGACGCCTACACCCTTGGCGAAGCTGCAGGTCGCCTCGCCGAGAGGAACAAGGAGCTTAGCGCCGCCAAGGACTCCAACGCAGATCTTGAGTTGAAGCTGACTACTTTGACCAATACTGGACGGCGCCAGGAGCAGGAGGTGGCCTTGAAGGAGAAGATCAAGGCCGACGAGGCGCTGGCGGGCGAGGCTGCTGCCGCCTGTAACACTTTTAGGGAGAATGTGGAGCACTGGGCCGAGGGTCTCGTGGATGTTGCCGCAGCCATCGACAGGAGCCGGGCGAGCCGGGATGGAGGATCTCGGTATTCCTCCGATGAGCACCTCCAACCCAGCGCCAAGCTCAGCTTGTTCTTCAAAGGATGCATGACGGCCCTCCAGCGACTCCGGAGAAGATCCCAAAGCAGCTGGTCGACGAGTCGCGCCAGATCTGCGCAGGAGCTCTTCAAAAGGTGCCGTGAAGGTGGCCTTCCGCAACCCGGCCTCAACCTCACCAACGCCCTCGGACCTTGCCGCCGGATGCTGATCTCGAAGCGCCAAGACCCTTGTCGCACCCATTGTGGACAAGGTGAGCGGATCAAGAGGGTTGAGGGCGATGGCGAGATTAGGCCGCCTGCCTTTCTCTTCTTCTTGTCGCTGCTGGTCATGTTATGAGAACAATCTGTTAGAGCTGCGACAAGCTATCTTGTAATATGACTCTATTTCGGTAGCGATTGCTATGTTATTTCCTTTACTTGATTCCTTCCTTTGTATGTTTTTGCCCCACGCTTTTAGGGAACTTGTCGGCGAGGGACCTTAGTCATGAAGCGCTGAAAGCGGACGTCAAGAGCCTGTCGGGCGGTGCCGCCACCGACAAGAAACCTTGTCGCAACTAGTCACAGCTCACTTAAGTTGTTGAGCGGACTCAAACAAAGTAAGGGCGCAACTAGCTACGAGTTGGTTCCTCCCGCATGTGT
>CM038682.1:627209741-627532984 GCA_021605205.1 Aegilops longissima | reverse complement strand
TCCCTTTATCATCGGTATGTTACTTGCGAGATTCGATAAATCGGTATCTCAATACCTAGTTCAATATCATTACCGGCAAGTCTCTTTACCGTTCGTAATGCATCATCCAAATTAACTCATTAGTCACATTGCTTGCAAGGCTTATAGTGATGTGCATTACGGAAGGGCCGGAGATACCTCCCGGCAATTGGGTGACAAATCCTAATCTCGATCATGCCAACTCAACAAGTACCCCGGAAACACATAAAGCATCTTTATAATCACCCGATTCGTTGTGGCGTTTGATTGCACAAGGTGTTCTCCGGTTTCGGGTCATAATCTCATAAACCGAGAACATGTATAAGTCATGAAAAAAAGTAGCAAATAAGCTCGATCATAATGCTAAGCTAACGAATGGTTCTTGTCCATCAATCATTCTCCTAATGATGTGATCCGTTCATCAAATGACAACACATGTCTATGGTTTGGAAACATAACCATCCTTGATAAATGAGCTGGTTGCTACCTCTTGAGCCTGGTTGGATTTCCCGAAGAGGAAGGATGATGCGCAAAGTGCGTAAGTATTTCCCTCGGTTTTGAGAACCAAGGTATCAATCTAGTGGAGGCCCGCCCAAAGTCCCTCGTACCTACACAAAGCGACGCTCCTCGCAAAGCAAATTGGGTTGTCAATCCCTTCGGATTACGAGTGAGATCGATGAGATGATAAATAATATTTTTTGGTATTTTTATATATAGATGCAAAGTGAAAAGTAAAAGGCAAAGTAAAAACAAAGCAAGTATTAAAGTGATGGAGATTGATATGATGAGAATAAACCCGGGGCCATAGGTTTCACTAGTGGCTTCTCCAAACATAAGTATTCTACGGTGGGTGAACAAATTACTATTGAGCAATTAGAATTGGGCATAGTTATGAGTATATCTAGGTATGATCATGTATATGGCATCACGTCCAAGACAAGTAGACGAAACGATTGCATCTACTACTATTACTCCACTCATCGACCGCTATCCGGCATGCATCTAGAGTATTAAGTTAAAAACAGAAACCCAAGCAAGATGACATGATGTGAGGAAAAATTCATGCAATATGATAAATACCCCATCTTGTTATCCTTGATGGCAACAATACAATCGTGCCTTCAACCCTTTACTCCTTTGGGTAAGGACACAAGATTGAACCCAAAATAAGCACTTCTCTCATTGCAAGAACTACCAATCTAGTTGGAAACCAAATGGATAATTAAGAGACGCAAAGATAACCAATCATACATAAAAGAATTAGAGAAGAATCAAATATTATTCATAGATAATGGATCATAAACCCACAATTCATGGTCTCAACAAAACATGAAAAGAAGATTACATCGAATAGATCTCCAGAGAGGGAGAACATTGTATTGAGATCCAAAAAGAGAATAAGCCATCTAGCTACTAGCTATGGACCCGAAGGTAAGTAAACTACTCACACTTCATCGGAGGGGCTATGGTGATGATGTAAAGCCCTCCGTGTCAATCCCGAAGCGATTTCAAGCCGTCCTTATTGGACTCCACGAATGGGTCAAGCAAGTTGATTTCCTCGGTTTAGCGAGCTATTGCCGCCGCTCCGTCGAGAATTTCTCCAAGGTTGCTAAGCCTCTGTTGAACTCCTCAAGAAAGATAAAAAGTTCAGTGGACCCCAGTCGCGAGTTCGACTTCGAGGCCCGAAAAGGCAATGACATTGCTCCGTGCTTGTTCACCAGATTTTTCTAAGGACTTTATTATCTATTCTGACGCCTACGTGACAAGGACTAGGTTTGCATACTCATGCATGATCGTCATGTGATTGCCCTCGCTTCTCGTGAGTTCGTCCACATGAGGATAACTATCCCACGATCTAGAGAACATGGCGATGGTCCATGCACTCAAAACATGGCGACATTACCTTCTTGGTATCGTTGCGAAATTACACCTGATCACCAAAGTAAAATACCTCTTCACCCAGCAGTTTGAATCTCGAGGCAAAGGCGTTGGAGTCGAGATTGATGCAATTACGACTTAGGAATATCTTACACCCAGCCAAAGCCAATGTCATGGCTGATACTAAATTAAGTAAATCTTATTGTAACAACACGATGTTACAACAAAGTCAACACTTCTCCACGAGAATTTAGTAAAGCAACCTTCACATTGTTCCTCGAGTTCCTTTCCACAGTGGCGAAACCCAACCTTATGGATCAAATCGCGCCGCTCAGCGGTATGATGAAAGAATATCTCGGATCAAGGAGAAAATTGCTAGCGGAGTTGCTAAGTGTTTCTCCATAGATGATGAAGCGGTGTTGTCTTCATTGAGAACCGCTTGGTGGTTCCCAAGAAACAACAACTCGACAATTGATCATAGGCTCATGAATCCTCTCACCATTCATCGGTGAGTACTAAAATGTATCAAGACCTCGCCGGAGGTTTTGGTGGACTACGATGAAGAGAAATCGCTCAATTCATTGCTAATTCACGACGTCATCGTCGAGTTAAAGCGAGCATCAGCGGCTCGGGCACCCTGACCTTTGGCAATTCCTGAATGGAAATGGGATAAAATCGGTATGGATTTCATTCTGGGTTTCCCGGGACCAAGAGAGAATAATGCTATCTTCGTTGTTGTCGATCGTCTTTCCAAAGTAGCCCACTTCCTACCCGTTCGTGAGAGTATAACGCTAACCAGCTAGCTGATTTGTACATCTCGAATAGTGTCTCTTCATGGTGTTCCATTGGAGATTCTTCGGACATGAGTCTCTTCACCTCTCGATTTTGGGAAAGTTTCCAAAAGCTATGGGAACTCGTCTCTCTTTTAGCATTTCATCCCCAATCAAGTGGTCAAGTAGAGCAGTCAATCAAATTCTGGAGGATATGCTTGAGACTTCTGTCATCTCTTTGGCGTGAATTGGGAGAAATGCCTTCCATTTGCGGTTAAGCTTATAACAATAGCTATCAAGCTAGCTTGGGCTCCTTCGAAGTTCTCTATGGGCGGAAATGTCGGCCTCTTAACTGTTGAGAAACGGGAAAGACAACTCTTTGGCCGGATATGATCGAGAGAAGCAGAAGAAACGAGTTAGCGTTATTAGTGAGAAATTGAAAATAGCCCAATCTGTCAAAGAGCCAATATGACGCAAGCATAAGCCTATGGCTTATGAAGTTGGCGAGAAAACTTACCGGTTACTCCTTTGAAGGAACCCATCGATTGGTATCAAAGGCAAATTGGCTCCTCGTTACATTGGACCTTTTCGCATTCTTGCCAAGCGAGTTGCCTACCAATTGGAACTACCCCGCATCTTTCCGAGTTCATGATGTCTTCCACGTTTCTCAACTCGGCGTTGCTTCTCGGATCCTATCCGTGCGGTGGACCATGAAATGCTTGATCTCCAAGATAACCTCACCTATCGAGAATATCCGTTCGTATCCTTGATCAAGCCAAGCGTGCCACTCGGCGCCGGAATATCAAGTTTCTCAAGGTTCAATGGTGAAACCACTCCGAGCAAGAAGCTACTTGGGAAGGAGGATGTTCTTGACTTCGGTACCCTACCTTCTTTCCGATGGATCCAAAATCTCGGAGCGAGATTCTTTTGAGTGGGGTGAGTTGTCACATCCTAGTTAGTCCATGCGTTAGAGTGTTGCATCATGTTTACCTTTCATCGAAACTTGAATTGGGAAGGCGAACCCCAGAACCCCTCTTGAATCAACTAGGGTTTACCAAAAATATTTTCAATGAACACAATGCCCTTCTAAAAAGTTCACCTCTTTGTCTTGGGATTTAGAACCTACGGCAAAATAGGTGCACAATTTTCTAAGTCAACGGAAGGTCATTCAATTAAATCATATGTAATTTGCATTTGGGCATTTAAATGCTAGTAATATTTTGGATGCTCAAATAATTCTGAAAATAAGTGTGGGCTGTTGGAGATATTCTAAGCAGAGCCCTGATTATTTCCAGGATTTTTAGAAGTGCTAACTATTTTAATAAGTCTACAAACTTACAAAAAATAGAAAAAGGAAAAGCAAGAAGCAAGGCTTACACAGCGCTCACACAGCAAGCCACGCTGCAGCCCAGCCAGCCACCCGCTCAGTGAGCTGCTTGTGGCGAGGCAGGCAGTGCTCGGCAGTGACACCCGGCATGCCACACAGCTGCCGCCGCCTACCTCCTTCCCGCACCGCCACCTCGGTTGGTCGGCCTCCTCCCAAGCCGCATACACCCCTTCTCCTCCCAGCTCCTCTCCCTCGCTCGCCCGCACCATGGCCGGCCTGTCGCGCCCGCCGCCACCCGTGAAACACACGTGCCTCCGTCGTCCCGTGCTGCGCCCAAGTGTCCGTTTATACCGTTGACACTACATGGCGGTCAGCCCCCAGGGCGCTACTTGCATCCTGCAACACCTCCATTTCGCTGTGCGTCGATCACCGCGGAATCCCATCGCCGTCGCCATCGCATCACCTTGTCCCGACTCCATGGCCCTTGCCCGTACTACGCCCGTGAGCCCAGCTACCTCCCCATCTCCCTCCGTTTGCCTTCCGTGCACCGTAGCTGCCATGACATCGCCACCCCGTATGCCAAGGCTACGTCGCCGTCGTGTCCCGACCACTGCAGCAGCGCCACCTTGTCCTGTACATCCCGGGAACCATGCACCTCCGCACCTCGCCATGTCCCGGCCTGGGTTCACTTTCACTGACTGGTGGAAAGCCTAAGTGGGCCCCTCGCTAATTAACCTAGTTTAGGTTAATTAAAATTGGATGAGTTAAATTAACTCACCCGACCGCACTTGGGGGACCCACTGGTCAGAGTTGGCCTGGGCGCCCCGTTGACCTCTGCGTCACCACGCCGCTTGCTGCGCAATAACTAATTTCGGATTTATTTGTATTCGGAAATTCCAGAAATGTCAAACTTCAAAAAATCATAGAAGCTGTCTCTGTAACTCCAAATGCAAAGTTTCATATATGAATTTTGATCAGAAAAATTCAACCTATCCATTAGTAATGGTTTCATGCATGAACAAGTTAACCTTGATGTTTAAGTAGAATAAGATAATGCACTAATATGGCTATGTTGAATGAGCTAACATTTGAATCTTTGATTCAAATGAGTTCATTCCTTCTGTTCTACTTGCATTAGGCCAACACACATTCATATTGCCATGTCATAGCATGCATCATATTGTTGCATATCGTCATGTGTTGATTATGTTAGCGTGTCTTTAATGGTGAGTTACATCGAGGATAATCCGAATATCCATCGACGTGCCCTACTACCACTTCATCGAACAAGCAACCTTGATCATTCGATACAAACCCATGATCTAAACTTCTGCTCTGTTTTGCATTAAGACAACGCGATTCAAACTGTTGTGTGTTGTGGTAGTTGAACCCACTTCCTTTGCATGACATCATTGCCACATAACTAGATGAAACCCACTAGTATGTAAGTTGTTTGAGCCATATCATGTTTCCTACCATGCTTTGTGCTTGATATGCTTAGGTTGTGTAAATTACGCTCATCGGGATGATGAACAGAGTGAAAGGTTGTGTTAGTAGCGAGTGAAGTGTTGAACACGATTTGGTAAAGGTATCGATGAGAGGCCATGTAGAGTACATGGTGGGTTGTTTCATTAAACCGTCCCTAAGGCGAGATACGTGTGTGTGATTTAAGACTTAGCTACTACCGCATTGGATCATAATTGACCCTCTCGACTTATTAACCCTCTTGTCCTCTGTCAGGGGTTGCAAAGTAGTTTGGTGTTTGTAGCAGCATCTTGGGGGCCGCATACATGTTGACCTTAGGGTGGGCTGTGTTGCGGTAGGCACGTGTACAGTGTACCGGTCCTTTGTTTGGTGTCTGGAACCTGCACACATCTTTAGGGGCGTTAGTGGAAACCTCGGCGGACTCCAGCGGATGGAACCGAATAGGCGATAAACCTGGACTAGGGACTCGTGTGTTTAGTCATGTCATGGCCGACACCTGCTGGACTTCCGCTTGAAGTTGCAGTACCGTCGTATGTAGCGATATATGTGGTGAGGCGTGTGAAGAGTACACCCCTAGGTATGAAACTATTGAATAACCGTGTCCGATGGACTACTTGGTCACCTACGGTTCATAGACAAGTAAATGGATACTACTAAAAGCCTCCAAGATAAGTGTGAGTACCGGATGATGGCCCTCGTGGGTTGGCGAGAGAGGATCCGCAGTGGAGTATTGTGATGGTGATTAGTGGACTCGTGTGCGACAAATGCTTTTCAAGTGGTGTCACGTGGGATAAGCTTAGCCAAGGGTGATGGCTTGCTGCAATAACTCCACTACCTTCTTGAGAATGTGCATGTATAATAGGATACATTGTAAGACTTCTTTGAGTACCTCCGTACTCATGTTTGTTTAATGTGTTTTCGAGGCGACAACACCGCCCCTCCAGTGGGTTCTATGTGAGCGTTGGCGTCACGACGGTGACCACCCGGTGGTGATCAAGGCTGAGCAGACTTTGTAGATAGAGGCCGTCAAGCCTTCTTTCTTTAGTGTCTGTACCGAGGACTAGTTTGCTTCCGCATGTGCTTGTATGTTTGTATGACTTGAGTGGCGGGTCATGAACCCTATCTGTATGAATATGTTATGTATGGCTCCGGACCCTCTTAAACAAAAGTACTTTGAGTTGTAGAGTTTTGTTGTGATGCCATGTTGTATGTACTCATGCTCGGGCATATTGTGTATGATTGAAATGCTTGGTATGAGTGGGATCGGCAATCTGTTGTTTATCCTTGCAGCCTCTCATATGGGGAAATGTGGTCTAGTGCTTCTGGCGATAGTAGTCCGCTTCTGACCAGTTCACGGAGTCTGCTAACCAGCACTCTGCTACAGACACTAGCGACATGTTTCGCCGTTCTTTGTTAATACTGTCTCTTGAGGAAATGTCGCGGTGACATCGGATCTGCCTAGCTGCTACAACAGGTACAGTCCTGTGCCAGTGCTACAACCCGGATTCTGCGTTGATGACCGACATGCTCGATGTGATTCATGTATGTCATCTCCCCATGGGTTAAGCGCCGTTTGGGTTCACGACTAGCCATGTCGGCCGGGTTCTCTGTCATGTGGATGCTAGCGACACTATCATATCGTGAGCAAAAGCGTAAACGGTCGAGGAGCCATGGTAAGCGACACCGGTAGAATACCGGCGTGAGGCGCAAAGTGATATGAGGTGTTACAGCTAGGTCGGCGTGACTTGGAATGGGTCTGACACTTCCCCGAGGGGTCTGGCCATATCAAGCACCCAGGACCACAAAGGGCCAAGTAATAGGGATTGTTTGGAGAGGGTAGGCGGCATATGGCTTTGGTTTGCAAAAAGCGACAGCAAACACAACGTTGGGTAAGGTCTGTCGATGCCTTTCGGTAGTGACCCAATGGATACCTGTCTGAAGGCCTTGCTTACAAGGGCCCGAGCTGCAGTGGTGGCTTGAGTCCAACATGAATTTACGCCAAAGTTTCATGCTTCCTCTTGGAATGCACCTTTGAGGACTCGTGGCCTTTTCTTATAAAGCTCTCCTCGTGGACCTTGTAGGCTTTAGACCGTGCACAATGCAATGACTCGTTTGGGTCCTCGGTAGTTCCTACCTAGTTAGGTAGGCCAGGAAGGATTACATCACGGGCAATGACAACCATAATCACGTGGCGGAAGGTGTTATTTTAGGTGGGCAGAGCCTCCGATTACCTGAAGTGTTGATGTCTGATGTTGTGGAAATCGGACTGTTGTTGCAGTCTTTCCTTCCCATACCACGGATGGCTTAAACAGCCTTTCAAGAAGATATTGGGTGGGGCGAGGTGGCTCTTAAGCGCCCGATGCGGTGAGGATATCCGCCGCTTGATGTTTTCGGACCACATGGTGGAGTCGAGCCCCTCGAACCGAGCTGACATTTTGAGGGCTGACATTGCGGTAAGCCGCCATTTTGGATCCTGCCGTCAAAGTCTCCATTTATTTGAGATATGAGGTTGAGTCTACGCACCTCGGGCATTGAATGCCCATGGAGCCCCATCCGGAGACCGTGTGAGGCCTCATATTACGCCGCATTGTTAGATGCGTGTATAGTATTTAGAGTACATCTTGGGAGTGTATCTTGATTGGGGGATGTCGGAATGACACTTGCCCCCAGACCCTTGACATTTTAGAGCCGTCAAGTGCATGATCAATTAGATGCAGCCCGTATTCTTTAGGGAGTTGACACGTCCCATTCGGTGACAAAATCGGCGATACTTGCGACTTAATGGCTCGCCGTGGTTTATATGTTATGTCGAGCGGGAGGAGCTGATAGCTCATTTAGCAATCCGGCCGTGGCATCATGATTTATTTATTATGTCGATGAGTGTGGTACTTGAGGCCACGTAATTGAACACTCTTGAAAGTAGTGTCGTAATTTCACGGATGCCATGAATACGTATGCTATCTTTTGATAATGTGGATGCTAATGATTTCATGGAGTGAGGACGGTGGATACATAGTATACCGGCTTTGAAGTGGGAATTTATGTCGTCCGTCTCTCGTTCGATGGCGAAACTGCGCTTACAACGGTGATTTGCCGCTATATATAAACATTGGTTCACCGACATTTAGCGCGGCCAATTAGGTTAGTGGCGAGGATGGCTTTATTTCTTCAATCCGGCCGTAAAATCCACTCGAAGTGTTGGTCTTGAAGAAAGCGACAAAGGGTAGTGCCTTTTCTCTAATCGGGATAAAGCGGCTTAAGGCCGCCACACATCGATTAATTTCTGGTTTGCTTGAAGTCAGTTAGGATAGCCAAGCGTGACGAGCTTCGATTTTAGCGGTTGCTTGATTCCTCTGAGCGATAAAGCCAGGAGCTTTTCGGGCATGCGAAAACACATTTTAGATTGAGCTTGATGTCGTATGTTGGAGATTGTCGAGCGTGAGCCTCAAGTCGTCTATTAAGATTCGGCGTGTCTGGTTTGACCACATCGTCTCGTATGCCTCCACTATTTTGCCGATTTGTTTTCGGGCATGTATACGAATCATGCGTTGATGCGTTGCACCGGCATTCTTAAGCCGAGCCATGGTGTTAAAAGCGAAGGGGCCATATGGGGTGATAAATGCCGTTGCGGCTTGAGTCGGACTCCGCCATCTTAATTTGATGGTATCCGGAGTATCGTCGATAAACACAATGAGTCGTGTCCTGCGTAGCGTCGATAATTTGATCGATCACGGGGGAGAGGAAGGGATCATAGGGCGAGCCTTGTTAAGGTCATGAAATCGACACATAGGGCGGTTTATCCTTTTTGGTACCATCACCGAGGTTTGCTAGCTTGATCCGGATGTTTTATTTCTCTAATGAATCCGACCTCTAGTAACTTGGCTCCTCTCCCATGGCTTGTCGCAAGTTAGAGAAATGCACCGAAGTGCAGCTTGACGGCTTGAATCCCTTTAGAATGTTAAGGCTATGCTCGGCCACCTGCGTGGGATTCTGGCATAGAAGGATGCCGAGAGAATATGTCCCAATTCTCGCGAGGAACTCCGTAGTCTGGCGTCTACATCGGGGTTCTTGTGCCCCAATGGATGCTTTGTTTTTATGGTCCGTTGGGTGGACTTGGATTAACTATTTCATCCGTTGGTTTAAAGAGGTGGACTTGGATCTTTTGCCGAGTATCACGCCGTCCCATCCTTGTGGAGCCTTGCCTTGATTAATTCCTCGACGTGAGGAGCTTGGATAATGCCTCGAGGGGCTGTGTGGCTGTTTTGTTTCGGTGCGAGTGCTATGTCCGGATCACTAGCTAGTGATGATTACATTGGGCCGGCATCTTGGCTTCATGTACCCGTAATGGGGTATGGCTTGGAATCGTGAATGCCTCCCGCCCTAGAAGGCATGGTATCCGCTATTGAGCAGGGCCACTTGGAATGTGATTTCTTGGACCTATAATTCTCCGGCGTCTGAATACCACATCTAGTGTGATTTTCCCAGTCGTGCCTCCCATTGGGATGATTCCTCTGAAGGTCATCTTGCTTTGCTCAATGCGACTTCATCTATTTCCATTTTTGAAGAGTCTCCTCATAGATGAGGTTTAATCCGGCTGTGTCCAGGCACTTTAAGCCGGAAGCCACAATTGGGCTAAGACCAAAGGCGTGGTGCTCGGGCTTTGGAATTTAGGTTCATCTTGGCATTGAAAGGTGATAGCCATGTCGCTCCATGGATTTATTGCTGCCATGTATGGACTTGGCAAGGCTGCGGGTGCTCAACTACCTATTATTTGGGCAAGGTCTGAAGACTGTCAATACTATATTGTTGTTATCCACAGGATGGTGCTCTGCGGTATTTTAATGAGGAGATCCTCACGCTCTTGTACCCTGCGGAGTACCCAACATGCTCTAAGGCTGTGTGTTGGTATGGTATCCGTTGTATTGTGATTTTGCATGGCCCATTAAGCCATCCCTCAATCACAGTTCCATACCTATGTGGGCTTTGCTTCTTTGTAATGGGTCGGACAACTTACGAGTGCACGTTTAGATTCGGTGGGGTTTTTGTCGAGCGGATTATCCCAAAATTTGTTTGGGTTTTCGGTGCTTTCCATCCGCAGATACTTCCAGTACTATGGCAGTAAGCTCAGCAAGTGTGCTATGTCACGGCGACTTATGGCGTTGAGATTCCCTTGTCCGTGCAATTATTGCAAAAGAATGAAATTGCGTCTTCCTGTGACAGTCCTTGACCTTGTTCATTACAAGGAGGAATCGGCCCAATAGTGATGTGTCTTGTCTCCTGGGGCTCTTGTGTAATGTGGGAAGAATCGTTTACATCTGGGTGTGTGGGTGGATTTAAGTCCGAACCTTGACCGATCACGAGACCAGTGGAGGGAGTTCGATCTTGGAAGTTCGAGACTCCGGGATGTTAGCGATAGAGTGCGGCCCATTACGATTCTAGGTTCAGGGTTTGGGAGATGTCCTTCCGTAGATGGAGTGCTCCGGCTCGAAGCTGGAATCCGGACATAATTTGTCCTCAAGATAGAGGAAGAATGCTGCATTGCTCCTCCACTACCGCTTCTCGATGGGTGACGGCGGGGAGTTAATCTCCTTTGAGTCGGGTTTAACTTTGATCTGATCATAGTCATGGCGACTCCCAAGCGGCGATGTGATCCAGAGCTCGTTCAAAGAAGTTCTATTGGATCAATTGCTTTCAGCCCAGTCCGATGCTGGCGATGGGCAGTTTTGATGACCGAAAGCCATCGTCGGTCTGATGGCGAAACGGTGGTCGCCAATGAAACGCCTGATCGGAGAGTTTAGCCTACAGCCGGGAGGCTCCCGGAGTGATGTTGTCCTTGACAGCGAGGCGACCATCAGCCTTATGATGGCGGCATGTGGAATTCTCAATGAAAGCAATGTTGATGTCCTTGGCGGATCTCGGGTAGGGAGGTCCCGACTGTGCGTCTAAGGCGGATGGTAACAAGAGGCGGGGACACAATAATGTTTACAGTTGAGCCCTCTCGATGGAGGTAATACCCTACTTCACCTTGATTGATCTTGATGATATGAGTATTACAAAGAGTTGATCTACCACGATCGTAGAGGCTAAACCCTAGAAGCTAGCCTATGGTATGATTGTTGGTGTCCTACGGACTAAACCCTCCGGTTATATAGACAGGAGGGCTAGGAATTACAGTGGAGTTACAAGGGAGGAGATCTACATATCCGTATTGCCAAGCTTGCCTTCCACACCAAGGAGAGTCCCATTCGGACACAAGATGAAGTCTTCAATATCCATCGAAGGGCGTACCCTACTACCACTTCATCGAGGCAAGCAACCCATTGATCATTCGATACAAACCCATGATCTAAACCTGCTCTTGTTTACTAAGCATTAAGACAACGCGATTCAAACTGTTGTGTTCTACGGTAGTTGAACCCACTTCCTTTGCATGACGGTCATTGCCACGATAACTAGATGAAACCCACTAGTATGTGTAGGAGTTGTTTGAGCCATATATGTGTTTCCTACCATCCTATGCTTGCTATGCTTAGAGTTGTGTCGGTGCGGCTCATCGAGATGATGAACTAGAGTGAAAGGTTGTGTTATAGCGAGTGAAGTGTTGATCACGATTTGGTATAGGTATCGATGAGAGGCCATGTAGGAGTACATGGTGGGTTGTTTCATTGAAGCTGTCCCTAAGAACTGGGATATGTGTGTGTGATTGAAGACTTAGCTACTACCACGCATTGTGATCCTTAATTGACCCTCTCGACTTATTAACCACTCTTGTCCTCTGTCAAGGAGTTGCAAAGTAGTTTACGTGTTTGTAGCATCTTGGGGGCATTGGCCTTGGCGCTGACCTTAGGGGTGGGCTGTGTTGCGGTAGGCACGTGTCTGCAGTGTACGGTGTCCTTTGTTTGGTGTCTCGGGAACCCTGCACACATCATTGGGGCCGTTAGTGGAAACCTCGGCGGACTCCTGCGGATGGAACCGAATAGGCGATAAACCTGGACTAGGGACTCGTGTGTTTAGTCGGTCGTGGCCGACACCCTCGCTGGGCTTCCACTTGAAGGTTGCAGTACCGTCGTGTAGCAGCGATAAGTGATGAGCGTGTGTGAAGAAGTACACCCTGCGGTATAAAACTATTCAAATAGCGCGTCATGATAAGGGACTACTTGGTCACCTATACGGTTCATACACAAGTAAATGGATACTACTAAAAGCCTCAAAATAAGTGTGAGTACATGGATGGCCCTCTAGTGGGTTGACAAGAGGATCCACAGTGGAGTATTGTGATGGTGATTAGTGGACTGCGTGTGCGACAAATGCTTTTCAAGTGGTGTCACGTGGGATAAGCTTAGCCAAGGGTCAAAGGCGGCTTGCTGCAATAACTCCACTACCTTCTTGAGAATGTGCATGTATAATAGGATTACATTGTAAGACTTCTTTGAGTACCTCCGTACTCATGTTTGTTTAATTAATGTTTTAGAACGACAACACACCCCCTCAGATGGGTTCTATGTAGACCTTGGCGTCGACGGTGACTAGCAACCGGTGGTGATCCAAGGCTTGTGAAGGGCCACTATAGATAGAAGGGCTTATCAAGCCTTCTTTCTTTAATAGTGTCACTTACTCGAGACTAGTTTGCTTCGCGCTTGTGCTTGTATGTTTGTATGACTTGAGTGTGGGTCATGTGACCCCTATCTGTATGAATATGTTATGTATGGCTCCCAGGCCTCTTAAACAAAGTACTTTGAGTTGTAGAGTTTTGTTGTGATGCCATGTTGTATGTACTCATATCGGGCATATTGTGTGTATGATTGAAATGCTTGGTATGAGTGGGATCCAAACAATCTAGTTGTTTATCCTTGGCAGCCTCTCATATGGGAAATGTAGTCTAGTGCTTCTGGCGATAGTAGTCGCTACAGCCGGTTCACGAGTCTGCTAACCCGGCACTACTTGCTCTGGACACTTGTTGGCAACATGTGTTTCCTCGTTCACATTGTCATCCTTCGCGGAAATGTCACGCGGTGACATCCGAGTCTGCCTAACTGCTACTGACCGGGTTACGGAGTCTGTTAGCCAGTGCTACAACGCACAGATTCATCGTTGATGACGAGACATGCTCGATGTGATTTATGTATGCTGTCCCCATGGGTTAAGCGCCGCTTTTTGTTCACGACTAGCCATGTCGGCCTGGGTTCTCTGTCATGTGGATGCTAGCGACACTATCATATCGTGAGCCAAAAGGCGCCAAGCGGTCCGGGCCATGGTAAGCGACACCGTGGGAATACCATCGTGAGGCCTCAAAGTGATATGAGGTGTTACCGGCTAGGTCGATGTGACTTGGAATCGGGGTCTGACAGCGTTGGCATCGAGCGGGACTGCTGTGGGTTCGTTAAGCCAAACGGGTTGATGTCGATTCTAGAAATGCTTTAGTTATATGTAGAAATTGATTGTGGGAGGGACGTAAGGCTCTTTTACTCCTTTACCTTATGCCCTCGATCTGAGTCATCCTCTTCTCATTCTCGTGGGTATAGGACTAGGCTCTCTTCTCTCTATCGGGTTCACGTGTTACTAATCCGTAGTAACTTATAGGATTGTTGGTTACCAGCCTCAGTTCAGTTTCTACTACTTTTAGTATGTTGTCAGTTGAACCAGAACCTTGATATGATGTTGTTGAGTGGTTTTGCAATCTGATTTTGAATGTCTCAAATCTGTTCTTGAGCATTCTGAGATGTTATCTGTCGATTTTCCTAGAAATTCTAATGTCTTTGCATTGTGGCTGTGCTTTCGGATATTTTCGTGCTCAAAACCAAGTGGTTAGCGACTAGGTGCATCGATGTGCCTTGTCATACGGCTATGTTAGTTGGGTAATGATTGAGGCCAGGTTACGTTGGTATCCCGAATACCGTCGAAGAAGCAATTTGAGACTTTAATCAAAGCCAATACCTCTTGCTTTGTCGGGATATTTCCTTCTTATCTGGATCGGTAGGCCCCTTCACCACTCCTATGGACTAAAGGGGTCACTATCGAGATGGCTGTGCGAGGATCTGCATACTCTATGATGACCATCATACGAGTCGAGATTAGCTGCTTGAACACCGACTTCCGTTATATGTCACTTTACTCCCGGGCAAAGGGTATCTCCGAGGCTATCTATGCTTGATTCCTGGGAGGGACTCAGCTTCTTTGAGATGCTCGAGGATAAGGGCCAAGAGAATCGGGCCCTTGAGAATGGAGCTTTTTAACACCCGTGTAGATCATTGGGCCACTTTGACTCGGTTTGCCGGCTGTGCAAAATTTGGATGTATGGATCACGGGATCGTATCTGTGAGATCTGCTCTGCGAGACATGATGGTGGCGTGATGTGGGAGGCATCACCCCACCCGTGGTCCATGAGCCACCATTTATTGGTCAAGACCTCATCCTAGCCCTATGGTCCACAAGCTCCTCGGGACCGTTTGTTTCCGGATAATCATGTTGAGCTTCCGGGCTATGGAGTGACTTCTATGAGGACTACTACGGAGCTAACATGCGAGTTAGTAGTAGTATCACTAGTATTGTAATAGTTGTAGTTCCACCGTCTGCATGACACATGGAATATGACCTAGTGTGTATCAATTCAGGAAGTGTAGAAAAATAATGTATAGGAGTTTGGAATGCTTGGATGAGATGTAACGCCTTTCACCATAGTTGTACTCTGGCGGGCTTGTACTAAACTATGAATGGTGTGTATGACCGTTGGTATATATATGGCAGTTTCTATATTACCATGTCATACGGATGAACATCTCTTGCATTCGTGTTATCCATTACATTCCATACTTCCTTGCCAAGTTTTGCCATCCTTGATTAAACCGTTGTCTTGTTTCCTAGGATGGTCAACACCATAACAACCTAACTGCTCGAGGAAGGAGAAATAACGCAACTAGGAATGTAAATCTGCCTCAACCGCCTTCTCGGCGAAGTTATGATGGAGAGCGAAACAAGCGTGAGACCAATCGCTTCTTTGGGGGCGGATTGAGCGAGAATCTTGCGCGTAGCCAAGGAATGACTGGTGTGTCTCTCAATGACTTTGTCAAGCTGTATCCACGAAGTTTAAACATTCCGTTGAGCCTCTCGATGCGGATGGTGGCTTGGCATTACCCACAAGCTACGTTACGCCAGCGTGGCGGAAGCGATAAGGTTACCTTTGTTGCCTATCACCTCGAAGGCCTGCTAGCCTTTGGTGGGAGAATTCGAGGCTATCGCCCGGTTGGCCAAATCACTACAGGTTGAGTTCGGTCTGACTTTCCGTGAGCATCACATTCGGAAGGTCTCATAGATCGTAAGAGGAAGAGTTCTGCAATTTCACCCGGGGTAGACTATGCCTAGATGCATCGATGCGTGAGTTTGGAAATCTAGCACGTTATGCTCTGAAGAGGAATCTACTAGCGCCAAAAAGCGAGGCAAGGTTCCATGAGGAGACTTAGCGAGCTTCGCCGTGATCTTCATCTGCCGCAGGTGCACCTCCTTCGAAGTTAGTCAACAAGGCTATCGGTCTTTGAGGCGGACGGTCGACTTTGAAGCTTCATAAGCACTCTCGTGATTTTGGTTCTTCATCCGACTCTGGATCTCGAAGCGGAGTGTGGATTCAAGCACCGCTCTTCCACCCAGATTCACTCCGAGGCCATCCTTTGAGTGCCTCGCCCCAACCAGCGATATACACGCCCAAGGCCTATGGTGGCCCAGCTGCTAATGCTGCTCCACGTCCCAATGTGATAACTTGTTTCAAGTGTGGAGAGCGGGTCATTACATCCGTGAGTGTCCCTAGAACAACCCAGTCGGATCGGAAGAATGCATTTGGCCGTGGTAAGCCCGCGAGGAAGGTGCTCTACACCAAACCAGCCGCCCCTTGCTTCGTGGCCATGTCAACTCGTTTCAGTGAGGAGACCCATGAGGATCCCAGCGTCGTTCTCGGTACACTCCTTGTTAATTGCCATCCGACAACTGTTCTCTTTGATCTTGGAGCATCTCATTCATTTATTTACGAGAGCTATGCTCGATTGCACAACACCACATTTTGTGACATGCACACCTCCATGGTAATTCAAACTCCACGGATCTAAGTGGCAGAACCTCTAGAATCAGCCATGGAAATAATATCCTTGTCGATAGACTAGTCTTCCTTGCATCACTAATAGCTATCAAGTCCTCGGACATAAACATCATCTTGGGTATGTCTTGGATGTCGACCCATCATGCTAAGATTGATTGCTCTACTAGAACTGTTCAACTCACCCATCCTTCGGGCAAGGCAGGTCAATGTTTTGACCGAGTGTCTGACGTCAGCTCTACTCCTAAATGCCAACCCCTTCCGGACCTTGAAGATATTCCGGTGGTCCATGACTTCCGGATGTCTTTCGGAAAGAACTACCGGGTGTTCCACAGCGGAGATGTTGAGTTCGTGATAGACCTTGTTCGAGAACCGTCCCAATCTCTAGAAGACCTTATAAGATGGCACCCTTAGAACTAGCGAGCTTAAGAAACAACTCGATGAGTCCTTGAAAAGGGTTTCATCCGTCCTAGTTCTTCCCATGGGCTTGCCCATCCTCTTCGTCAAGAAGAAGGATGGAGCGGATCGGATGGTTGTAGATTACCGACCTGTCAATTTGGTCACTATCAAGAACAAGTATCCGCTCCCGGGATCAACGACACTGTATGATCAGCTCGCTGGATCCTCGATCTTTTCAAGATGGATTTGAGGTTGGGCTACCATCAAATCAAAATCAAAACGGGGACATTCCTAAAGCGGCCTTTGTTACTCGTTATAGCCAATACTGAGTACACCGTCATGTCCTTGGTTAACCAATGCTCCAGCCACCTTCTCTCGGTTAATGAACTTCGATCTTCATGGAGTATTTGGATAAATTAAGTACGTGGTTTACCTCGATGATATACTCATCTACTCCAAGAATGAGGAAGAACATGCGAACATCTAAGGCTAGTGTTGATGAAACTTGAGAGCATTGCCTTCATGCCAAATTCTCTAAGTGTGAATTCTGGTTGCGAGTAACCTATCTAGGCCATGTAATCTCGGTAAGGGCATTCTTTGTCAATCCCGGCGATTTCAAGCCGTCCTTGGTGGACTCCACACGAATCGGTCAAGCAAGTTCGGAGTTTCCTCGGTTTAGCGAGCTATTGCCGCCGCTTCGAGAATTTCTCCAAGGTTGCTAAGCCTCTAATTGAACTCCTCAAGAAAGATAAAAAGTTCAAGTGGACCCCACAGTGCGAGTTCAGCTTCGAGGCCCGAAAAGAGCGCATGACATCTGCTCCGTACTTGTTCCACCAGATTTTTCTAAGGACTTTATTATCTATTGCGGCGCCTCGTGACAAGGACTAGGTTGCATACTCATGCAAGATCGTCATGTGATTGCCCTCACGCTTCTCGGCAGTTCGTCCACATGAGGATAACTATCCCACACGATCTAGAGCTTGTGGCGATGGTCCATGCACTCAAAACATGGCGACATTACCTTCTTGGTAATCGTTGCGAAATTTACACCGATCACCAAAGTCTGAAATACCTCTTCACCCAGCGGTTTGAATCTCGAGGCAAAGGCGTTGGGTCGAGTTGATTACAATTACGACTTAGGAATATCTTACACCCGAGTGCAAAGCCAATGTCATGGCTGATGCACTAAGTCGTAAATCTTATTGTAACAACCTGATGTTACAACAAAGTCAACCACTTCTCCACGAGGAATTTAGTAAGCTTAACCTTCACATTGTTCCTCGAGTTCCTTTCCACCCCGTGGCGAAACCCAACCTTATGGATCAAATCATAACCGCTCGGCGGTATGATGAGAGAATATCTCGGATCAAGGAGAAAATTGCTAGCGGAGTTGCTAAGTGTTTCTCCATAGATGAGCGAGGTGTTGTCTTCATTGAGAACCGCTTGGTGGTTCCCAAGAAACAACAACTACGACAATTGATCCTTAAGGAAGCTCATGAATCCCCTCTCACCATTCATCCGGTAGTACTAAAATGTATCAAGACCTCGCCGGAGGTTTTGGTGGACTACGATGAAGAGAAAATCGCTCAATTCATTGCTAATTGCGGCGTCGTCGTCGAGTTAAAGCAGAGCATCAGCGGCCTCGGGCACCCTTCAACCTTTGGCAATTCCTGAATGGAAATGGGATAAAATCGGTATGGATTTCATTACGGGTTTCCCGGGACCAAGAGAGAATAATGCTATCTTCGTTGTTGTCGATCGTCTTTCCAAAGTAGCCCACTTCCTACCCGTTCGTGAGAGTATAACCGCTAGCCAGCTAGCTGATTTGTACATCTCCCGAATAGTGTCTCTTCATGGTGTTCCATTGGAGATTAACTCAGACCGTGGAAGTCTCTTCACCTCTCGATTTTGGGAAAGTTTCCAAAACGCTATGGGAACTCGTCTCTCTTTTAGCACCGCCTTCCATCCCCAATCAAGTGGTCAAGTAGAACGAGTCAATCAAATTCTGGAGGATATGCTTCGAGCTTCTGTCATCTCTTCGGCGGAATTGGGAGAAATGCCTTCCATTTGCGAGTTAAGCTTATAACAATAGCTATCAAGCTAGCTTGGGCAAAGCTCCTTCGAAGTTCTCTATGGGCGGAAATGTCGAGCGCCTCTTAACGGTGAGAAACCGGGAAAGACAACTCTTTGGCGGATATGATCGAGAGCGCGTAAGAAACGAGTTCGCGTTATTAAGTGAGAAATTGAAAATAGCCCAATCTCGTCAAAAGAGCCAATATGACCGCAAGCATAAGCCTATGGCTTATGAAGTTGGCGAGAGGCTTACCTTCAAGTTACTCCTTTGAAGGAACCCATCGATTCGGTATCAAAGGCAAATTGGCTCCTCGTTACATTGGACCTTTTCGCATTCTTGCCAAGCGAGGAGAAGTTGCCTACCAATTGGAACTACCCCGCATCTTTCGAGTTCATGATGTCTTCCACGTTTCTCAACTCGGCGTTGCTTCTCGGATCCTATCCGTGCGGTGGACCATGAAATGCTTGATCTCCAAGATAACCTCACCTATCGAGAATATCCGTTCGTATCCTTGATCAAGCCAAGCGTACCACTCGGCCTTGAATATCAAGTTTCTCAAGGTTCAATGGTCAAACCATTCCGAGCAAGAAGCTACTTGGGAAAGGGAGGATCGTCTTCGACTTGACCCTACCTTTCTTTCCGATGGATCCAAAATCTCGGGACGAGATTCTTTTGAGTGGGGTGAGTTGTCACATCCTAGTTAGTCCATGCATTAGAGTGTTGCATCATGTTTACCTTTCATCGAAACTTGAATTGGGAAAGGCAGAACCCCAGAACCCTCTGAATCCAACTAGGGTTTACCAAAATATTTTCAATGAACCTGAAATGCCCTTCTAAAAAGTTCACCCTCTTTGTCTTGGGTTAGAACCTCTGGCAAAATAGGTGCACAATTTTCTAGGTCAACAGAAGGTCATTCAATTAAATCATATGTAATTTGCATTTGGGCATTTAAATGCTAGTAATATTTTGGATGCTCAAATAATTCTGAAAATAAGTGTGGGCTGTTGGAGATATTCTAAACAGAGCCCTGATTATTTCCAGGATTTTTAGAAGTGCCTAACTATTTTTAATAAGTCTACAAACTTACAAAAAATAGAAAAAGGAAAAGCAAAAGCAAGGCTTACACTGGCTCACACAGCAAGCCCACTGCCCGGCCCAGCCCAGCCACCGCTCCAGTGAGCTGCTTGGCTTGGCCAGGCAGCAGCAGTGCTCGGCAGGCGGCACCCGAGCATGCCACACAGCTGCTCGCCGCCCTGCCTCCTTCCTTGCAAACCGTCCTGCCACCTCGGTTCGGTCGGCCCTCCTCCCCGAGCTCATACACCCCTTCTCCTCCCAGCTCCTCTCCCTCGCTCGCCCGCACCATTGGCCGGCCTGTCGCGCCCGCGCCACCGTGAAACACGTGCCCTCCGTCGTCCCGTGCTGCGCCCACGTGTCCGTTTGCCCGCCACCGTTGACTACATCATGCGGTCGAGCCCGGCGCTCGCCGCCCTACCTGCAACACCTTCACCGACTCCGTCGATCACCGCGGAGATCCCATCGCCGTCGCCATCGCATCACCTTGTCCCGACTCCGCCATCGTTGCTTGCCCGTACTACGCCGTGAGCCCAGCTACCTCCCCATCCTCTCCGTTTGCCTTCCGTGCACCGTAGCTGCCGCCGGGCATCACCACAGCGCCCATCGCCCAGGCTCGTCGCCGTCGTGTCTCCGGCCACCCATCGCAGCGCCACCTTGTCCACTAACTTCACCACATCCCGGGAACCCGTAGCACCACTCCACGCACCTCGCCATGTCCCGAAGCCTGGGTTCACTTTCACCCGACTCCGGCGACGCCCTTGGCTCGTCGCGCGCGCTTCCAGCCACCCGAGCTCAACCACGCCACCAAGCGCCACGGCTTGTCTCCGGCTACCGTAGATGGTCTCCGCCGTCCTTTGGTCGCCGAGCACAAAACACTCTTGCCGCGTGCGGCTTGGCCGCGGCTAAACATCGGCGAGTTTGACCCGCTGGCGGAGTTGACTAAGTGGGCCCCCCTCTGCTAATTAACCTAGTTTAGGTTAACTAAAATTAGTTAGTTAAATTAACTACTGACATGCGGGACCCACTGGTCAGGTTGACCTGGACGCCCCCGTTGACCTCTGACGTCACCCTGACGCACTGCTGACGCAATAACTAATTTCTGGATTTATTTGTATTCAGGAAATTCCAGAAATTGTTGCAAACTTCAAAAAATCATAGAAACTAATCTGTAACTCCAAATGCAAAGTTTCATATATGAATTTTGATCATAAAAATTCAACCTATCCATTGGTAATGGTTTCATGCATGACAAAACAAGTTAACCTTGCTGTTTAAGCAGAATAAGATAATGCACTATTATGGCTATGTTGAATGAGCTAACATTTGAATCTTTGATTCAAATGAGTTCATTCCTTTACATTCTAGCTTGCATTAGGCCAACACACATTCATATTGCCATGTCATAGCATGCATCATATTGTTGCATATCGTCATGTGTTGATTATGTTCAGCGTGTCTTTAAATGGTAGGTTACATCTCCGAGGATAATCCGAATATCCATCGAAGGGCGTACCCTACTACCACTTCATCGAGCAAGCAACCCATTGATCATTCGATACAAACCCATGATCTCGCTTCGCTCTTGTTTCTTGCATTAAGACAACGCGATTCAAACTGTTGTGTGTTGTGGTAGTTGAACCCACTTCCTTTGCATGACTGTCATTGCCACGATAACTAGATGAAACCCACTAGTATGTGTAGGAGTTGTTTGAGCCATATCATGTTTCCTACCATGCTGTGCTTGATATGCTTAGAGTTGTGTCGAATCGGCTCATCGGGATGATGAACAAGAGTGAAAGGTTGTGTTAGTAACGAGTGAAGTGTTGAACACGATTTGGTAAAGGTATCGATGAGAGGCCATGTAGGAGTACATGGTGGGTTGTTTCATTGAAGCCGTCCCTAGGCTGAGATCTGTGTGTGTTATTTAAGACTTAGCTACTACCACGCATTGGGATCATAATTGACCCTCTCGACTTATTAACCACTCTTGTCCTCTGTCAAGGAGTTGCAAAGTAGTTTACGTGTTTGTAGCATCTTTGGGGGCCGCATACATGGCGCTGACCTTAGGGGTGGGCTGTGTTGCGGTAGGCACGCGTGTACGGTGTACCGGTTCGCTTTGTTTGGTGTCTCGGGAACCCTGCACACATCTTTCGGGCCGTTAGTGGAAACCTCGGCGGACTCCCATGGATGGAACCGAATAGGCGATAAACCTGGACTAGGGACTCGTGTGTTTAGTCATGTCGTGGCCGACACCCTCGCTGGACTTCCGCTTGAAGGTTGCAGTACGTCGTGTAACGCGATATGTGGTGAGCGTGTGTGAAGAAGTACACCCCGCAGGTATGAAACTATTGAATAGCCGTGTCCGCGATAAGGACTACTTGGTCACCTATCAGTTCATAGACAAGTAAATGGATACTACTAAAAGCCTCAAGATAAGTGTGAGTACCGGATGGCCCTCTCGTGGGTTGACGAGAGAGGATCCACGGTGGAGTATTGTGATGGTGATTAGTGGACTCGTGTGCGACAAATGCTTTTCAAGTGGTGTCACGTAGGATAGCTTAGCCAAGGGTCAAAGATGGCTTGCTGCAATAACTCCACTACCTTCTTGAGAATGTGCATGTATAATAGGATTCATTGTAAGACTTCTTTGAGTACCTCCGTACTCATGTTTGTTTAATTAATGTTTTCGAGGCGACAACACCCCCTCCGATGGGTTCTATGTAGACGTTGGCGTCGACGGTGACTAGCCACCCGGTGGTGATCCAAGGCTTGTGAAGCGCCCTTTGTAGATAGAAGGGCTTCGTCAAGCCTTCTTTCTTTTAGTGTCTGTACTCAGACTAGTTTGCTTCCGCATGTGCTTGTATGTTTGTATGACTTGAGTGTCGGGTCATGTGAACCCTATCTGTATGAATATGTTATGTATGGCTCCCTGAGCCTCTTAAACAAAGTACTTTGAGTTGTAGAGTTTTGTTGTGATGCCATGTTGTATGTACTCATATCGGGCATATTGTGTGTATGATTGAAATGCTTGGTATGAGTGGGATCCGGCAATCTAGTTGTTTATCCTTGGCAGCCTCTCATATGGGGAAATGTAGTCTAGTGCTTCTGGCGATAGTAGTCCGCTACAGCCCGGTTCACGGAGTCCTGCTAACCCAAACTCTACCGCTCTGGACACTTGATCGGCGACATGTGTTCCGCCGTTCTGTATACTGTCTCTTGAGGGAAATGTCACGCGGTGACATCCGAGTCTGCCTAGCTGCTACAACCAGGTTACGAGTCCTGTTAGCCAGTGCTACAACCCGGATTCACACGTTGATGACCGACATGCTCGATGTGATTCATGTATGTCTGTCCCCATGGGTTAGCGCCGTTTTGGGTTCACGACTAGCCATATCGGCCGGGTTCTCTGTCATGTGGATGCTAGCGACACTATCATATCGTGAGCCAAAAGGCGTAAGCGGTCCGAGAGCCATGGTAAGGCGACACCGGTGGAATACCGCGTGAGGCCGCAAAGTGATATGAGGTGTTACCGGCTAGGTCGACGTGACTTGGAATCGGGGTCCTGACACTTCCCCCTTTGAGGGGTCTGACCATATCAAGCACCCAGACCACAAAGGGCCAAGTAATGGGGATTGTTTGGAGAGGGTAGGCGGCATATGGCTTTGGTTTGCAAAAAGCTGGCAACCGACACAACGTTGGGTAAGGTCCTGTGCGTCTGCTCGGGCCGTCGGCCAATGGATACCTGTACGGAAGGCCTTGCTTACAAGGGCCCGAGCTGCGGCGTGGTGGCCGCCAAGTCCAGCATGAATTTACGCCAAAGTTTCGCCCTTCCTCTTGGAGATGCACCTTTGAAGGACTCGGTGGCGCTTTTCTTATAAAGCTCTCCCTCGTGGACCTTGTAGGCTTTAGACCGCGCACAATGCAAGCGTGACTCGTTTGGGTCCTCGGTAGTTCCTACCTAGTTAGGTAGGCGGGAAGGTTACGTCGCACGGGCAATGACAACCATAATCACGTGGGCGGAAGGTGTTATTTGATGGCGGAGCCTCCGATTCGCCAGAAGTGTTGATATCTGGTGTTGTGGCCAAGTCCGGACTGTTGTTGCCGGTCTTTCCTTCCCATACCACGGATGGCTTAAACAGCCTTTCCAAGAAGATATTGGGTGGGGCAGGTCGCTCTTAAGCGCCCGATGCGGCGAGGATGTCCGCCGCTTGATTGTTTTCTCGGACCACATGGTGGAATTGAGCCCCTCGAACCGAGCTGACATTTTGAGGGCGGACATTGCGGTAAGCCGCCATTTTGGATCCTTGCCGTCAAAGTCTCCATTTATTTGAGATATTATGCAGGTTGAGTCCCCACGCACCTCCGGGCATTGAATGCCCATGGAGCGCCATCCGGAGACCGTGTGACAGGCCTCATATTCTCGCCGCATTGTTAGAGTCATGTATAGTATTTAGAGTACATCTTTGAGTGTATCTTGATTGGGGATGTCGGACGACACCAGCCCCCAGACCCTTGACATTTTAGAGCCGTCAAGTGCATGATCCAATTGGATGCCTTGCCCGTATTCTTTAGGGAGTTAAACTTCGTCCATTCGGTGACAAAATCGGCGATTTCTTGCGACTTAATGGCTCGCCGTGGTTTATATGTTATGTCGAGCGGAGGAGCTCGATAGCTCATTTAGCAATCCGGCCCGTGGCATCATGATTGTTTATTATGTCGCCGAGTGGTACTTTCGAGGCCACCGTAATTGAACACTCTTGAAAGTAGTGTCGTAATTTCCTGGATGCCATGAATACGGCGTATGCTATCTTTTGATAATGTGGGTGCCGTGATTTTCATGGAGTGAGGACGGTGGATACATAGTATACCGCTTTTGAAGTGGGAATTTATGTCCGTCCGTCTCTCGTTCGATGGCGAAACTGCGCTTACAACGGTGAGTTGCCGCTATATATATGACATTGGTTCACCGACATTTGCGCGGCCAAGATTAGGTTAGTGGCGAGGATGGCTTTATTTCTTCAATCCGCGTGGCGCATCAAATCCCTCGAAGTGTTGGTCTTGTTGAAGAAGGCGACAAAGGGTAGTGCCTTTTCTCCTAATCGGAGATAAAGCGGCAAGCCGCCACACATCGATTAATTTCTGGATTTGCTTGAGGTCAGTTAGGATAGCCAAGCGTGATGTGAGCTTCGATTTTAGCGGTTGCTTGGTTCCTCTCTGGAGCGATAAAGCCAGGAGCTTTTCGCGGGCATGCAGAAAACACATTTTTCTGGATTGAGCTTGATGTCGTATGTTAGGAGATTGTCGAGCGTGAGCCTCAAGTCGTCTATTAAGGATTCGGCGTGTCTGGTTTTAACGACCACATCGTCTCGTATGCCTCCACTATTTTGCCGATTTGTTTTTCGGGCATGTCTCGAATCATGCGTTGATGCGTTGCACCGGCATTCTTAAGCCGAGCCATGGTGTTAAAAGCGAAGAGGCCATATGGGGTGATAAATGCCGTTGCGGCTTGGTCGGACTCCGCCATCTTAATTTGATGGTATCCGGAGTATGCGTCAATGAAACACAATGGGTCGTGTCCTGCCGTAGCGTCGATAATTTGATCGATGCGGGGGAGGGGGAAGGGATCCTTGGGGCAGGCCTTGTTAAGGTCCTTGAAATCGACACATAGGCGCCAGGATTTATCCTTTTTTGGTACCATCACCAGGTTTGCTAGCCAGTCCGAATGTTTTATTTCTCTAATGAATCCGACCTCTAGTAACTTGGCTAGCTCCTCTCCCATGGCTTGTCGCTTAGGTTCAGAGAAATGCCGAAGAGTCTGCTTGACCGGCTTGAATCCCTTTAGAATGTTAAGGCTATGCTCGGCCAGCCTGCGTGGGATTCCTGGCATGTCTGAAGGATGCCAGGAGAATATGTCCCAATTCTCGCGCAGGAACTCCCGTAGTGCGGCGTCTACATCGGGGTTTAACTGTGCCCCAATGGATGCTGTTTTTGTAGGGTCCGTTGGGTGGACTTGGAATTTAACTATTTCATCCGTTGGTTTAAAAGAGGTGGACTTGGATCTTTTGTCGAGTATCACGCCGTCCCTGTCCTTGTGGAGCAAGCCTTGATTAATTCCTCGGCCGTGAGGGCTTGGATAATGCCTCGAGGGGCTAGTGTGGCTGTTTTGTTTTCGGTGCGAGTGCTATGTCCGGATCACTAGCTAGAGTGATGATTACATTGGGCCGGGCATCTTGAGCTTCATGTACCCGTAATGGGGTATGGCTTGGAAGATCGTGAATGCCTCCCCCTAGAAGGGCATGGTATCCGCTATTGAGCAGGGCCACTTGGAATGTGATTTCTTGGGACCTATAATTCTCCGGCGTGCGAATACCACATCTAGTGTGATTTTCCCAGCACATCGTGCCTCCATTGAGGATGATTCTCTGAAGGTCATCTTGCTTTGCTCAATGCGACTTGTCTATTTCCATTTTTGAAGAGTCTCCTCATAGATGAGGTTTAATCCGCCGTCGTCCATGAGCACTTTAGAGCCGGAAGCCATCCACAATTGGGCTAAGGACCAAAGGCGGCTGGTGCTCGGGCTTTTTGGAATTTAGGTTCATCACCGGCATTGAAGGCGATAGCCATGTCGCTCCATGGATTTATTGCTGCCATGTGTGGGACTTGGCAAGGCTGCGGGTGCTAACTTACACCTATTATTTGAGGCAAGGTCTCGAAGACTGTCAATACTATATTGTTGTTATCCACAGGATGGTGCTCTGCGGTATTTTTAATGAGGAGATCCTCACGCTCTTGGCCACCTGCGGAGTACCCAACATGCTCTAAGGCTGTGTGTTGGTATGGTATCCGTTGTATTGTGAATTTTGCATGGCCCATTAAGCCATCCCTCAATCGGTTCCACGCCCTGTAGTGGGCTTTTGCTTCTTTGTAATTGGGTCGGACAACTTACGAGTGCACCCGTTTAGTTCAGGTGGGGTTTTTGTCGAGCGGAGTATCCCAAAAGTTTGTTTGGGTTTTCGAGCGCTTTCCATCCACGATACTTCCAGTACTATGGCGTAAGCTCAGCAAAGTGTGCTATGTCACGGCGACTTATGGCGTTGAGATTCCCTTGTCCGTGCAATTATTGCAAAAGAATGAAATTGCGTCTTCCTCGTGTGAGTCCTTGACCTTGTTCATTACAAGGAGGAATCTGGCCCAATAGTGGTGTACTGTCTCCTGGGGCTCTTGTGTAATGTGGGAAAGATCGTTTACATCTGGGTGTGTGGGTGGATTTAAGTCCGAACCTTGACCCGATCACGAGACCAGAGGCGGAGGAGTTCCGATCTTGGAAGTTCGGGCTCCGGGATGTTGGCGATAGAGTGCGGCCCATTTGCTGATTCTAGGTTCAGGGTTTGGGAGATGTCCTTCCGTAGATGGGTATCCGGCTCGAAGCTGGGAATCGGACATAGTTTGTCCTCAAGATAGAGGAAGAATCGCTGCATTGCTCCTCCACTACCGCTATCGATGGGTGACGGCGGGAGTTAATCTCCCTTTGGTGGGTTTAAGCCTGATCTGATCATAGTCATGGCGACTCCCAAAGCGGCGATGTGATCCAAGAGCTCGTTCAAAGAAGAGAGTTCTATTGGATCCAATTGCTCGGCGAGTCCGTCTTGGCGTGGAGCAGTTTTCGATGACCGAAAGCCATCGTCGGTGCGATGGCGAGCAGCGGTCATGATGAAACCGCCTAGTCGGAGAGTTTAGCCTACAGCCGAGGCTCCCGGAGTGATGTTGTCCTTGACAGCGAAACCATCCAGCCTTATGATGACAGCATAGTGGAATTCTCAATGAAAGCACCAATGTTGATGTCAAAACCGGCGGATCTCGGGTAGGGGGTCCCGAACTGTGCGTCTAAGGCGGATGGTAACAAGAGGCGGGGGACACAATGTTTACCCAGGTTCGAGCCCTCTCGATGGAGGTAATACCCTACTTCCTGCTTGATTGATCTTGATGATATGAGTATTACAAGAGTTGATCTACCACGAGATCGTAGAGGCTAAACCCTAGAAGCTAGCCTATGGTATGATTGTTGGTGTCCTACGGACTAAACCCTCCGGTTTATATAGACACGGAGGGCTAGGAATTACAGTCGAGTTACAAGGGAGAGATCTACATATCCGTATTGCCAAGCTTGCCTTCCACACCAAGGAGAGTCCCATTCGGACACAAGATGAAGTCTTCAATCTTGTATCTTCATAGTCCAACAGTCCGGCCAAAGGATATAGTCCGGCTGTCCGAGGACCCCCTAATCCAGGACTCCCTCAGTTGCTATAAACACTAGTAAAGTACACATCAATAACATGTATATCAAATATACCTTTGTTCACTTTGCCATCCTTCTTATCCATAAATACTTGGGGCGATTACGCTTCGATGACCAGTCCTTTGTAGCACTTAGTCTCGGGCTTAGGTCCAGACTTGGGCTTCTTCATTGAGCAACAACTTGCTTGTTGTTCTTCTTGAAGTTCCCCTTCTTCCCTTTGCCCTTTTCATGAAACTAGTGGTCTTGTCAACCATCAACACTTGATGCTTTTCTTGATTTCTACCTTCGTTGATTTCAGCATCACGAAGAGCCTGAGAATCGTTGTTGTTATCCCTTGCAAATTATAGTTCATCACGAAGTTCTAGTAAATTGGTGATAGTGACTAGAGAACTCTGTCAATCACTATCTTATCTAGAAGATAAACTCCCACTTGATTCAAGTGATTGTAGTACTCAGACATTCCGAGCACATGCTCACTAGTTGAGCTATTCTCCTCCATCTTGTAGGCAAAGTACTTGTCAAAGGTCTCATACCACATGGGCATGAGTCTGAAATACTAATTTCAACTCTTGGAACATCACATATGCTCTGTGGCGTTCATAACGTCTTTGAAGCCCCGATTCTAAGCCGTAAAGCATGGTGCACTAAACTATCAACTAGTCATCATACCGAGCTTTTGTCAAAACATTCATAACGTCTACATCTGCTCCTGCAATAGTTCTGTCACCTAGCGGTGTGTCGGTGTGGAACAATACCTATGGGATCACAAGAATCCCTACTATGGTTGCCGGGGCACAGGGTTGCGAGGAGAGCAGGGCTAGTAGACAGCACAAGGATCGTTTACCCAGGTTCAGGCCGCGAGGATGCGTAAAACCCTAGTCCTGCTTTGGTGGGTGTATTTCTGAGAGTTCTTGAGCTCTCAAACTAGCTGTGGTCAGCGTGTGGTTCGAAAGAGCCGAATCCTTCTCGATATTCAGGGGCCTCCTTCTTTGATGCGAGAGGGCTGCCGCGATGGCACCACAGAGGAGGTGGAAAGGCGTCAGATGCCCTGAGCTTATCGCTCGTATTACATGGACAAGACGCATTAGCTGCGTGCTTAGGTGTCCCTAAGCTTTATTGGGGGGCTGGGGCGAGGTCCGTCCCATCCGTCGCGCTCCTCCTTGCCGACCGCAGCATACGGCCGGTGATCCGTGCGGTGCCATGTAGGCAAGCGGGCAGCTGAGGTGGTGCGGTGGTGGAGCCTTCACGAAGATCGCATGCCGCCACGAGCGCTCGAGTCGGCACTGGAGCCGCGAGGTTGCCCGCAGTGCCCGCCAGCCTGGTTGGGCTGGCGGCTACATGTTGAACAGTGGTGGAAGCTTGGTTGTCGCGGACTGGGCGGTGGTCCCGCCGCGTCCTTAGTGAGGCCTTGCCGGTGGCCCGGCAAGGGTCTTGCCGCGTGGCCCGGCAAGGTCTTGCCGTGTACCGTATCATCCCGGAAAAGGGTCTTGCGGGGAAGTGCAGTAACCTTCCTCGGCAAGGATCTTGCCGGGATCGTCGTCTTCTAATCCTCATCGATCTTGAATATGTCTTCACAAAGATGCATGCCACCACAGAGGTGCCTTCCTGAGCCTGGCCCTCGTTGATAGCGGTGTTGGCGGCCGTGCGCTCAAGGTGGCTTCGCTCTGTTGGTGTGCGAAACTGTCGGCAAGGATCTTCTTGGGGCTCGAGGTCGCCCGGCAAGGAATCTTGCCGGGGAACCTGCTTAAATCCTCTGCTCTTTGTGGTCTTGGCCTTTCGTTGCTCTAATTATCTTGGGCCGGTCTTACCTTGGCTCACCTCCCCTGCTCTGCTTGGTGTGGTGCGTGGGCGCGGCTCTAGCTCGCCGTGCACGGTAAAGGTAAAAACGTGCCCCTATTTTTGTACACGACAGGCCCCGGGCTGGGCCACATAAAAGCGCGACACGTTGTTGGGCCAGGCCCAAAGCAGTGCGTGGGCGGTGGGGCGGTTTTTACCGTCGTAAGATTCTTCACGCGCTCCGCGTCCCACGACCCGCGCTTGTGGCGCGGTGTGGAGGGGTGTGCGTGGCGTGGGCGGCTTGCATGGGCGGTTTTCACACGCATCGTCACATTGCGATAAAGCGCTCCGCCTTCCCTTAAAGAGGGGCGTGGAGTGCGGCTCATTTATTGAGCGAGGCTGGTAGCGTCTTCAAGCGTCCACTCCCCACGATCACGGGGTGGGGAGAGGTCACTTTTCCTGTCCCCTTGGTTCTGCACAACCGCCACGCGTCTCCCATGCACTTGGGGTATGGCGGCGGCGGGAATCTGGCGTCGCTGGTTGGGGCAGCGGGTCGGTCGATTCAGCGCGCCTCTGTGGCTAGATTGGCCAAGCAGGCGGCGAGCCCGACCCGCTCCTTTATAAGGAGGGAAGGGGATGGCGTGCCGCACTCTTTGTCATCTATCCCTCTTGCTTCCTTGTTCCTTTCACTTGCCATGGAAAAGGGAATCCTGGTCCTTGACAGGGTGGCGGCGAGGTTCTTGCTCGACAACGCGTCCCTCCTCCTCCTGAGCCCGGTGGTGGAGCCGCCCATGAGGAAGGGGAGAAGCGGCGTGGGGCGAGGCAGGCGAAGGTCGCGATGCTCGGAAGAAGGAGGGGCGGGCGGCCGCGCGGCCGCCCCACCAATGATGCCTTTCCCGATGGAAGGCCATGTGGAGACCAGCCCAGAGTTCTTCATCGGCTCTGGCCCGGCCTCCGCGTCGCCATCTTTGTCTTCCCGCTCCGTTTGCTTGGGAGATGGAGCGTGGCCCCCCAATCCTCGGATTGCACATGAGGGGTTGCGGGAATGGGGGCATGCGGGTCGATGTCGACTTCCCGGCTCCTTGAGTCATGTACCTCCGTCGTGGGTGGAAGACGTTCGCTCGCATCCACAGACGGCGGAGGCTGGTCCTCTACTTCAAATGTGGAGGGCGGCCTACTCTCCGTCAAGGTCTTCGGAGAGTTCGGGACTCGCCTGAAGTGCTGCGTGGAGAGCTCCTCCGATGGAGATTCTGATGGTGGGAGCTCTTCCTCGAGCGAAAGTGATGAGGAGGAGAGCGGGGCGGATAGCAGGGACGAGTCCGGCTAGGCGTCGGACGCCCTGCGCCTGGGCGGGTGCGGCAACAGCAGCATCTGCACCTGGCCACTCCTTTGACAGAGATTTGCCGGGGGCGGGGCCATCTCCTTGAACTTCTCGGGGCCGTCTCCTTGGGCAGCTGGCGTCGGGAGGCTGCGGAAGAGGAAGAGGGCGGGCGACAAGGTCGTCAACTCGGAGTACGCGGGCACCGACGCCTTCATCGCATATTGCCGGTCACGCCGCCTCGTCTTCCAGCTCCTTTCACTACAAAAAAGACACATCTGTGACATTTTGGGCCGAACGAATTTTTTTTCTGTCATACATATGACACTTCTATGACGATAATTGTGACAAAACCGGTATCATCATAGATGTGGTGGGCTCCTACTTCTATGACAAAAAATCATGACGAGAAAATGGGCTTTTCGTCTGGGCGGGCGGAGGCGTAGCTGCATGACATTCTTTGGGCGTCCATGGCGGAAAAAAGTGTGGTAGAAGCGAGGGGAGAAAAATTCGGGAGTTCCGGTTACGGTGGGAGGTCGGGGCGGCGATGCGTTTTCTCTCATACGTCTGGCGCGTGTGTGCGGCGTTAGCTCTAATGAACCCGGCGAGGCGTTGGGCTCTAAGTGAACCCGCGATTGCTGCGCAGGCTACGCGTTCTTGAACCCGAGCAATCGATCGATGGGCGTTAATCGAACCCGATCGGCGATTCGCCGCTCTGCAGCTAACTAAAGCCGATCGATCTTGCATCTGGGATGAATAGTGGCGTTGTAGTGGGGTTTGGATGAGCAGTGAGCGATGGCGTTTGCCTGCGGATGAACAGGGACCCGTGGTGTGGAGGGCTGGATGAGCGAGAGAAGGTGGAGGGTGCCCGTGGAGGGTGGTTGAACAGAACCCGTGGTGTGGAGGGCTGGATGAACAATAGGCGGTGGAGGGTTGTTGAGCGATGGCCGGTGGAGTAGCGGCGTGGTGGAGGTGGATGAGCGAGGAGCCGTGGAGGTGGAGGAGGTCGTGGTAACCCGTGTGGAGGCTGGAGGAGGTGGCGGTGGAGATGAACAGTATCCGTGGAGTCCGTGTTTTGATGCGCCACACCCTCCCGATGAACAGGACCCTGTTTCGACCGGAGGAGGTTTGTTTCGTCCGTTTTGCGGTACGCCACACCCCTCCCGATCAACAGGACCCCCGTTTCGACCATAGGAGGTCCGTTTCCTCCGTTTTGCGGTACGCCACACCCCCCGATCAACAGGACCCCCATTTCGACCATAGGAGGTCCGTTTCCTCCGTTTTGCGGTACGCCAGACCCCTCCCGATCAACAGGACCCCGTTTTAAACGTGGCCGGTCGAACACATGGCCGTTTCCTCCGTTCTGCGGTACGTCAGGCCTCGTTTCCATCACCTGTTCCGTCCAAGCCGGTTGGCTCCCATGCGTTCCGTTGCCTCCCGATGAACATGACGCATTCCGTTGCCTCCCCATGAACATGACGCATTCCGTTGCCTCCCCATGAACACGACGACGACGCTGTTTCTCCGTTCCGACCCAGCCATGTACGAGCCCTGCGCCCGTGCGTGTGCGTGAGTAAGGCGTTCGAGACCCTGCCCGTATGTGCGTGCGTGGCCATATTTTCTTTCTTGCACCCTGGCGCTATACATACGTGTACATGCTACGTGCGGCGCCTCTACAGCGACCGGTATGTGCGTACCGTTCGCGACCGAATAACAAGCGCTTCGTGCGCTTGACCGGTGAGTCGGTATCGGGCACTTCCTTGTGTGCGAAAATGTAGCTGGTGGGTCCCAGCGGTCGGGCAACCGTCGTTTTTTGCGGGACGCACTTCCTTTGCGTGCGAAGATGTAGCTAGTGGGTCCCGGCCGGTCGGAAGCGAATCATTTTTTACTGGGCGCACTTCCTTGCGTGTGAAGATGTGGTGGTGGGTCCCGGCGATCGGGAGGCGAATCATTTTTGCTGGACACACTTCCTTGCGCAGCGAAGATGTAGTGGTGGGTCCCAGCAGATCGAGAAATGTTTTTTAGCGAAATCGGTGGCCTGTCGGTGGGTCCCTGCTTGTCGGTGGAGGAATCATTATTTTGCGGCGTAATAAGGAGGCACTTCCTTGCTGCGCCGTGGACCCAGCTGTCGGCCTCTCCACGTCTGATCCACGTCCGATGGAAGTTGTTCCTTGACCATATTGACCACGCCGCGCCGAGAGCACCACAGCGGTGGGCGGCGGCGCGAGGCCTAGGAAGGGGCGACTTCGGGCAGGGAAGGCGCAGCGATGGATGCCCACGAAGAGGAATCTGAGGTTCAGCGGTTCATTGCGGTGTGAGCTCTTTGTCGCCTTGAGAATAACAAGGGGTGTGGGTGAGTAGAGGATGGCACTGGCTAGTGGTGGGAGTAGTAGGGACGGTGAGGCCTCCGCGGCATCACAACCTGACCACCACAGGGGCGAGGAGCACTGCAACACGACCGTGGCCCTGGTTTGGTAATTTGGAGCAAGAAGACCGGAGGTTGAAGAAGCACTCTGACCGTTGGATGAACATTATGCGGTAACAAGAGCTAGAATTGTTCATATTGACTAAGTTGACAAAGCCCTCCGTCCCGTCAACTTGGTAGGCCCACAAGTCGGCCTCCCACTATCTTGGGTTCAATTGGCGGGGAGTATTCATTTTTTGTGCGTAATAAGGAGGCACTTCCTTGCGTGCGAAGATAGGTAGTGTGTCCGACATGTCAGTGAGAACGCGTTTTTTTCACGAAATCTGAGAGGCCCTTCGGTGGGTCCTAGATGTTAGGTGGAGGAATAATTATTTTGCGGCGTGTCGGGAGGCACTTTCTTGCTTTGCGGCCGTGGACCCGGTATTAGCCTCTCCACGTCTGATCCACGTCCGATGGAAGCCGTTCCTTGACCACATTCACCATGCCGTGCCGAGAGCACCGAGGCGGTGGGCGGCAGCGAGGCCTAGGAAGGGAATGACACGGAGGCGAGGGAAGACTGGGCGGTTGTTTCCCACGCGAGAGAATCTGACTGTTCGAGGTTTATTGGTTCGTCGCCCTCGCCGGAGAATAACAACAGGTGTGGGTGAGTAGAGGATGGCTAGGCTAGCGATGGGAGTGCGGTGGGGCGGTGAGGCTGTGGCAGCCAACCCGGCCTTGAGGGAGGAGGAAGCGAGCAGTCCCTTGGCGCTTGTTTGGCGGTGGAGCAGGTAGGCGAGATTGAAGAAGCACGACGGCCGTTGGATGGACATCGTCACAGTCCTTGGAGCTAGAATCGTTCATATTGACTAAGTTGACAAAGCCCTCTGTCCCGTCAACTTAGTAGGCCCTAAGTCAGCCTTCCACCATGGTGGGTCCCAGCTAGTAGGGGAGTATTCATTTTTAGTTGCGTAATAAGGAGGCACTTCCGGTGGGTCCGAGTGACAATGAGGGCGTTTTTTAGAAATCGGTGGTGGTCCGTCGGTGGGTCCCAGCGATCGAGGGCAAGCGTTTTTTCGCGAAATCGGTGGCCCGTCGATTGGTCTAACGATCGAAACATTTTTCTGCGAAATCTGGTGGCCCGTCCGATGGGTCCACAGTGTCGATGGAGGAATAATTATTTTGCGCGCGTAATAAGGAGGCACTTCCTTGCGGTGCCGTGGACCCGGTGTCGGCCTCTCCACGTCTGATACTCTTCCGATGGAAATCGATCGTTAACCACATTGACCACGCCGCGCGAGAGCACCAGGCGGTGGGCGGCGCGAGCCTAGGAAGGTAAGGCGCGAGCGGGGAAGACTTGACGGTGGATGCCCATGCGAGAGAAGAATCTGGGGGTTCATTTGGTTCGGCTGCGGTGTGAGGCTGCCCTCACCATGAGAATAACGAAGAGGGGTGAGTGGAGGGATGGCACGGCGGCGGTGGGAGTAGTATGGGGATGGTGAGGCCTCCACGGCCTTTGTCATGCCCATGGGAGGCAGGAGCATGCGGCACGACAGGGCTGCTTTGGTATTTGGGGCAAGAAGACGGAGGTTGAAGAAGCACTCTGGTTGTTGGATGGACATCGTTGACCACGCCGCGGCATGAGAGCACCAGGCGGTGGGCGGCAGCGAGGCCTACAAAGGGAGCGACAGGGCAGCGAAGACACAGCAGATGGCTGCCCAGCGGTGGAGAGTATGAGGTTATTGGTTCATTTGCCGTCGCGGAAAATAACGGGAGGTGTGGGTGAGTAGAGGATAGGCAGGCCGGGGATGCGAGTATGATGGGGCGGTGAGGCCTGCCCGGCAACCTTTACCGACCACGGGGGCGGAAGCGGCGGTTCCGGCGGCGCTGGTTTGGGCGGCTGGGGCAGGAAGATCGAGGCGAAGAAGCACGATTGCCGTTAGATTGACATCTAACGATCGGCGCTCGTAAAGTCGATTGTTGACTAAGTTTCTTTTTAAGAAACCTTGTGTAAACCCACAAGTCGACATCCAAATCATGTGCGAACGACATAAAGCCCATTTGCTATTTTTTATAATTTGTAGCCCATTTGCTATTTTTTTTATAATTTGCAGCCCATTTGCTAATTCTTATGTAATTTATTACAGCCCATTTTCTGCCCAGGACCACGGTCAAAAAGTTCAACCTTAGTTTGCATATTTCGGTGGAGTCCAAACTGTTGTAATCCCGAAATGATAAACATTTTTTAAGAACTTATTGATTTGCCAAAAAAATCATTTTGTTTTTGTAAGCAAATAAGACATGGGACAATTGAGTTGGTTTAAGGGAAAACCATTGGTAAAAATATCAGCGCTTGGTGGGAAAAAACAACAAAAATAAGGATGTAAATATGAAAAGGGAATTTTATGTGTTTTCAATATAATGATACGTGTATATGAACTAGTAAAACTATAGTTAGAGATTAGAAAACGGATGTAGGACATGCGTTTCAAGAGGAAAATAGAACTGGGCTGTGTGTTTGATTCAGTAAAAAAAAAACTGCCTGCGGATGTTGTAAGACAAAATATAACTAACGCTAGCGGGCGAGAGGCCAGTAGATACCTGCTGGATCTTTGTGCCCGTTGTAAATCATGGGCTGGGCTGTTTAAAAACAAAACCAACCTGGGCAGTCTACAGCCCAATTGAAACTTGCTCGACCTGAAAAAACTATATACGTGCTCAATAAATGAGAGAATTCTGCAAGCACGGACTGATAACTGGGATGCAGCACAGATATTGTTTTTTTATTGTGATAATAAGTGCATGCACATGTTTGAAAAAAACTACAGAGCTGGGAATTGAGCGGCGGGTGCTTATGCCCCATCAAATAAAAATCAGGTGCACGAGAATTCGTTTGAAACAAATGATTCAGCTTTATATCACGTCGACCCTCGGCATGATGGTTGGAAGCAAATGCAAGTTCATACCAAAGATGCGTTAACAACAATACCAACTTGCGGACGACAACGTGGTACAACTACCAATACCAAACTAACTTATAATCTTTTTACTCCACGGCCCTAGTGTTAAATGCGGTAGAAAATCTTGCGAGAGGACTAGCTCCGCTCCTTCTCTTGCTCCGAGGTCCCGAGGTGGTAGTGGTGCATCACCTAGTTGGTCCTCTGCTGGTGAAGTTCTTGTTGGTGTGCAGCACCATAGCCTTTGCTGCCGTCGCGGCCGTTGACCATCACCGGCAAGGTATTGCGGTCTTATGCCACATCGGCGTGCATGCCGCACTCATTGTATCTTGCGACCGTCCACGTGCCTTTTGAGCATATTAAATTGCCTTTGGAAGAAATGCTTCCTTAGGCCACTTAGTGTGATACTGCGGTATTGTGGAATACATGTTTTAGTGTACCTAGTTGGCATTTTCATAACATCTTTGGCATGTTGCGATCACTTGTTTCACTTTTTATTAACTATCAAATTGTAATTGCTTCACTAGGTATCGTCTAAAAAGAAAAATAGAGCTATAAAGAAATAAATATGTTTGTGCAAGTAGGCGGCCGATCGGTGTCTTACGGAAGTTTCTCGGGTTGGGTGTAGCATATGCGTGCTTTCGTTGTCGATGGTTGAGTGCGAACAAATCGACGAGAGACTGAAATCTCGTATTGTCGGCACTCACTTTGGCCTCAAGGTGCTCGATCAGCTCTGATCCGTGGGATCGAACTTGGCCTTGACCGGCAGCACCGGCCAATCCTTCTTCTACTTGCATCGGTAATTCTACTTATATGGTACTCAATGTATGATCAATCGACTGTTTTAAGTGAATGATGAAAGATTTCGACAAATAAGTGGTACTCCAAATCTGAAGTCCAGAATAGCCGAACACGCCGTAGGGATTCTTGTGTCACCTCACGCGCAGCGTGTTGTCACGTCAATTCAATGTGTGGACATGATGAATAATTTGACCGACGTATACTGTTGGAAATATGCCCTAGAGGCAATAATAAAAGCATTATTATTATATTTCCTTGTTCATGATAATTGTCTTTTATTCATGCTATAATTGTATTATCCGGAAATCATAATACGTGTGAATACATAGACCGCATCGTCCTAGTAAGCCTCTAGTTGACTAGCTCGTTGGTCAACAGATAGTCATGGTTTCGACTATGGACATCAAATGTCATTGACAAGCGGGATCACGTCATTAGGAGAATGGCGTGATGGACAAGACAATCCTAAGCATAGCACAAGATCGTGTAGTTCGTTTTGCTAGAGCTTCTTCAATGTCAAGTATCTCTTCCTTAGACCATGAGATCGTGTAACTCCGGATACCGTAGGAGTGCTTTGGGTGTACCAAGCGTCTGGCGTAACTAGGTGACTATAAAGGTGCACTAGAGGTATCTCCGAAAGTGTACATTGGGTTGACACGGATCGAGGCTGAGGATTTGTCACTCCGTGTTACGGAGAGGTATCCTTGGGCCCTCGGTAGTGCATCATCATAAAGAGCTCAAAGTGACCAAGTGTGCAGTCACGGGATCATGCATTCTGATGCGAGTAAAGTGACTTGCGTGCGAGATTGAGCGAGGTATTGGGATACTGACGATCGAATCTCGGGCAAGTAACATACCGATTGACAAAGGAATAGTATCTGGGGTTGCTTGAATCCTCGACATCGTGGTTCATCCGATGACATCATCGAGGAGCATGTAGGAGCCAACATGGGTATCCAGATCCGCTGTTGGTTATTGACCGAGAGCCGTCTCGGTCATGTCGCATGTCTCCGAACCGTAGGTCTACACATAAGGTTCGGTGGCGCTAGGGTTTTAGGAAGACTTGTATGTGATTACGGAATGTTGTTGAGTCCGGATGAGATCCGGACGTCACGAGGAGTTCGGAATAGTCGGAGGTAAAGATTTATATATGGGAAGTTGTCAAGCGGACACGGAAGGTTTGAGGGCATATCGGTATTGTCTGGGGCCACGGAAGGGTTCGAGAGGTCCACGGGAGGGCCACCTCTCCGGGGGCCATGGGCTGCGTGGGGCAGGAGCCAGCCTGGAGGCTGGGCGCCCCCCCTGGGCCCATCGCCTAGGGTTGTGGGGGAACCTGAGGCGCCCCTTGCTTGAGGCAAGTCCCCCTCCTCACGCCGCCCCCTCTAGATCCCATCTAGAGGGCCCGCCCCTGCCCCTTCCTCTATATATAGAGGGGTGAAGGGAGGTCTGAACACCTAAGCCAGGCGCAGCCCTCCCCACCCAACACCTCTCCTCCTCCGTGCTTGGCGAAGCCTGGCCAGATCTTCTTTCCTGTGACACCACACCGTCGTCTTTGCCGTTGGAGCTGTCTTCCTCAACCTCTCCTTCCTCCTTGCTGGATCAAGGCGGAGGAGGCGTCGTCCGTGCCGTCACGTGTGTTGAGCAGGGAGGTGTTGTCCGTTCAACACTTGGTCATCGGTGATCCGAATCACGGCGATCGACTCCATCATCACCATCCCTTGAGCAGCTTCCTTTTCGATCTACAAGTGGTATGTAGATGCAAACTCACTCCCTTGACTCGTTGCTTAGATGAACTCATAGATGGATCTTGGTGAAACCGTGGGAAAATTTTAATTTTCTGCAGCGTTCCCCAACAGTGGCATCATGAGCTAGGTCTATCGTAGTTCTCTATTGCAGAGTAGAACACAATTTTGTTGTGGGCGTAGATCTTGTCAACTTGCTGCCGCTACTAGTCTTATCTTGCTTCAGCGGTATTGTGGGATGAAGCGGCCGGACCAACCTTACGTGCGCTTCGTGAGACCGGTTCCACCGGTGACATGCACTAGTTGCATAAGGTGGCTGGCGGGTGTCTGTCTCTCCTACTTTAGTTGGGCGGATTCGATGAAAAGGGTCCTTATGAAGGGTAAATAGAAGTTGACAAAATCACGTTGTGGTTATTCGTAGGTAAGAAAGCGTTCTTGCTAGAACCCAATTGGAGCCACGTAAAGATGCAACAACAATTAGAGGGCGTCTAACTTGTTTTTGCAGCAATTGTCATGTGATGTGATATGGCCAAGTTGTGATGAATGATGAATGACATATTGTGATGTATGAGATCATGTTCTTGTAATAGGAATCACGACTTGCATGTCGATGAGTATGACAACGGCGGGAACCATAGGAGTTGTCTTTATTTTTGTATGACCTGCATGTCATTGAAGAGCGCCATGTAAATTACTTTACTTTATTGCTAAACACGTTAGCCATAGAAGTAGAAGTAGTCGTTAGGCGTGACAACTTCATGAAGACACGATGATGGAGATCATGATGATGGAGATCATGGTGTCATGCGGTGACAAGATGATCATGGAGCCCGAAGATGGAGATCAATGGAGCTTTATGATATTGGCCATATCATGTCACTACTATATAATTGCATGTGATGTTTATTATGTTTATGCATCTTGTTTACTTAGAGCGACGGTAGTAAATAAGATGATCCTTACAACAATATCAAGAAGTATTCTCCCTAAGCGTGCACCGTTGCTAAAGTTAAATGCGTTTGAAGCACCACGTGATGATGGGTGTGATAGATCCTTACGTTCACATACAACGGGTGTAAGACAGTTTTACACATGCAAAACACTTAGGGTTAACTTGCGAGCCTAGCATGTACGGACATGGCCTCGGAACACGGAGACCGAAAGGTCGAACACGAGTCGTATGGAAGATCGATCAACATGAGAATGTTCACCGGCGATGACTAGTCCGTCTCACGTGATGATCGGACACGGCCTAGTCGACTCGGATCGTGTAACACTTAGATGACTAGAGGGATGTCGATCTGAGTGGGAGTTCATTAAAATAATTTGATTAGATGAACTTAATTATCATGAACTTAGTCTAAAACCTTTGCAAATATGTCTTAAAGATCAAATGGCCAGCGCTCATGTCAACCTGAACTTCAATGCGTTCCTAGAAAAAACCAAGCTGAAAGATGATGGCAGCAACTATCTGATTGGGTCGGAACACGAGATCATCCTCATAGCTGCCAGAAACAATATGTCCTAGAAGGACCGCTAGGTGATGCACCGTCCCGAGAACCAAGAAATTATGAATGCTTGGCAGTCTCGTCTTGATGATTACTCCCTCGTTCGGTCGGCATGCTTTACACTTAGAACCGGGGCTCCAAAAGCATTTTGAGCAACACGGAGCATATGAGATGTTCGAGAGCTGAAACTAGTTTTCCAAGCTCATGCAGGTCGAGAGATATGAGGTCTCCAACAAGTTCTATAGTTGTAAGATGGAGGAAAACAGTTACATCGGTGAGCACATACTCAAAATGTACAGGTTGCACAACCTTTGTCCCAGTGGACATAAACCTCCCGGACGAGGCGGTCATTGACAGAATCCTTGATCGCTCCCACCAAGCTACAAGAGCTTTGTGATGAACTACAATATGCGGGATGGTGAAGACCATTCCTGAAGTATTTTCAATCTTGAAGTCAGCAGAGGTTGAAATCAAGAAAGAACATCAAGTATTGATGGTCAATAAGACCACTAAGTTCAAGAAGGGCAAGGGCAAGAAGAACTTCAAGAAGGGCGGCAAGGAGGTTGCGCGCCCGATAAAGCAAGTTGCGGAAGAAGTCAAAGAATGGACCTAAGCTTGAGGCAGAGTGCTTTTATTGCAAGGGAAGGGCCCTTTGGGCGGAACTGCCCCAAATACTTAGCGGATAAGAAGGCCGGCAACACCAAAGGTATATTTGATATACATGTAATTGATGTCTACCTTACCGATTACTCGTAGTAACTCACGGGTATTTGATACGGTGTCGTTGCTCATATTTGTAACTCACGGCGGGGAGCTGCGGAATAAGCGGAGGCTGGCGAAGGGCGAGGTGACGATCGGCGTCGGGAATGGTTCGAGTCGATGTGATCGCCGTCGACACGCTACCTCTACATTTACCTACGGATTAGTTTTGAACCTTAATAATTGTTATTTGGTGCCAAGTTTGAGCATGAACATTGTATCTGGATCTCGTTTGATCGAGATGGCTACTCATTTAAATCCGAGAATAATGGTTGTTCTATTTATATGAGAGATATGTTTTATGGTCATGCTCCGATGGTCAATGGTTTATTCTTAATGAATCTCGAGCGTAATGTTACACATATTCATAGCGTGAATACCAAAAGATGTAAATTTGATAACGATAGTCCCACATACTTGTGGCATTGCCGCCTTGGTCACATTGGTGTCAAGCGCATGAAGAAGCTCCATCTTGATGGACTTTTAGAGTCTCTCGATTATGAATCATTTGACACATGCGAACCATGCCTCATGGGCAAAATGACCAAGACTCCGTTCTCGGAACAATGGGCGAGCAACCAACTTGTTGGAAATCATACATACCGATGTGTGCGGTCCAATGAGTGTTGAGGCTCATGGAGGATATCGTTATGTTCTCACTCTCACAGATGACTTGAGTAGATATGGGTATGTCTACTTGATGAAACACAAGTCTGAGACCTTTGAAAAGTTCAAGGAATTTCAGAATGAAGTAGAGAATCAACGTGACCGAAAGATAAAATTCTTCGATCGGATCATGGAGGAGAATATTTAAGTCACAATTTGGTACACACTTAAGAAAATGTGGAATCGTTTCACAACTCATGCCGCTGGAACACCTCGGTAACGGTGTGTCCGAGCGTCGTGTCGCACTCTATTGGATATGGTGCGATCTATGATGTCTCTTACCGATTTACTGCTATCATTTTGGGGATCGCTCTAGAGACAGCTACATTCACTTTAAATAGGGCACCGTCTAAATCCGTTGAGGCGACACCGTATGAATTATGGTTTGGGAAGAAACCTAAGCTGTCGTTTCTAAAAGTTTGGGGATCACGATGCTTATGTCAAGAAACTTCAACCTGAAAAGCTCGAACCCAAATCGGAAAATCGTCTTCATAGGATACCCTAAAGAAACCATTGGGTATACCTTCTACTTAAGATCCGAGGGCAAGATCTTTGTTGCCAAGAACGGATCCTTTACGGAAAAAGTTTCTCTCGAAAGAAGTAAGTGGGAGGAAAGTAGAACTTCGATGAAGTACTACCTCTTGAGCAGGAAAGTAGTGCAGCTCGGAAAATGTTCTGTGATGCCTACACCAACCAAGAAGAAAATAATGATGATGATCAAGGTACTTTGGATCAAGTTGCTCTTGAACCCGTTGGGTCCACAAGGACACGTTCCGCACCAGTGGTACGGCAACCTGTCACGGAAATCATGTTGTTGAACAACGGTGAACCTTGAACTATGAAGAAGCGATGGCGGGCCAGATTCCAACAAATGGCTAGAAGCCATGAAATCCGAGATAGAATCCATGTATGAAAACAAAGTATGGACTTTGGTGACTTGCCCGATGATCGGCGATAGATAAACAAATGGATCTTTAAGAAGAAGGCGGACGCGGATGGTAATGTCACCATCTATAAAGCTCGACTTGTCGCTAAGGGTTATCGGCAAGTTCAAGGGATTGACTACGATGAGACTTTCTCTCCGTGGCGAAGCTTAAGTCCGTCCGAATCATGTTAGAAATTGCGCATACTATGATTATGAGATATGGCGAGATGGACCTCAAAGCGGCATTCCTTAGCGGGCATCTTAAGGAAGAAGCTGTATATGATGCAGCGGAGGTTTTGTCGATCCTAAGAATGCTAACAAAGTATGCAAGCTCCAGCGATCCATTTATGGGCTGGTGCAAGCATCTCGGAGTTGGAACATTACGCTTTGATGAAATGATCAAAGCGTTTGGGTTTATCTTGAGACTTATGGAGAAGCTGCGTTTACAAGAAAGTGAGTGGGAGCTCTGTAGCATTTCTCATATTATATGTAGATGACATACTTTTGATGGGAAATGATATAGAATTCTTGGACAACATTAAGGCCTACTTGAATAAGTGTTTTCAATGAAGGACCTTGGAGAAGCTGCTTATATATTAGGCATCAAGATCTATAGAGATAGATCGAGGCGCCTCATAGGTCTTCACAAAGCACATACCTTGATAAGATTTTGAAGAAGTTCAAAATGGATCAGTCAAGAAGGGGTTCTTGCACAGATTGCAAGGTGTGAGATTGAGCTCGGCTCAATGCCCGACCACGACAAAAGATAAAGAAGAGATGAGGGTCATCCCTATGCTTCACCATAGGATCTATTATGTATGCCATGCTTGTGTACGGACCTGATGTAAACCTTGCCGTGAGTTTGGTAGGAAGGTACCAAAGTAATCCGGCAAGGAACACTGGACAGCGGTCAAGAATATCTGAAGTACACGAAAGGACAAAGGACATGTTTCTTGTTTATGGAGGTGACGAAGAGCTCGTCGTAAAGGGTTACGTCGATGCTAGCTTCGACACAGATCTGATGACTCTAAGTCACAAACCGGATCGTGTATATGTTGAATGGTGGAGCAATGGCTGGTGCAGCTGCAAAGCGAAGCGTCGTGGCGGGATCTACATGTGAAGCGGAGTACATGGCAGCCTCGGAGGCAGCGCATGAAGCAATTTGGGTGAAGGAGTTCATCACCGACCTAGGAGTCATACCCAATGCGTCGGGGCCGATCAAACTCTTACGTGACAACACTGGAGCTATTGCCCTTGCCAAGGCCCAGGTTTCACAAGAAGACCAGAGCACATCAAGCGTCATTTCAACTCCATCCGTGAAAATATTCAAGATGGAGACATAGATATTTGCAAAGTACATACGGATCTGAATGTCGCAGATCCGTTGACTAAACTCTCTCTCATGAGCAAAACATGATCAACACCAGAACTCTATGGGTGTTCGATTCATCACAATGTAACTAGATTATTGACTCTAGTGCAAGTGGGAGACTGTTGGAAATATGTCCTAGAGGCAATAATAAAAGCATTATTATTATATTTCCTTGTTCGTGATAATTGTCTTTTATTCATGCTATAATTGTATTATCCGGAAATCGTAATACACGTGTGAATACATAGACCAAATCGTCCTAGTAAGCCTCTAGTTGACTAGCTCATTGGTCAACAGATAGTCATGGTTTCGACTATGGACATCGATGTCATTGACAACGGGATCACGTCATTAGGAGAATGGCGTGATGGAAAAGACAATCCTAAGCATAGCACAAGATCGTGTAGTTCGTTTTGCTAGAGCTTCTTCAATGTCAAGTATCTCTTCCTTAGACCATTAGATCGTGTAACTCCGGATACCGTAGGAGTGCTTTGGGTGTACCAAGCGTCACAATGTGGCGGGTGACTATAAAGGTGCACTACGGTATCTCCGAAAGTGTCATTGGGTTGACACGGATCGAGGCTGGGATTTGTCACTCCGTGTTACGGAGAGGTATCCTTGGGCCCACTCGGTAGTGCATCATCATAAAGAGCTCAAAGTGACCAAGTGTATGCAGTCACGGGATCATGCATTGCAGATGCGAGTAAAGTGACTTGCCGTAACGAGATTGAGCGAGGTATTGGGATACCGACGATCGAATCTCGGGCAAGTAACATACCGATTGACAAAGGGAATAGTATCTGGGGTTGCTTGAATCCTCGACATCGTGGCTCATCCGATGACATCATCAAGGAGCATGTAGGAGCCAACATGGGTATCTAGATCCGCTGTTGGTTATTGACGGAGAGCCGTCTCGGTCATATCGCATGTCTCCGAACCCGTAGGGTCTACACATAAGGTTCGGTGGCGCTAGGGTTTTAGGAAGACTTGTATGTGATTACGAATGTTGTTGAGTCCGGATGAGATCCGGACGTCACGAGGAGTTCGGAATAGTCCGGAGGTAAAGATTTATATATGGGAAGTTGTCAAGCGGACACGGAAGGTTTGGGGCATATCGGTATTGTCTGGGGCCACCGGAAGGGTTCGGAGGTCCACGGAGGGGCCACCCCTCCGGAGGCACATGGGCTGCGTGGGGCAGGAGCCAGCCCTGGAGGGCTGGCGCGCCCCCAGGCCCATGCGCCTAGGGTTGGGGAACCCTAGAGGGGCGCCCCTTGCTTGAGGGCAAGTCCCCCTCCACAGCCGCCGCCCCCTCTAGATCCCATCTAGAGGGCCGCCCCCTGCCCCTTCCCTATATATAGAGGGGTGAAGGGAGGTCTGAACACCTAAGCCAGGCGCAGCCCTCCCACCCAACACCTCTCCTCCTCCGTGCGTGCTTGGCGAAGCCTGTGAGATCTTCTTGCACCAACACCACACGCGTCGTCTGCCGTTGGAGCTGTCTTCCTCAACCTCTCCTTCCTCCTTGCTGGATCAAGACAGAGGAGGCGTCATCCGTACCATCACGTGTGTTGAGCAGCGGAGGTGTTGTCCGTTCAGCACTTGGTCATCGGTGATCCGAATCACGGCGAGATCGACTCCATCATCACCATCCCTTGAGCAGCTTCCTTTTCGATCTACAAGTGGTATGTAGATGCAAACTCACTCCCTTGACTCGTTGCTTAGATGAACTCATAGATGGATCTTGGTGAAACCGTAGTAAAATTTTAATTTTCTAGCGTTCCCCAACATATACTAATCTTTGCTCTTGTACTACTTACTAGTGCTATTAGTGTCACATTTTATACATAGGTTTAATTAACAAATGCACTTGAAGCCTATATATATATATATATATATATATATATATATATATATATATATATATATATATATATATATATATATATATATATATATATATATATATATATATATATATATATATATATGGCTTCATGACATCTCCATCATCATTATCAATACATCCTAAACAGGGGAGTTAGGATGCACTTAATCCCAGGAAGGTATCTATCCTTCAAACTAGAGGAGTGCTTCAAACTAACAACAGTACATAATATCCAACAAAAGAGGGTCGTGCTACAGCAGCAGAATACATGGCCCAGTCTAGATATAAGCACAGATCAAGTTGTGCATATTTGCTGTTGGCATGAACCACATCGCCGCATGTCGGGTTTGCAAAAGCCATCCATCGCATGGAATCTTGATGCCTTTCACACACTGAAGATGATCTCGCAACAAGCTGTGTCGACGAATCTCTGGATATGGTGATTCATGAAACCCATGGTATGATTTGTAAACACAGCCCCCACCCCCCCTCGCGAATGGAAGTTGCATAGCACAGTAATCATCGCCGGTGATATGATCGATGATTGGTTGGATGATCGGATAATTGAGCCCGAGGAACAAGGAGTGGTTGCCGAGGCTGTAAACCCGCCTCGATTGAATCGCTTTGGCCCAACGGAGCTGGGATCTTTCTCAAACACGAAGCAGCCATAGCCATCAATGTCACGAGCATACGCATTGTCTGCATGTGGTTTGATGTAATGGTTTGGTTAATTTAGTGCGTGCGAATGAGCATCAAATGACCGCCGTCGGTGAGCGAGCGATAAACCAGCACCCATCGGCTGGTATGATTCTAGGTCTGGAATCATGAAGGCCAGCGCATTTAAATGCTTCAACAATTCAAATTTGAGACCAAAAGGACAAAATAAACAATCATGTTGAGAGTATGTGTGGAATTAAGATTATTATAACAGTGACACATATCATAGACAGAGAATTGCAATGCCGTGGTCATAATCATACCCCAAGTTAAAAAAATAAGCCAATGGCTTTCATATTCTAGCAACATGTCATGGTTCAAACATCATGTAACAATGAGAGGAACACATCTATGACAGCGCCTACTCATATTCTACCATAGCACTTACTACTACTATTCTCATATCAACTCTAAGCAATAACATGCATTGTTACAAAAATCTTGTAAACGAGAGTAACATATAGCAATCATGATGTTATGCTCATAATATGTATTCTAACAATCATTAGATGCCAATTTTTCTCATATCAACTCTAACAATTGGCGTATGCATCGCTCGATCATATCCCTTTTGAAAAAAACTCTAACAATAACATGTGTGGTCATAAAAATCTAGGAAATGAGAGGAACATATAGCAATGATGTGGTTATAGACATGCTATGCATTCTAAATTTGTAACAAATGAGCAGCGATCGTATTCATAAGGTAAAGATGAGATGAGATAGAACAATTACGACGATAGATTCCACGGTATAGGCAGCCAATCTGTGTGTCGATCGTAAACGATGCCATCGTGCACTATAGCATCGAGATAGAAATGTTGCCTCAATAGGATTGATGATGAGCCATAACCATGTATGGCGACCAGATTCGAATAGACTAATCCCATGTTGAACAAGGCAATGAGCTTGTAATCCATGTAGTCTTACGATGGTGTGGGCACTTCACAGATTACAACTTTACGCAAGCGGAGGTCGAGCCAAAAGCTTGGCGCGTCTCGTCGTAGTAGGCGGGAGTGTCCGGCGGGCGCGAGGCTCGATGGCGGCGGTATCAACGATGGAAGGTGATCTCTCGCTGGGTGTAGATATCCACGAGGCGCCACGGACTACGGTGTGGTGGATGAGGGCGATCGATTGGCCTTCATGCCCGCCCGATGGTGGCGCGCGCATGAAGGACGGTGGACGGGTAGTGGTAGCATGTCGGGGCACCACGGCAACCTCCGTGGGATCGTCAAGTCGGTGTCTGGGCCACCTGCGAGGATCGGGCATCGACAAGCGGGTGTCTTGAAAAGAGCCGGCGGTTGCGAGCGAGTAGGCGGTACAAAGACACCGAGCATGCGGCCGGATGGACGGTGTTGAGTAGGTCCATCGACTACAGATCTGCTCCAAGAGAACATCGGGAGGAAATTCAATCGCGGCTCTGCGTGTCGATCGGTTCTGCCATTGGGGTTTTCGGTGCTGCGAGCCAGCGGGGAAGTGGATTGAGGCGGGTGGCGAAGAAGCTTCTCCTCGTGTGGCGAGCAGTGGCGGGGGGATATAGTGCGCGAGCTACCAAGGAAGATGGCGCGGTGGGCGGCAGTGGCGGGGTAAATGGTGTCTTGACGGCGATGGGGAAGAGAGGAGGAAGAAGAAGAGGAGGAAGAAGAAGAGGAGGAAGAAGAGTGGAGACGGGAAGAAAGTGCATTAAATCTCAATTCTACTAGTACTACTACCAGGATATAGGCACCGTCCTTGGAGTGTAAATAGTTACACCGATGACATGTGGGTCTACCACAAGAGGGCCCATATGTCGGTTAATGGAGGACAGAGGTGCGTGGCGTATTTGCGGAGCGTGCTCTCTTGGCAAACATGATGGCAGATCTTGGTAAGGCTGATTTAGTAACACCAACACGCTGGTTCAGCTTATTAATTCGTGTCCCATCTCTGCGGCGTGTATTGTCACTTCACTCGAAGACTAGTTGAATAGTTCTCTCGACCGAGATGGGGAATAATGGATCGCGAGGACTTCCTTTCTAAAGTATCCCTATGCCTCTACGCCCACTTCACTCATTTTGCTCCGTACCTAGTCACTTGTTGAAATCTGTAGAAAGACAAATACTCCGTATTTGGGAGCAGAGGGAGGCTTTTACTCCGTACTATTTGGGAGCAGAGGAGTATCACCATATGGAGGAACAGAAGAAGCTTGAAATATGAACATGTCAATGGGAGGAGTAAGCCCCATGCATGCATGCATGCATGCAACATGCAACATGCAACACTCACGTACTCCACATGGGCCTTTTAACACTCACGCACCCATGCGGCACACATCACATGATGCAACACACACGCACGCTCAAGTGCTCAACCTACTCCCTACGTCCGTGAAAAGACTGTAGATTTACACATTGACCGAGGTATAATTAACGCCCAAAAGTAGCAGACTTATGTGTGCATGCGACCATTGAGATAAGAAGATTAAATGAAGGCCGTTGCATGCTGTAATTAAGGATAGACATGTAGCCTATACCTACAGCACAAGTTGGTGCATTAGTCAATCAATATCGATTTAGATTAAAGGCTAAATGCATTGGAAGTGTAGATGTACATCATATACTACTACACTCTTTGTTTTATAGCCGATGTACACTCTTTGTTGGAAGACCGAGGGAGGACACGTGCATGCACTCACATACACAGCCAGGGCGGTTCGGGCGCAAGGGTTGGACTCGTGTCACACCTGCATAAAGTTTTGTTTAACTGATTTCTTTGCTCGCTTACCGACGGGTGGGACCTAGAAACCAGGTGACAATTTAACCGATCAACAAAGTGCCACGTCGACTATGTGGCGGTCATTAGGGTGCAATCTGGTGCTCTCGATGAGCTAGTGATCGTATAATCGGCGCAAAACTATATATAGTGACCGTAAAAGCGTATTGTTACATCGTTGACCGCCAATGTATTTTCTCGTTTCAAATTAAGCCATATTAATCGGAAAGGGCGCAGTATGGACTACTACTACTACTAGTACTGCTTTGATGTGTCCCACCAACTTCGCGAACGAGGAGAAGCTTGCTTACTACGCCTCTCCCTCGCCCACGCAGCGGTGGTTTGCGGGGACGAGGAGAGGTTTTGACTACAACACCTCTCTCCTCTCCCTCTCCTCGCCCTTGCCCTCGCGGTGGACGTGCAGTAGTTCAATCGGTGTCAGATTGCTAGAAGCATATTGTACTATAGTATCATCATTGTTGGACGTTCCGAAGAGGCGAAGAGCCAGGTGCAAGGTTCACACGAGTACGAACTGTTGAACCTCCCGAAGAGGCAAAGAGCCAAGCGCAAGGTTTTATAGGAGTTGTCGTCCTAGTAGAAGTGTATTACAACTATAGCAAATGATGCTACTGTATGATGCTGCCACGTCACGTATATCCAAAGCTGTGCCACCTTTTTTTTTCTCAAAGAGCGTGTTGGAGCCCATGCAACAACCACACAAGTTGCACGTACACATAACACATTTACTAGTAATAAATTCTAAAGGACAAATGCGAGTATGACACACAAGTTCATCTCCAATTCATGTGATAGATTTGTGCACGACTAGTCTACATATATTCACAGCGCTACCGTTCACAATTACCGTACTCCACTTACACGTTATAGATGGCTACATGTCTTCCTCCAGGTTCCAGTCCCAGCCCAGGTGTTCTTCATGGATGGCACGATCCATAGCGGTGGGCAACAAGAATCATTGTCGCAGCTTTCTAGTCCGGTTCCACACGATGGAGACTCATCCAAGCTGAAGTGGCATAAATCAGGGATATCGTGTCCCAGCATGTCGTTCATCCGGCGGTGCGCACTGAAGACACAACCATGCTTCATGAATGGCAGGCCTTCCGTGTCGTGCACGGAAGGTGGCATCCGCTTCACAATGGGGTAGCTGTCCCCGATGAAAAGCGAGTACTCTCCAAGAGTGTTCCTCGGCACCCACGTAGCATCACAGGGGTCGAACTCGGCACCGTTCATCTAGTACACGCGGCATCCCAGATCTGGACACATGGTGACGTACATAGTCAAGGTCCATGCATAATAATGTTGTTCTCAAATATGGCGGTCGATGTCTTGTGCAGCAAATAGTACTACTCGGTATAGAGGAAGTAAAATAACGGCTTATTATATATAGCCACTCTTGGCTACATGGATGAGATAGTAAGACATGGAAAAACAAAATGGTGGCAGCTAGTGGGTTCAAGTCTTCAAGGGCCTAGCTAGCTATCTGCGTCCTCAAGGTAAAAGTACTCCTACTAGTACTACTAAGTATACTACTAGTACAACAATGAAAGAGAAGGCGAGAGGGTTAAAAATGGAATACACAGGTAGATGGTGACGGTCCGATCGTGGTAGATTGTGTGACCATGTTGCACATCGGTGGTACCATGGGTAACGATTGCTAAGATAGTTGATCCCAATATGCCAAAGTCAGCTACAAGGTTCGAGTTAGACCGAATCGCGGATGCAAATGCACATCGGGATCGGCGATCTTATTTTGATCGGGGATGGTGGTCCTGCAAAATAATGGAGTACCGTTAGGGATGCAAATGATGGTTTGTGCATTCCGTTTGTAATCTCCGTGCCGTAGGATGGCAACCAGATGAAACAAGTCCCTGGCTTGTCACCGCGAAGATCGGCCTAGATGGCGCCACGGCATCTTGAGCGTGTAGGGTACAAATCTGCCGCCGCAAACATGCGCCAGCCTCTGCCGTTACTGCCTCTTGCATTGATGGCAATCCTTATGTCGAACACCGCGATGAGATAGTAATCGTCATAGCCGTGTCGCTTTGTCGGCGGGTCCGCAATTGCTATCTTCTTCAATCTCATGTAGGCATCATCATATGTATTCAAGCCCACCCAGTCCGGAAGGCCGATCCAAATGGTGGAGAAGGGTCTACGGAGCGGCCGCTTTATTGTGGATGTTGTGCAAAATGATGGTGGTATCCGGCGGGTATGCAAGCCAATCTTTGTTGGCACCGACCCAGAACCTATATATAAGGCGGTGGGCAGCGGAGAAATTACGGGATGGAAATGGAATAACTAAGTACTACATGATCAAACTCCATTACTGACCTGCTCATCGGACAAAATCCGACTACCTCTCAACGTCGGCAACTCTAGCGGAGTCAACGTGCAACCATGGCCAGGGAGCGGTGGACTGTTCGAAGGATTGTCCCATAGAAGAACCTTCTCCTCGAGGACGCATGGAAGACCAACAAGCATGGCCTTTTCCCAAGCCTGTTTAAGCGGCGTCTTGAAAAAGTTGGTGCAGGAAGCACCGAGTCTTGCGGCGGTGAGGATGTCGGAGCGGCGTGCGATTTCTCCTAGAGGATCATCGTCCAAGGTCTCCCAGCCCCGACGAGGAGGAGAACCGCCTGGCGAATCCATGGGAGCAGCGACGAACTGCCTTCTCTTGGGGGAGGAGGCTGGCGAGGAGGAGATAAGGCGTAGTAACGCAGGGGCCTCGTCCCTTCAAGCTGTAGATCGTTCCTCGGTGAAGGGGTGAGGCTATTATTTACTACTAAGTACTAGCATTATGGAGCGTTATGGGATTGCATTATACTGTAAATAATAGCACTAGTAAGAAATTTTGGCACTAGGTAGTAGTTTTTGGCGTGGATTAAGAAATTTTGGGTATGTTTTGCCATTTTTGTACACGCCAACTAGTGTCAAAAATGTCTTACATTATGTGATGGAGAATGCGTACTACTCGTCTTGTGCGATACTAGTACTACTTTTCTCAACTAGTAGTGCGCGTCTTGTACTTCTAGTCTAGTCTAGTATAGTGCACCAGTTTTGAACTCTTGAATCTCGGGGCCAAGGAGCTACAGTTGGAAGTGGAGGTACTACTGTTCTCTAGAACCATCATTGTACTATCAATGCAGGGAAGTACACTGCGTAGTGGCCTAGTGGGTACTCTCGGTGCTCTATTCAGCCGCTCCTCTCACGTAGCTGGCCTACTCAGCCGCTCCTCTCACGCACACACTAGCAGCCTGTTTATCGGCGACGGTTCTTTGAGAGGCAGAACATTTGAGTTATTTGATACAGCGAGACTAGGCTTTTGCTTCCATTTGTGGAGGTGTAATGGATCTCGTCGAACTTTGTTAGTAGTTCCTTCTTTATGAATGAGATGAAGCAAAGCTTTTGCCTCCGTTCAAAAAAAACACGTCAAGAGGAATTTCTTTTATAGTAGAGCCGATAATGGAGTGAAGTCCATGCGTGCAGCGCCACAAGCTCTGAGTAGTAGTAGAGCACTTTACATCTGAGCCATATTGCATAGTTCCCAATGCCCCTCCAGGCTTTTCCGGCTCCTCGGGCTTAATTGGGAGGCGCTAGTTTGAATATGCTACTAGCTGATGAGGAAGCTGCAAGCGAGGTGCGGCTAGGGCGAGCACGCGAGCCACGGGATGCTGGGAAGGAAAACCCGTTCACGTGGCTAGGTTGTCCAGTGCACCCAGATTGTGGGGCCGCACGTCCGTTGACTTCAAAACTCAAACTACCCATGTAAAATATTGGCTCGCATCGAAGTGTAGTAGTACTATTTGTTTTAAAAAGGCCGCCGTGCGTTCGGCCGGGATCGAACCCACAAAACGAGGTATACACTCCCGCGACCACTAGTAGTACTCATTGGAGTACAACGCAACCTAGAATCGCCTTTTGTCGCTAGTAGTACATACATTGTTCCTTACAAGAAACCCCTAATAATGCAAGAAACCACTAAAATGCCAAGAAACTACTACCACTTGCATACGTGGCAGACTTAAGATAAGACTACCTTATCAACCATTGTACATGCTCTTACCAACAAAAATCCTCGAGTGACCTCCTACCTCCGGCCCGTCCACCTAGTCATCCTCGGCCATGGGACGCAGCTACCGCCACCGGCAGAAGGTGGGGTCAAAACCGCCGGCGGTGCGGAGCCCATGTTGCGGCAACCTGGATGCCAGCTCCGTCCGGCGCTCGCGGCCACTAGCTAGCCAAGATAGCTCCGTCCAGCTGCTTGTCTACAAGGTTTGCTAGCTAGATTGGCACGGCAATGGCGACAGCTTGCTCGTCTTGGCCTCCGCGCTAAGGCCAGCCATCGGCTCGGCGAAGGCCAGCGCGGCTTGCTCACTCGTGGGTCACGCTTCGGGCCAGCCTGCCAACCCGTCACGGAGGCCAGGCGTGGCGTCCGGCCCGTCCGCGGAGCGGCGGCCAACTCGCTCATCACGGGCGCCACCGGCGAACACGCATCGATCTTGTTTGAAGTAATGTTCAGGAAAAATAATGATTTGAGGGGGAATAACAGGATAGAAGGTCAGATGTGGGTCCCTCGTGTCAACGGTCAAACAAAATGTGTTGGTTTAAGCTGCCTCGTCAGCACAGACGTGTGGGCCAACCCAGTCATAAATGGGTTTAAACGAACCTAATCGGTAGGAGTACTAGGTAGTAGTTTTTGGCGTGGATTAAGAAATTTTGGGTATGTTTTTGCTATTTTTTGTACAATAGATTCTTCCTAGGGCTGGTTGAAAGTGGTAGTTTTTTGTTAAATACTCTACATATTGTAAGTAGGAGTGAAAGTTAAGCTTTGGAAGCCAATAAGCAAGGCTAGTTACATAGTGCATATGTGTACATGATTGAAAGTAAATATCAACCATGAGTGACTAATATCTTGATGGAAAACTCGAAACTATGGAATACTAGGAAAAAATGCATGGTTGGAAATACTAGCAATGTTCATGTCCGTTGCAACGAATCATAATTAGAATAATACTTATTCACAAACTTGGTACAAAACACCCTAATTTTGATATACATATGTCACTAGAGATATATTATGTTTCAATTAGAATATATTCCTTGGGCTGTTTTGGTGAGGTCGGGGAGGGATGTGGTTGGTTTTAAGATACTAATTATGGGTTTTTCGCAAATTGGTAGACAAGTGGGATGTTGGTGAGAAAAGGCAACAACTTACCTCACAATCGTTAGATGTAGATCTAATGGTCGAAAGCGACGGATGGCGAGACACACAGCATCACCAACTTAGTCTTGTGTAGGAGTACTAGCAAGATCCGTGCATTACGGAACATCAAGATGCATTTTTTATAAAACACTTGTTGTGATTGACCCTTGCGGGAGTAATCCCATGTGTAAAACTAATGATATCTCGAGAAATATGAGATAAGGTGAAGAGGAGTGGGGTGTGGTGGTGGTTGGTGGTCGGTGAGGCGGAGGCATGGGGATTGACGACGCCGGCCGCCACCGAGCCAGTTTGTTCGAGGCTTCCTTTCTTAATTGCTCAACAATGAGGTTTGTTGGAGATAAGGATGAGCGAGGAAGGCCTTGTTTGCAAATGTGGAGAGGGTGCGGGTATCTTTTAGTTTAATTTCCATCCGTCGATATAGATCGGACGGTCTATATTGCAAGATGGCACACGTACCATCATCACCAACTCGGTTTTTATAAGAGAAGAAATATAAGTATGGAGATACAAGCGTATTATCGATACTTGCTTCCGTAAACTAGCATCTACATTCTATTCAATGCCTCGGCATGTGGGGCCTTAGCACAATGACTTCTCATTGTGTAAAACAAAGATTTTCCGTCGCCGACAAGGAGGGGTGTGGCGGCGCCGCTTTTTGGCTTGCTCTAGTCCTAGTAGTCATACTAGGTGGTCTAAGCACGTGTAGATTTTTTTTCACGTCTCGTGTTTGCCGTACTGCCATGACTGTTGATGAATAGACGGTAAGTTATTCACGGGGAAACCCTTGTTGAGCGTGTTTGCGAGAGAGAGAGAGAGAGACAGTGTGCGTGTGTGATATGTTAGAGACTGAGGCAATGATAACAGATTCTTTGTGTCTATGTGTGTGGAGGATAGAGAGAGACATGTACATGGGGCTTTGTGTTGTGTAACATGGAGACACATATACATAATTAGAGAGTGAGTGTGTGAGATACACATGCGGACATGGGGAGAGATGAGGATCCAGATAAATGGGTGTTTGTGCGTGTACGTGTGTGTTTGTGCACGCGTTTGTGTGTGAGAGGAGAGAGTGTATGTGGAGTAGAGACCCCACTGATGATGTAAACCTAGTATAAGGGAAGGGGAATGGTGTGACATGTGTAGTAGCGAGATAGCAGGTGCTGGCGGGGGAGCAGACTATTTGGAAGAGACATCGAGTGTGTGTGTGGGAGAGGGGTGTGAGAGCGAGAGAAAGAGAGAGCTAGCGATGGAGAGAGAGAGAGAGAGAGGAAGAGAGGGGGCGAGAGGGGTCGTTTGTGTCCATAAATGGCGTATAGATAGGGAGACAATGTTGATGTTGTCCGAAATTGGCCTATGAACGGAGACACAAGGGAAGCGAGTCATCGTGTGTGTGATAGGGACTTCATGAGAGATCTAGAATAGATGGTGTAGAGAACAATGTGCGAAATCGAGAACGATTATACATTAGGGAGCTATGCAAAGAGTCACGACATATATGTATACAGAGAAGGAGCTGGGGCGGGTCCGCATGTGGGAGAGATAGAAAGAGGAGAGTGGTGCACAAGGAGACAAAGTGTGCTTGTTTGCAGTGGGGGTGGTGTGTGAGGTGAGTCTTGAGAACCACATAACTAGGGAGATAGGCGTTTGGGGCTGACGTTTTGTGTGTATGGGAAATATACACTCTACATAGTGCATGTGCTTGGGTAAGAGAGATAGCGGGAGACCTAGAGAGTGAGGAAGAGATGTGTGCATGCCCGAGAGACAAAGTGATAGAGACCTATGTTGGGGTCCGGACTTTACAAGAGAGAGGGGTGTTAATGTGCTCGTGTGTTGGTGTTTGGGGAGAACGACTTCTCTATGTGTGTGTGTGTGTGTGGTGGTGGTGGTGGGGGGGGTTGACTTGGATAAAGAGTGAGGTGTCTATATTTGAGGGACTTTAGCGTAATTGAGATATTGTGCACTCATGGTTGATCAATTTGTTTCACAGTTTGTACTATGAGATAACGATACTTTTGAACATCGTGATATACCTTGATGTACCAGAATTACAAACCTAAGATTGGAATTTTGGAATTGACTCCATCATTAGCTTTTGTAATTCATTTAAGCGGAGGTACATTTTTAAGCGAGGATTTCGTGATTTCAAATTCATATATCAAACCTAGAGATATACACATACGGGCATGTTCAAACTTTATAATCATTCACTTTATTCATACACATACACATTTTGCTTTTGTCATCATATTTAGGATAAACACATTTGGAATTTCATTTGAATTGGACCGTATGATGGTATTTGCTTGTAGTAGCTCAATGATCCATATTTGAATTGAATGGACAATCTAAGTTTCGAGTTGGAGACATTGATTTTCAAAACTTGCACATTTTTTTGCGTGCAAAACAAACAAATTATCGGCCATGATATCATAGTCGGCCGTACGAGAGCAGAATACTTATAATTTTAGGCCAAAAGCTTTCAAACTTCCGCTCACATCGAAATATCACGCTACCAAAGTTTAGCCCTGCGATATTCCTGTTTTACCCTGCCACATGAGCGGAAAAGGGCTGCTTTGGTAACTCCATTGTTTTCCCTCTTTGCCCCAACATTCTTCCCAGAGCCCCTCCTTCCCTCCCGACCCCCCCAACCACGGCAAGCCACGAATCTAGTCCTCCGCCGCAGCGGTGGACCTCACACCCCGCCGGATCTACCTTCCGCACCTTGGAACCCCAACCGCCAACTCACCACTTCACCGGGCCGCTTGGCGGCTTGTCCACCGCTCGGATCTCCTTGACCGCCATCATGGTCCACCGCACGGATCTGCTTAACCGGCGCCTCGTCCACCATAGCGTAGGCCCTTCACTGACTCCCTCGTCCGCCCCTTCGCTGGCCCTTCATACAAGCCCTCGTCCGCGGCAACATATCCGCCTCACCGAAAGCACTGTACAACGCGCCCGCCGAAGCCTTCGTCCACTGCACCGGACCGCTCCACGGACGCCATATTCAACTCCACCGGCCCTGCTTTACCGACACCGCAGCCTCATCAGGTTATTTTGATTTGTACTCCTTCGGTTTTTCTCTTTATCGTGCAACTGTTCACTTACCACATATGAGCTTTCTTGTATGTCGACAGGCGCCGCAACCGTAGCACCGGAGCCGCTTCAGCGACGGCGACAGCCGGCCCAAACTCAACCGCAACACGAGCACCATCGACGATCCTTAGCTATCAAGTATGACAACGATACCCATACGCCGCCGAGAATCAGGTACTATTATCCAACGGTCGGCGCCTACGTTCACTTTCCTAGCATAAGCACCGCACCTTTGAATTTCTTGAGGCATCATTCAGTTTTCATGAGGCGCGTTATTCTGCTTGCACTGTAGGGCCATACTTACGGCGATGAACATGTTACATGTGCTAAATTACATACCAGTGCACATATAGTTAATATGCTTTAGTTTTGTTACGATGCCACTGTTGGTTCCATCGGTCGCTTAATGTTCTCTATGTAATTACACATCAGCAAACTAGCATGTGGTTCCGCTGCTTTTGTTTGTTTTACCCTACATTTTCGATGCTAGCTATTACATCACTGCTCCGAGCCTCTGTTCATTACTTGTTTGTGTGTTCTTGATCTTCCCAAGTTGCATGACTAATTTGATGCTTCTATTAATTATGGAGCTGCCAACCCCATCAAGCAAAATATTTGTTCTTTTGGGGCTAGCACCTCGAACAAGCATAAAAATAGAGGGAAGCAGATATATTGTCGTGTATGCACACACCCTTCTTTCATTAGTTTAGATGAACCATTGATGATCAATTCGGACCAGTGCATGCAATTAAAATTAATTTTACCTAAATAGATGGTGCAGAATAAACTACAACAACTAGATTTGCAACCACGGGATCTTGACAATATCTTCAAAGAACATTGCAACAGCAGCTAGGCTTCACAACAACATATGGTAAGCGGTGTGTTTTAGTACATGTGAAATGTAATGCGAGTGGGCTGCTTTCTTGGCTTGTGCCCTCAACGTGTAATCCTACCAATTACAAATAGTTCAGTTATGCCTTTGCTGTATTGCTTGATTGAATGCTTGTTTGTTGTTACGCTATACCTGAGTTGGCCAATATGTCGTGATGCTGTTGTACTATCGTAAAGAAATGCATGCCTATTTCATTTGAGTCCTTAACTTTTCCTCTCAACTTCATCACAAGACTGTCTTTGTAGTTTATATGAGGCCACACTTTGTTAAGTGCTTTCTCGAGATTATTTCAACTGCTTAGATGCCTTGGCAACTTAAATATAGTGGTTGTACACTCCCTTTCAACTAGGGATGTCAACTGGGTCTCGTTTAATCCCGATTAAAGTCCACTAGTGGTATGATAGTTCAAAAGAGTTTTTGTTTTTGAGGAAAATGAACTAGGAGGTAGCAAAACTAACTAGATGGGATGGAGGATGTCATTTATTTGCCACTTACATCCCTAGTTTCATCTTACCATTTTAATTTCTTTTCGCTGATGCTGCTTGAACCATTTAAATATAGTTTGCCATGCTCGGCAATAATTAGTCCGTCGTTTACCATGTAAGCTTACTGCTGGATCATCGATAACTATCTCTTACTTATGTCCAGTGAAACCTTTCAGGATGCCGTTCACACTAGGACACAATGTACAACCCAGAATCTATTTGTGGAAGCGGTCGCCATCCATGTTACCAGATGGTAGCAGTTCGGAGGCAACACCGCGGAGAGCAGTCGAGCACAGATATTATAGTGCTTGAGGCTCTACTAGAGGCAGAAAGAGATGGTGTGGCTGCCATGAATGAGGTAATCTTTATCTTGAGGCTGAAAATTACGGAATTAGCGGCACGCATTATGGAAGCAACCCAAGAATTGGAGGAAGTAAGAATGTTGCATTTGAAGACGGAGGAGGTCCTGCTGTTTCTGCTATCTGAAGCCGAAGGTAATCCCGGTTCTTCTTTAGATACCAGTTGAAATTGCCATTATATTATTGTACTTGCATGTTGTGTCATGTCTCTGAATTGATTATGTTGCAAGACCCCCTATGTTGTCCATGTGTTGTAATGATATGAATTTTTTAGGCGAGGTAATCCTCGGTACTTGTATGATTGACATAAGGTGAACTGTTTTTCGTGTGAGCATATTGTATTGGATGAAATAACTGTTTGAATCAGAGTGTATCCAACCTACTGAATTCGAAGATCACGGCATTTCTAAATCATAATCATATATAAAGGTGGAATAAATCTTTGTTGTGGTTTGGAAGAAATAAATAACAAAACATATAATTATCTGTGGATATTCATAATCGAATACAAATTGGATTTGAATTTAGTTTGCCAGGTCCCAGGGCAAACGTGAATGCTAATTCTCCCAAGTTTTGAACGAAGCGGCTAAACACCCACTATAATTTGTGGGCTGCCCGAAGCAAGTGTATGTGAGATGGAAATTACTGTCTACCCCTAACACTTGACATCCTTATCGACCGGATTTACACTGCTGTCGATAGCGGTAGACTAGTAACTTCAATCAGACGACACGACGGCCTCTGAGCCCATTCGAGACACGGTGGGCGCCAAGCGTGGTGACAAAACACATTTGATTCAAGCTCGTCCGAAAGACATGTGTCTCTTCCTCCATTTCCCCATTCATACACGGTGGGCGGCAAAACAAACTCTCCTCGTCCGAAATCAATGTAGGCTAATATTTTAAATAGGGGCAGATGTGTAACTTCCATCAGACGTGACACAACCGCCCTACCAGTCAGCCCCGTTCATACACCGTGGGCGCCAACCGTGGGCGGCAAAACACCCTCTCCTCGCCCGAAATAGTTACCGGCAAATATTTGGGAGATGCGAGATTACCGTCCTATTCCCAACCGACGCAAATATTTGGATAGGCATCATTTCCTCCACTGCTGTTTGCTTCGCTGTTTACATCTGATTGGATGTTTGCAACAACTACCAGTTTCAAATTGTAGTTGTAAAAACATGTTCCTTATGCAGAACAGATCCATTTATTTGCTTATATAATTGTGAAACCTGTTACGTGTCTCCTTGTTTCTCTTTCAGAGTCGTATCTCTTACTCCAGGCAGAACTTTAGGGAAGATAGTGAGCCAAACCATCTTGAGGACAGCGAGATGACCCCAAGGTCCTGTCTTGATGAAGACAGTGAGTTGAAGCTACTCACCAAAGCAGGTTTGAGATAACCTCTGTGCGATCCTTTGCCTCAATCGATTCGACTTCTTGATCTCAACTTAAAGCGGAAAGGCTTGCTTGGCTCAGCTCCGACTTGAAGTCAAAGATGCAATGAAGATGTCAGAGGAATGCCGTTCACACCATCATGCCTTAAATCTAGTGTTGATGCATCTATCGTTGACACAACTGAGGTCTACTCAGCTTCTTCAGCTACTTGCGGGGCCCAAGCTTGCGAGGCCTAGTGCCTTACGAAGTGCTCTCGGTTTGTATATTCTTTTGTCGGTAGCGTTTATTTGCCTTTGGTGGCGAACTTTGATCCCCAGTGGATGTAATATGTGATAGCCGTGATAGCCTAGCATAAGTTGCTTGCTTATTTATTTCCTTGTTGTCTTGTTTATTTGTTTGCTTGTAGTTATTACAGTTCTTTTTCCGCGGTTTGTTAGTGGCCGCAATAACCTATTTTTAAAAACTAGGCTACAATAACCATGGGCTAATATTTATTTGTAGTGACCTTTGGGCCTCCTACGGGCCGTAGAAAGCGATGGGCCTTCTACGGGCCGTAGAAACAATGGGCCTTCTACGGGCGTATCATCAATGGGCCTTATACGGGCGATATGATAACATGGGATAATAACGAGCGCATTATGGCCGTAAGCGGGCTAGAGTTGGAATCGTCCGTTCATAGGCCGACCATAACGGGCCATCGTTAATAGGCCGTATTCATGGCCTATGAAAACGCCCAACGCGTGTTAATGGACCACAAGCGGGCGGTTTGTAACCACGGGCTGAATTTGGCCCACAAGCGAGAATATGATGAACGGGACGTAAGTAAGCGAATCTTTGAAATAAGCCCAGAATAAATGGGCTCGAGAAGGCGAAAGATAACATGGGCTGGAAACGCCCAACGAAATAACGAGCCGTTAATGGGTATAAAGTGATACCTTTGTTCATTACGGGCGGTTTCCACCACGTGCCGTTAATGGGTGTAAAGTGATACCTTTGTTCATTGCGGGCTAGTTTCACCACGGGCCGTTAATAGGCCAAGAGTTACATAGGGCCTCATATGGGCGAAGGCGTCATGGGCCATACATGGGCGAGAAGTGAAAATGGGCTGGAATCATATTGGGTGGCCCAGATGACGCGCTCTTGGGCCCTAATTCGGATAGGGCGTAGCGGACCTTGGATTAGCGAGGCTGTAAATGGGCTATATCGAACATGCCGTTAATAGGCTTTCCATGGGCGGGCCGCCACCTTTTGACCAAGTCAAGCGGGCGGCCTTTTCACGAGAATGGGCCTCTGTTGGGCCGTGCCACATGTCGGCGTATCATAGGCGCCTATACATCCAATGAGTGGATGACATCTGTCCCAGCGATGAGCCGACCGTGTTTCCTCCAGCCAATGATGATTTTACCGTGGAAAATCCCCATTGGTCGGGGCGTTAACGGGTTATCGGATCCAAAACCCGACCCGATAAGCTTAACGGCGTTCGTTACGATGGATGCCACGTGTCGGTCACCCTTCATGAAAGCACTTACGTGATGCGGGTTTATCGTCATGGAAGTGGACACTTCGTGATGATAATTTTGGTAATGTCATGGAACACTTCTACGATAGCACAAGTATGACTATCTTGATTCTGTCATAAAATCGTCATGGATGTACATGCATGACAAAAAACGCGACCTACTGTGACAAACACGTATCATCACGGAAGTGTATTTTTTTTGTAGTGTTTCCCGGCACCGTCATAACCGGCCCGCCCGTGGGCGGCCACCGAGGTGTTCTCTTGGTGCTTTCTGCTGCTCGTAGCTCGCCTAGGCGACCCTTTGCCCTTTTGCCTCCTTGACCTGCCTCCTGAGGAGAGGGACAAGAAAGGGATTATGGGCATCTTATCTCTTTTTTAGTTTGTAAGCACGCGGGCCTTTGTTAAATTTAAAACTTGTAATCCCCTTGCTCATGTTTTTCATCTCGCACGAACTGTACCTGTATGGGATGTTTTTAATGAAAAAGGGATGCTTGCCAGGTTTTTCGTTCGCGGGTAAATCCCGCGACAAGGAGCGAATCCTTGTTATGGTCTAAGATAAACGTTTTTCGCCCGGCAACAGGCCTTGCCGTCCCCCCACTCCACTCGACCGTTCTCGCGCTCTTGGCGGAGGCAGGGATGAATTGGGCTTTAGGCTCCTCGTCCCACCTCACGGGTAAAACTTGCGAAGATGCTTGATGTTCCAGGAGTTGCTCACTGGGACGGCATCTTCGGTCTCCAGGCGGACTGCACCAGGCCTGGTGACTTGTATTACCCGATAAGGGCCTTCCCACTTCGGCGTCAACTTGCTGGAATTCTTGGCCGACTGTGTCGGATTTCGGGTTCCGGCAGACCCTCTAGGTTCGAACACTGGGGTGCGCGTGGAGATCTCGTCCTCTACCTACCTGCACCTCGCCGCCTCGCTAGGATCTAAAATATGAAAGGAACAACACAAGAGACACAGGGTTTATACTAGTTTGGGCCACCATTGTGGTGTAATACCCTACTCTAGTTTGTGGAGTGGTGGATTGCCTCTTGGGCTAATGATGAACAATACAAGGAAGAACAGCCTCATGAGGCATTCTTGGCTGGTCTTGATGAACTGCTAGGGGGAGTTCAGTCGCTCTCTCTTTCTCTCTCTCTCTCTCTGTGCGATCGACAAGATTTCTAGGTGTCTCTACCCTGTGGGTGGCTAGTGCTATTTATAGGCGGAGGCCCTTGGCCTCTTCCCAAATATTGAGCAGGAAGGGCGCCAACAATTGGCCATTTTGAAGGGGAACATCTAGTACACTTATCCTGACTAAAGTTGGTCCTCGTCTGCATCAAAGGCTCGTGGTGGTGCCTTGGCTTGGGCTCCACGATGACTTCCTTCCTGCCGTTGCGACGGTCTTGGTCTTGTTGCACCAAAACGGATGCCTTTGCTTGATACTCTTGCCTGCGCTTGCTCCCTTTGCACCAAAGAGGAAAGGAGGACACTGCACGGGCTGGCGCCAGCCTGGCGCCCTTGGTCGTCATGGCTTGCATCATGGGCACCTCGTGAGGTACCCAGCCTTGATCTCTCCGCCTCCTCGCGAGCCAGCCTGACGAGGCCGTGCCTGAGGAAGCTCCCTGTCGTTCGCCCCGTGCGGCTTGGCCCCTCGCGAGGGTCTTGAGCTTGTGCTGATGAAGATGGGCCTTGCTGGGCCACCATTGAGCCACGCCGCAGGCCGCAGGCAGGCAAGTCTGGGGACCCCTGTTCCCGAAACGCCGACAAGAGCCCGGGCCCAAAGCGCGCTGGACTTGGCTGAAAGCGAGAAGCGAAGGGGCAAGTCGGAGCGCGCTGGCTGTAATAACCCTGCGGCCTTGGGCGCCGCGTGGCGGTTGATTGGACGTGGGCGGCTCCGCTCCCCCACGACGCCTCGGCAACTGCATGAATTGACAAGTCCCTGCATGCAAAGTGGGTCATGATTACCTGTGATCGTGGAGGCCGGCGGTTGGCCTCCTCTGGCTATAAATACGGGACGGCGCCTGCCCTTCCGGTCCATCCGCTCTTGCTTCTCCTTCTTCTTCATGGCTCCATTAAAGAGGTTCTCGGCCGCGGAGAAAGGAAAGGCCCGCCAGGTGGAGCCTGACTCTCCCCCGCCAAGCGCAGTCGAGGCCGTCCCATAAACACCCCTGGGATCCCATGGTGGCTCCTCGCGGCCGTGGAGGTGATCTCCAGCGTGGTGGCAGGCGGCGAGCCGTTCTTTGGGGCGCTTCTGCCGCGCGACCCCTAGGCAGCGCTTCTACTCGGCAGAGGTGCTGCCGGAGTTTGTTGAGTGGTCAGCGGAGCCGACCAGCACCCGGCTCCAGCTTCCTCGCTTCCTCCTAGGTGAGCTTCCAGTCGGTGCCCCGGGCGGCCTCTGGCTTCAGGCGGATGGTTGCTACAGCCGGGCCTCTTGGGCTTCGCTGGAGGTCTCTGCGGCCGGGAGCCTGGCCCTGACCCGCGTCTGGCAAATGTTTGCCCGCGCGCGTGGTCTGAGCCGGCGGTGCACCCTGCACTTCAAGTTCGATCGCGACGCCACCCTCTACGTGAGGGTGTTCGGGGAAGATGGTCGCCGCGCTGGGTGCTGCCCTGAGAATGACGACCGCGGCCATGGGTCCAGCCCCAGCGACGATGAAGACGACAACGCGCGCGTGGTCGGCGGCGCTCGGGGTTCATCGAGCTTCGACGGCTCTTCTTCGGGCAGCGGCTCCTCCAGTGGTGGTCGCGATCAGCCTCCGCGCCGCCGCGCCCGCCTGGAGGGAGGTAGCGGGTCTGCCCGCCGTCGCGCCGCGCTGAAGCGCGAGATGGAGTCTGCCTGAGCTCCGGAGGCAGTTCGAGTCTCCCCCGCGAGTTGGTGTCGGGCGAGTCGCGCCTGTTTTGCTCTTTTTTCCTTTTCCTGCGCAAAGAGACAGTAGTGTAGGGCCCCGCAGGGGTGTGCTTGGACTATTGCTGTTAATTATCGTACTGTTTCCGCTATTTCGGTATTGTGCCTTTGTGCCACATGCCTGCGCGTAGAAATTACTTAGCTCGGGGGGGCCTGTCGTGACCTTTGCTTCCCGAGGCCGAGGCCTCGTCGAACGCTTCATGTCCTGCGAGGGTTAGTCTGGAGAGGTAGCTCCCGGCCTCAGCTGTGGAGGCAACCGACCCAGGTCATGTGTTAGATGTCGCGGTGCCCGTGGGGCACGGAATTTGAGGGTGCTCTGTAGTGGACCCGGTAAGGAAGTCTCAAACGATAAGGGCAGAAAACACTCGCGAGGGTGCCCGCGTTGCTCCCTCACGAGACTTGCGCGAGAGAAATCGAGGCAGGAGAGCGAAAAGGCAAAGAGTCACAAGCCAAAGGCGGCAACAACTTCAATAAAACCTCGAATGGGGATGAACAAGCCAACTGCAGAAAGCAAATGAGAAAAGCCGCGTCCGGCACCTAATCTAGTCTTCGACGTCTTCTCACCAACGCAGAGCTAAGTGCTGCCATTGGGCGTGGGAGGGAGCCCCAGGGCCTGAGGCCGGCGCTCCTGAGACTCCGGGGCGTGTACAACCCCAACTCATTATTACGTGAGAGTGTCACGGGCGGCGAGCTTCACAGGTATTGGCCTTCTTCACAGGCTCCGGGCCTTTCTCAGAAAGATAAACTTCACAGGCGTTTGCCTTCTTCACGAGCACCGGCCTTTTCCAAAACGCAGCAGCTTCACGGCGTTCGCCTTCTTCACAGGCTCTGGGCCTTTTCCAAAACGCGACAGCTTCATAGGCGTTCGCTTTCTTCACAGGCTCTGGGCCTTTTTAGGGGTAAAACCTCCGGAGGTGCTGGATGTTCCACGTGTTGGGCGGGCACCCCTCCCGAGTCTCAAGCCTGAGCCGGGCCTAGAAACATGAACAACCTTGAGCGGGCCCTCCCACATGGGAGATAGCTTATCGGCCCTTCCACGGAGAGAACCCGCTTTGAGTACAAGGTCCCCTACCTCGAGAGTCACAGGGCGGATGTTGCGGCGGTGGTATCGCCCGGCGCTTGTTGGTATCTTGCCGCTTCGTGGCGCGGCTTCCGGCAACGTTCCTCCCCGGCCACGAGGTCCGTCCCCGCATGGCGTCCTGCTGCGCCTCGTCGAACGCCAGGACCCGTGCGGAACGACGTCTGACCTCGTGAGGGAGGACCGCTTCAGCTCCATAGACCAGGAAGAACGGGTCTCGCCAGTCGGCTTGGTCGCAGTTGTGCGGATGGACCACAATAGGGACTGAAGCTCATCGTACCAGCCTCTGCCGCAGGCCTCCAACTTCTTCTTGAATGTCCTGGTTTTGAGGCCCCTCAGGACCTCTGCATTGGCCCGCTCGGCCTGGCCGTTGCTCCGCGGGTGTGCTACCGAGGCGTAGCATATCTGTGTTCCAAGGTTAGCGCAATATGTTTTGAAGAGGTTACTAGTGAATTGCGAACCGGCTCACGATGCCCTTGATGAACTTGACCGCAGAACCTGCGGGAATGGTGCGGACGGCTTCCACTTCAGCCCACTTGGTGAACTTGTCCACGACAACATAGAGATAGCGATAGCCCCCTGGCGCCCAAGGAAACAGGCCCAGGATATCCAGCCCCCAGACTGCGAACGGCCACGAGAGGGGTATAGCTTGCAGACCTCCCGCCGGCTGATGGATCTACTTGGCATGGAATTGGCAGGCCTCGCAAGCCTTCACCAGTTCGACGGCGTCATTGAGCACAGTGGGCCAATAAAACCTGTTGCGGAACGCCTTGCCAACGAGGGTCCGCGATGATGAATGATGCCTGATCTCCACCATGTATATGCGCGGCAGTTCCTTCCTTGCTCCACGGAGATGCAGGCGTAGGGACACATCATTTAATTCGCTTCGGTAGAGCTCTCCATCCACGATGCAAGACTGTTGTGGCTTGTCGCGCCACATGCTCCGCTTCCTCCTCCTTCTCCGGCAAGATCCCTTGCGTCAAGTAGCTCCGGAGCTCTGTGATCCAGCACCCCTACTGAGGCTCCAGCATCAAGAGAAGGCGCGCTCCTGAGGCCGGGCCACAGAACGGGGCTCCCGAGGCTGGTGGCCGGGAGCTCCTCGAGGCTGCACCGCTTGCGGTGATGGCATGGCCGAGGCTTGAAGAGTCGCTCCTCAGCGCCAGGGCTCTGAGGCAACCGCTGGATGCTCGTTTAGCGATGTCGTCGGCCTCCCCGATTGGTGCCACGGGCACATGCTGCAACTCCAGCCCCAGAACTGCTTCTCCATCCTGCGGACCTCCGCGAGGTAGGCTTCCATGTGCTCATCCTCGGCTCGTATACCTTGTTGGAGAAGTTGGCGAGGAGTTGTGAATCACCCTTGATGGTAGGCGCTTCACTCCTAGGGCAGCTGCGCCTTCAGGCCTGCTATTAGGCCTTCATATTCTGCTATGTTGTTGGAGACCTTTTCTCCGTCTTTGAAAGCGAGAGCTGCAGCGTAGTAGAGCTTGTCTTGAGTAGGAGATATAAGCACCGCACCAGCCCCAGCGCCGTGCACAGAGAATGCCCGTCAAGTACATGACCCAACCGTCCGGCGCCTCGCTTCCCGGGGAGAGGGATCGATCCTCATCAGCCTTGAGGCCCGGCGCCTCCATCCATTCTGCCATGAAATCTGCCAAGGCGGCCCCCTTGATGACTCTGGTTGTGCTGAATTCGAGCAGAAATGCTTGCAGTTCAATGTTCCACTCAGCGACTCTTCTAGCTGAGTTAGGGCTCCTGAGCACCCTTTCCAAGGGGTACGCTGAGACAACCTTGATGGGGTGGCCCTGAAAGTAATGTCGCAGCTTGCGCGAGGCCACCAATAGAGCGAGGAGGAGTTTCTGAGGCATGGGGTACCGTGCCCTCGCGTCCCGCAACATTGTGTTGACAAAGTACACGGGGTGTTCAATGAGGTTGGGAGTGCCGGTGTCGATGGCGCCCTCCGGAGACCGTGGCGCCTCCTGAGACAGTGGAGCCTCCAGCGGCTGGTCGCTAGGGGGAGGGGTCTCCCCTGTCTCGAGTGCGTTTCCCTGCGGCGGCTGATCCTTCTTGGCTATGGTAGCGGTCTCTGTGGGCCTTCCTTGATCCTGCTTCGCCTCGACCAGGCAGCTGCATGCTTTGGTCCGACGCTCCTCCTAACCGCCACCAGGCTCTGTTGGCGAGTAGGGAGTGGCTGCAAGGTAGAGCAGCAGGGTTCTTGAGGGCGCTGGGCCACCATTACCGGAGGGCTGGTTAGGTACCTCTTGAGATCTTGGACGCATTTATCGGCCTCTTCACCCATTCAAAGGGTCCCTTTTCTTCATCACCGGAAGAAAGGCAGCTCGCTCCCCAACTTGGAGATGAAGCGTCCTAGTGCTGTCATCGCCCAGTGAACTTCTGCATTTCTCTGAGGGTCTTTGGCGGGCTCATGTCCTCGACCGCCTTGACCTTTTCTGGGTTAGCTTCGGTGCCTCGGTGGGACACGAGGAAGCCCAGGAGCTTGCCTGAGGGGACCCCAAACACACACTTCTCTGGGTTGAGCCGCAGGTTCACCGCGTTGAGGCTCGCGAAGGTTTCCTCCAGGTCTTGTATCAAGGTCTTGGCATCGCGAGACTTCACCACAATGTCATCGACGTAAGCCTCAACATTCTTCCCGAGTTGCGGGCCCAAGGTGATGTGCATCATCCGCGAAAGTCGCCCTGCGTTCGCAGCCCAACAACATGCATGTGTAGCAAGTACACCCCACACGGGTCGGAAAGCCATTTTTTCCACATCTTCTACCGCCATCTTGATCTGGTGATACCCGAGAAGGCATCCAAGAAACATAACAGGTCGCTTTTCGGTGGTGGAATCGGCGATCCGATCGATCGAGAGGAGCGGAAGCGGATCTTGCGGGCAGGCTTTGTTGAGGTTGGTGAAGTCGACACACATGGGTTCCTTCCCCCCTTTCTTTGGCACGACGACCGGGTTGGCCAACCAATCCGGGTATCGGACCTCGCGAATGACCCCTGCAGCTTCCAACTTGCGGGTCTCTTGGACGATGAAAGCCTGCTTTTCAGTGGACTGCCGTCTCGCTTTCTGCTGCACAGGGCGGACATTGGGGCACACGTTGAGGTGGTGCTCGATCACGCCTCTAGGGATCCCTGCCAGCTGATCAGGTTCCCATGCGAATACCTTCTTGTTTGCGTGCAGGAACTTGACTAGGGCCTCCTCCTGCTCGGGCTCGAGGTCGGCGCCTATGGTGAAGGTGGCGTTAGTGGATCCGTCCTCGTCGACTAGTATCTGCTTGGTTTCCGCCTTGTCTTGGGTGAACAACTGCTTCTTCTTGGTCGGCCCAGCCCCCTTGGGCTCAGGGGCATTTGAGTCGGTAGGCTGCGCCGACACCGCCGTCTTAAAGGCGAGCTTGAGCACTTGCAACGCATCCCCGGTGTCTCCGGACACGGTGAGGACGCCGTTGCTCCCGGGCATCTTCATGAGGTTGTACGGTGGGTGAGTTGCGGCCATGAATTGGGCCAGTGCTGGGTAGCCGAGGATGGCGTTGTATGGGCGGCTGATGGGGGCGATGTCGAAGTCGATCAGCTCCGTGCGGAAGTTGTCGTAGGTGCCGAAGGTTACCGGGAGACGGATCTGCCCCAGGGAGCTGGACGACCCGCCCCCGACGCCCAAGAAAGGCCGGCTGGGCTGAAGCCTCTCCGGCGGTATGCGGAGGAGGCTGAAGGCTTCGACCGAGAGCACGCCGAGGCCCGCGCCGCCGTCGATGAGAGTCCTGGTGACGGCCACCTGGCAGATGGTGGGGGTGCACAGCATTGGGAGCGCGCCCGAGCAGGTTGAGTTGGAGGGGTGGTCCTCCGAGTTGAAGGCCAGATCGGCCTTGGGCGCCAACCGACCTAGGGGAGCCCCCTGCCGTGTGGAGGCAGCGCCGACCTGGCGGACGAATGGCTTGACGTGGCGGCCTGAAGGTGGCGCCTGCGAGCCGCCAGAGAGCGCGGCGATCGGGCGCGCCAGCGCAGCGTCTTGGCGAGGAAGAGGTTCGCAGCTCTTCCCAAGAGGCCACGGAAGCCGCCGGTAGGTGGAGCAGCCACGCGCGTGGGGCGTCGGTGAGGGCCATGGGCAGCCAGTTAGCCATGACCCTGTCGTCGCCTCCTGCTTCGAGGATGGCTTCCTCGTACGCCAGCCGGAAGGCCAGCGGATCAGTTGTTCCGTTGTAGCGCGACGGCGTCTCCGGCTTGAACTTGTCCGGGCACCGCACCTGTCGCAAGGCTGGGGCCAAGGCTCGGAGCCCCCTGGCCCCCGTGCTGGCACTGGCGACCGGAGTGGGCGGCGCGCTACTCATCGCAGGGCGAGTCGCGGTGTCGGCGGAGAGCAGGTCGGTGGAAGGGAAAGCTCCGGCGCACCCCTACCTGGCGCGCCAAATGTCGGATTTCGGGTTCCGGCAGACCCTCTAGGTTCGAACACTGGGGTGCGCGCGGAAACCTGCACCTCGCCGCCTCGCTAGGATCTAAACTATGAAAGGAACAACACAAGAGACACAGGGTTTATACTAGTTCGGGCCACCATTGTGGTGTAATACCCTACTCTAGTTTGTGGAGTGGTGGATTGCCTCTTGGGCTGATGATGAACAATACAAGGAAGAACAACCTCGCGAGGGTCTGTTCTTGGCTGGTGCGATGAACTGCTAGGGGGAGTTCAGTCGCTCTCTCTTTCTCTCTCTCTCTCTGTGCGATCGCCAAGATTTCTAGGTGTCTCTACCCTGTGCATGGCTAGTCTTATTTATAGGCGGAGGCCCTGGGCCTCTTCCCAAATATTGAGCGGGAAGGGCGCCAACAATTGGCCATTTTGAAGGGGAACATCTAGTACACTTATCCTGACTAAAGTTGGTCCTCGCCTGTCAAAGGCTCTGGTGGTGACGCCGGCTTGGGCTCCACGATGACTTCCTTCCTGCCGTTGCGACGGTCTTGGTCTTGTTGCACCGAAACGGATGCCTTTGCTTGATACTCTTGCCTGCGCTTGCTCCCTTTGCACCAAAGAGGAAAGAAGGACAATGTGTGGGCTGGCGCCCGCCTGGCGCCCTTGGTCGTCATGGCTTGCGTCATGGGCACCTCGTGAGGTACCTCGCCTTGATCTCTCCGCCTCCTCACGAGCCAGCTTGACGAGGCCGTGCCTGAGGAAGCTCCCTGTCGTCCGCCCCGCGAGGGTCTTGAGCTTGTGCTGATGAAGATGGGCCTTGCTGGGCCACCAATGAGCCACGCCGCAGGCCGTAGGCAGTCAAGTCTGGGGACCCCCGTTCCCAGAACCCCGACAGACTGAACGCGTCGAAGAACATGGTCGCCTTCCTCAAAGTTTCGGGCATGAACCTTGCGGCTATGGTAGCGGCGCAAGGCTTGCTGGTAGCGTGTGATACGTCTCCAACGTATCTATAATTTTTGATTGCTCCATGCTATATTATCTACTGTTTTGGACAATATTGGGCTTTATTTTCCACTTTTATATTATTTTTGGGACTAACCTATTAACCGGAGGCCCAGCCCAGAATTGCTGTTTTTTTTCCTATTTCAGAGTTTCGAAGAAACGGAATATCAAACGGAGTCCAAACGGAATGAAACCTTCGGGAACGTGATTTTCTCACCGAACGTGATCCAGGAGACTTGGACCCTAAGTCAAGGAAGCTTCGAGGAGGGCACAAAGTAAGGGGGGGCGCCTACCCTCCCAGGGCGTGCCCTCCACCCTCGTGTGCCCCAAGTTGCTCCACCGACGTACTTCTTCCTCCTATATATACGTACGTACCCCCAAACGATTAGATACTGAGCCAAAAACCTAATTCCACCGCCGCAACCTTATGTACCCACGAGATCACATCTTGGGGCCTGTTCCGGAGCTCCGCCGGAGGGAGCATCCACCACGGAGGGCTTCTACATCAACACCATAGCCTCTCCGATGAAGTGTGAGTAGTTTACCTCAGACCTTCGGGTCCATAGTTAGTAGCTAGATGGCGTATTCTCTCTCTTTGGATCTCAATACAATGTTCTCCCCCTCTCTCGTGGATATCTATTCGATGTAATCTTCTTTTTGCGGTGTGTTTGTTGAGATCGATGAGTTGTGGGTTTATGATCAAGATTATCTATGAACAATATTTGAATCTTCTCTGAATTCTTTTATGTATGATTGGTTATCTTTGCAAGTCTCTTCGAATTATCAGTTTGGTTTGGCCTACTAGATTGGTTTTTCTTGCAATGGGAGAAGTGCTTAGCTTTGGGTTCAATCTTGCGGTGTCCTTTCCTAGTGACAGTAGGGGCAGCAAGGCATGTATTGTATTGATGCCATCAAGGATAACAAGATGGGTTTTTTATCATATTGCATGAATTTGTCCCTCTACATCATGTCATCTTGCTTAAGGCGTTACTCTGTTTTCTTTAACTTAATACTCTAGATGCATGCTGGATAGCGGTCGATGAGTGGAGTAATAGTACTAGATGCAGGCAGGAGTCGGTCTACTTGTCTTGGACGTGATGCCTATATGCATGATCATACCTAGATATTCTCATAACTATGCTCAATTCAGTCAATTGCTCAACAGTAATTCGTTCACCCACCGTAAAATACTTATGCTCTTGAGAGAAGCCACTAGTGAAACCTATGGCCCCCGGGTCTATCTCCATCATATTAATCTTCCGTCACTTTATTTATTGCCTTTGCTTTTACTTTTTTATTTTACTTTGCATCTTTATCATAAAAATACCAAAAATATTATCTATCATCTCTATCGATCTCACTCGTAAGTGGCCGTGAAGGGATTGACAACCCCTAATCGTGTTGGTTGCGAGGAGTTATTTGCTTTGTGTAGGTACGATGGACTCGCATGTAGCCTCCTCTTGGATTGATACCTTGGTTCTCAAAACTGAGGGAAATACTTACGCTACTTGCTGCATCATCCTTTCCTCTTCAAGGAAATCCAACGCAGTGCTCAAGAGGTAGCAAGAAGAATTTACGCGCGCCGTTGCGGTGAGTCTCGCAAAAGTCAACATACCAAGTACCCATCACAATCCCTTATCTCCCGCATTACATTATTTGCCATTTGCCTCTCGTTTTCCTCTCCCCACTTCACCCTTGCCGTTTTATTCGCCCTCTCTTTTCTGTTTGCCTCTTTTTCGCTTGCTTTTGTTTGCTCGTGTGTTGGATTGCTAGTTTATCGCGATGGCTCAAGATAATACCAAATTGTGTGACTCTACCAATACCAACAATAATGATTTCCTTAGCACTCCGATTGCTCCTCTTACCAATAATGAATCTTGTGAAATCAATGCTACTTTGTTGAATCTTGTCATGAAAGATCAATTAGCGGCCTTCCTAGTGAAGATGCGCTACTCATCTAAATAGCCGTTGATTTGTGTGATATGCAAAAGAAGAAAGATGTTGATAATGATACTGTTAAATTGAAGCTATTTCATTTTTCGCTTAGAGATCGTGCTAAAGCTTGGTTTTCGTCTTTGCCTAAAAATAGTATTGATTCATGGAATAAGTGCAAAGACGCTTTTATCTCTAAGTATTTTCCTCCCGCTAAGATCATCTCTCTTAGAAACGATATTATGAATTTTAAGCAACTTGATCATGAACATGTTGCACAAGCTTGGGAGAGGATGAAATTAATGATACGTAATTGCCCTACTCATGGTTTGAATTTGTGGATGATTATACAAAATATTTATGCCGGATTGAATTTTGCTTCTAGAAACCTTTTAGATTCAGCCGCGGGAGGCACTTTTATGGAAATCACTTTAGGAGAAGCTACTAAACTCCTAGATAATATTATGGTTAATTATTCTCAATGGCACACTGAAAGATCTACTAATAAAAAAGTGTATGCGATAGAAGAAATCAATGTTTTGAGTGGAAAGATGGATGAACTTATGAAGTTATTTGCTACTAAGAGTGTTTCTTCTGATCCTAATGACATGCCTTTGTCTACTTTGATTGATAATAATAATGAATCTATGGATGTGAATTTTGTTGGTAGGAATAATTTTGGTAACAACGCGTATAGAGGAAACTTTAATCCTAGGCCTTATCCTAGTAATTCCTCTAATAATTATGGAAATTCCTACAACAACTCTTATGGAAATTTTAAGATGCCCTCTGAGTTTGAGACTAGTGTTAAAGAGTTTATGAATTCGCAAAAGAATTTTAATAATTTGCTTGAAGAGAAATTTTTTAAAGTTGATGAATTGGATAGGAACGTTGATAAAATTTCTCTTGATGTTGATTCTTTAAAGCTTATATCTATTCCTCCTAAGCATGATATCAATGAATCTCTCAAAGCCATGAGAATTTCCATTGATGAGTGCAAAGAAAGAACCGCTAGGATGCGTGCTACGAAAGATGCCTTTATTAAAGTGTGTTCTTCTAGTTTCTATGAAAATAAAGATGAAGATCTAAAAGTTATTGATGTGTCCCCTATTAAATCTTTGTTTTGCAATATGAATCTTGATGAAATTGAATATGATCTTCCGTTACCTAGAAGGCGTTCTAAGAATTCGGAGTTTTTAGATCTTGATGATGAAATTGATAAAAGTGGGATTCAAAAAAATAAAAATCTAGATGTTGCTAAACCCACTATATTGGATATCAAGGAATTTAATTATGAAAATTGCTCTTTAATTGATTCTATTTCCTTGTTGCAAACCGTGCTAAATTCTCCTCATGCTTATAGTCAAAATAAGGCCTTTACCGAACACATTGTTGATGCCTTGATGCAATCTTATGAAGAGAAGCTTGAGTTGAAAGTTTCTATCCCTAGGAAACTCTATGATGAGTGGGAACCTACTATCAAAATTAAAATTAAAGATTATGAGTTTCATGCTTTGTGTGATTTTGGTGCTAGTGTCGCTACTATTCCCAAAACTTTGTGTGATTTGCTAGATTTCCGTGACTTTGATGATTGCTCTCTAAACTTGCATCTTGCGGATTCCACTATTAAACAGCCTATGGGAAGAATTAATGATGTTCTTATTGTTGCAAATAGTAATTATGTGCCCGTAGATTTTATCGTTCTCGATATAGATTGCAAACCTTCATGTCCTATTATTCTTGGTAGACATTTTCTTAGAACGATTGGTGCAATTATTGATATGAAGGAAGGGAATATTAGATTCCAATTTCCATTAAAGAAAGGCATGGAACACTTCCCTAGGAAGAAAATAAAATTACCATATGAATCTATCATGAGAGCCACTTATGGATTGCCTACCAAAGATGGCAAAACCTAGATCTATCCTTGCTTTTATGCCTAGCTAGGGGCGTTAAACGATAGCGCTTGTTGGGAGGCAACCCAATTTTATTTTTAGTTTTTTTGCTTTTGCTTCTGTTTAGGAATAAATCTTTGATCTAGCCTCTGGTTATATGTGTTTTTATGTTTTAATTAGTGTTTGTGCCAAGTTAAACCTATAGGATCTTCTTGGATGATAGTTTTTTGATCTTGCTGTAATTTCCAGAAACTTTCTGTTCACGAAAACAATTGTTAAAAATCACCAGAACGTGATAAAATACTTATCCCAATTTCTGATGATCAATAAACAAATTTCCTAGGTCTTACTATTTTGGCTGAATTTTAAGAGTTCCAGAAGTTTGCGTTAGTTACAGATTACTACAGACCGTTCTGTTTTTGACAGATTCTGTTTTTCGTGTGTTGTTTGCTTATTTCGATGAATCTATGGCTAGTAAAATAGTTTATAAACCATAGAGAAGTCGGAATACAGTAGGTTTAACACCAATATAAATAAATAATGAGTTCATTACAGTACCTTGAAGTGGTCTTTTGTTTTCTTTCGTTAACGGAGCTCACGAGATTTCTGTTGAGTTTTGTGTTGTGAAGTTTTCAAGTTTTGGGTGAAATCTTTTGATGGATTATGGAACAAGGAGTGGCAAGAGCCAAAGCTTGGGGATTCCCATGGCACCCCCAAGATAATCTAAGGACACCAAAAAGTCAAAGCTTGGGGATGCCCCGGAAGGCATCCCCTCTTTCGTCTACTTCCATCGGTAACTTTACTTGGAGCTATATTTTTATTCACCACATGATATGTGTTTTGCTTGGAGCATCTTGTATGATTTGAGTCTTTGTTTTTTAGTTACCACAATCATCCTTCCTGTACACACCTTTTGAGAGAGCTATACATGATTTGGAAATTATTAGAATACTCTTTGTGCTTCACTTATATCTTTTGAGTTATATAGTTTTGCTCTAGTACTTCACTTATATATGTCGGCGTTCTGGGAACGGGGGTACCCAGACTTGCCTGCCTGCGGCCTGCGGCGTGGCTCAAGGGGTGGCCCAGTACGGCCCATCTACATCAACACAAGCTCAAGACCCTCGCGAGGGGCCAAGCCTCGCGGGGTGGACGACAGGAAGCTTCCTCAGACACGGCCTCGTCAGGCTGGCTCGCGAGGAGGCGGAGACATCAAGGCGGGGTACCTCACGAGGTGCCCATGACGCAAGCCATGATGACCGAAGGTGCCAGGCGGGCGCCAGCCCGCGCAGTGTCCTCATTTCCCCTTTGGTGCAAAGTAGGCAAGCGCAGGACGAGAGCATCAAGAAAAGGCAACCATTTCGGTGCAACAAGACCAAGACTAGCAGAACGGAAGGAAGGAGGTCATCGTGGAGCCCAAGCCGGCGTCACCGTCGGAGTCTTTGGCAGGCGAGGACCGACTTTAGTCAGGATAAGTGTACTAGATGTTTCCCTTCAAAATGGCCAATTGTTGGCGCCCTTCCCGCTCAATATTTGGGGAGAGGTCCAGGGCCTCTGCCTATAAATAGGACTAGCCACCCACAGGGTAGGGGATCGACATCTAGAGGGACAGAGAGAAGGGAGATCGAGACCTGATCGACCAAAAAGATAGGCAAGAGAGAGAGAGAAGCGACTGAACTCCCCCTAGCAGTTCATCACACCGGCCAAGAACAGACCCTCGCGAGGCTGTTCTTCCTTGTATTGTTCATCATCAGCCCCTGAGGCAATCCACCACACCACACACTGGAGTAGGGTGTTACACCACAATGGTGGCCCGAACCAGTATAAACATGTTGTCCCTTGTGTTGTTCTTTGTGTAGTTTAGATATTTGCGAGGCGACGAGGCGTAGGTAGGTTGGAGGTGTGATCTCCGCGTGCACCCCAGAGTTCAAACCTAGAGGGTCTGCCGGAACCCGAAATCTGACATTTGGCGCGCTAGGTAGGGGTGCGCCGGAATCCGCCTTCCGCCGCCCTGCTCTTCGCCGCCCCTCGCATCCATGTCAGACGCTCGTCGAGCCCGCGCCGATCGCCAGGCCGCTCTCGCTACTCGCGTCGCCCAGACGGCCCCCATCGGCGGCCGCCCTCGTCGTTCCTTGTCGCCTGCCGTCAACGCTGCCATCGGCCCGGCGGGGAATGAGCAGCTGGCATCGTCCCAGCATCCATCCATGAGGCGAGACGGCCGCACCGCTACTCCTTCGCTCGCCCCAGCTGGTTCTTCGTCCCGTGCGCTCCGCGCGCCCATGGTGGCTCGAGCCGCGCTCATCGTGGCAAACGAGCTCCTGCGCTACCGCCCCGTCTACAAGGAGTGGCTCGACCGCATCGCCGAGCTCGTCCACGCCGCAGGGGGCTCCCCCGCGCCGTCCTTCTCGCTGCACCGCGCCCCGCCTTGCGCGGGCGATGAAGCTCCGGGGGCGCCTCAGTCGCCTCCCCCTCAAGAAGGCGCCTTGGCCCCAAGGCGCGTGGCCCCTGGGCGGAACCCACTCCGTCCGGCACCAGCGCAGCAAGAGCAGAGCTGCCAAGAGGTCCCTCGCCCCCAAGAAGCTGCCCGAGTGCTCCCTGCACCGGCCCATCACGATCAAGCTCTCTGCTCCAAAGATGCAAGACCCGCGCTGCTCCCAGCGGCAGCGTGCGGGGACCCGCAAGATCAAGCCCTCCGTCACCAAAGGCCTCCAGTGGCCACTACAGGCCGCCGCGCCTTCACCGCCGAGCTACGCAGCGTCGCATGGCCCGGCAAGTTCAAGCCAGACCTGCCTCCACGCTATGATGGCACAGCCGATCCTGCAGAGTTCCTCCAGCTCTACGAGCTGGGCATCGAAGCCGCCAACGGGGACGAGAAGGTCATGGCAAACTAGTTTCCCATGGCGCTCAAGGACGGTTCCCGTGCACTGCTCTGAACACAGCTCTCGCACGATCTCCTCCTGGGACAAGATGCGCACCCGCTTCATCGCCAACTTCCAAGGCACTCGTGACCGGCCTCCTGCCGTGAGCGACATGCGCCGCATCAAGCAGCAGCCAGGAGAGACCCTGCAGAAGTACATCCAGCGCTTCAACAACGCACGCCTCAAGATTCCCAAGGTGACCGAGGAGGCCATCATCTTAGCCTTCTCCGACGGCTTGCGTGACGTCAAGATGAAGGAGAAGCTGGCGATGCATGAAGACCTGTGCACATCCCTGGAGCTGTTCAACTTGGCGACCAAGTGCGCCAGGGCTGAGGAAGGATGCCTTTCCCTCCTCGGGCTGCCGGCTGCCGACCCAGAAGAGAAGAAGCCCAAGGTCAAGGACATGAAGTGCAAGGGGGCTGTCGTGCTCGCAGCAGAACCGGACACCAAGCGAGGAAGGGATCAGCCTGAGTCATCCAAGGGCAGTCGGTACTGCGTGTACCACGACCTCCACACCCACAACACCAACGAATGCCAAGAGCTCAGGGCCGTGCGAGAAGGGCGAATCGGTCGACGCCTCGACTGCAAGGATCGAGGCTACGACCGAGGAGGAGGAAGAAGCACAGGATGCTGGGAAGACCGTGGCCCTCGCCAAGGGTGGCGTGACCGACCTCGCAAGGACCGCTGGCAGGATCAGCCTCGCGAGGGAGGTTGGAGGGACCCGCCTTGCGAGGGAGGCTGGAGGGATCAGCCTCGCGAGGATCACCCACAAGGCAACGCAGACCTCCCTCCTCTGCCACCGCAGCCAAGGAGAAATGAAGACCATCATCAGGACGAGGGGGCTGGGGGCTTTCAGGAGCCGCGCGCAATCGCTTGCATCCTGGGCGGAGCTCAAGCCCCAGCCTCTCAGCGCATCTTCAAGAAATTCGCCGCGAAGTGAATGTAGTCCTCCCCAAGCTCGAAGCCACGCGCCCTCTCAGGTGGTCAGTGTGCGCCATCACGTTCAGCTCAGCGGATCAGCTCAAGTGCGCAGCCACAACCGGAGTCCTCCCGATACTTTGTTCCCCAATCATCAGCAACGTGCAAGTCACCAGGACCCTCATTGATGGCGGAGCAGGGCTCAATGTCCTGTCCGTCAAGACATTCAACAATCTCCAAGTGCCATACAATCAGCTTCAGCCAACCAAGCCTTTCTCCGTAGTCACTGATGGTTCCACAGTTCCGATTGGGCAGGTCCGCCTTCCTGTCACCTTCGGGACGCGCGGCAACTACCGCACCGAGCTCATTGACTTCGGCGTCGCTCACATTCGCCTGCCGTACAATGCCATCCTTGGGTACCCAGCCCTGGCCATGTTCATGGCCGTGACTCATCACGGCTACAATGTCCTCAAGATGCCAGGAAGCGGTGGAGTCATCACGGTGCCTTGTGAAGAAAGGGACGCAGTGTGTTCCCTGGAGCATGCTTTTCAAGCCGCGTCAAACGAAGACCCAGATCACAGGAGCGGGAGGCCTCCCGAGGCTATTCCTAAGAAGAAGAAGACATCGCCTGGCCCGACCCCTCGGAGGCAGGCCCCTTAGGGTCCGCGCCTGTTCAGGGGGCACCTCCTTCTGTCACATAGGAAGGCGCGCCCGGCGCCCTCCTTGAGCAAGGCTCGGGGGCTCTCTCCTGGAGGGCCACCGACTTTGCTAAGATCATGAGGGAGACGCTCGGGCACCACCTGGAGGCGTGTTTCAAAGCATGTTTCCCTCAGGAAGGAGCAAGGCAAGGAGGGCCAAACCCTCGGGAGTTCGTCGGCAAGATCATTCAGGGAGCTGCAGGAGTCAAGAGTCATGAGTGGCAGCCGCCACTCCGCCGTAGCTCCCCATCCAGCGAGGATGGTGGGCTGCGCGTCTGCATCGACATACCAGGCTCAACCGAGCCGCCTCTCGAGCGCCTCTGGCCTCACGCTGGGCGCTATGAAGGTCCACCCCACGGCTATGTTCGCATGCCTTACGGCTTGCCGACGCGGCTGCCACGCCAAAGACCTCATGAGGAGCATCCTGGAGGCTCAAGTGGCCAGGCGTTCCGCAGTCCTGGCGGAGATGGAGATGGTCCGCGAGGAGCCACCAGCGCCTCCGGAGCCTCCCGAGGCTCCTGGGCTTGGGGGCTCGTGAAGATCGGCTTCTGCAGCGCACGCCGTCCGCTACTTCAGCATCCCTTCATCTTCAACATTATCAGGTGACATCCTTCGAGTTTCATTTTCAGCTGGGAGCGCCCCCCAGGGCTGCATCATTCCCAGGCCACGTGGGCCCGTCCCTGCGGCATGTATCCCTTTTGATTCATGTTTCTAGTTTACTTGATTGGGGGCGCCCCTCGGGCTGCGTCATCCCCGGGTCGCTCAGGCCCGACCCAGCGATGTTCGCCTTCTCTGCACCTATCTAAATGGATTTTCTCCTTCGTGATTAACGTGTTTGACCTAGTCGCCCGCTCGATTGACACCAACTGATGGAGCTGCTCCCTAATGGCACGACACTTGCGCATGGGTCCGTCCCTGCAACACCGACAAACTTGAATGGCTGAGCTCTGGCCGCGGCAGCCCCGCATGGCGCCACCTCGTCAAGCCTTCAGTGCCTCGTCACCCCTCCAAAGCAACCAATGGCTGACTGTCGATTGTCATGGCGGACTCTTGTTCTTCTTGTGATGAGCCTGCAGGATCTCTTCAAGGAGCAGCGTCAGGCGAGGCCTTCACGGCGTCTCCTTCACTCTCGTCCGCGCGAACCGCTTGCACGTTAAGGGGGGGGGGGTACCTGAGCATCGCGACTCATGGCCTCCTACTGGCTCTCTAGCCCTCACCCTCTAGCCTTGTCCATGACATCGCGACCTGGCATACCAGCGACGGCTGAGCTCGCTCGAGGGCCGGGACCCGAGGACGTAGAGCAGAAAGGGGAGTAAAGGCGAGAGGGAAGAGGCACGCGGGGACCTCGCCGGGCAACTCCTCATCTGCCGATGCGCGGACCTAACGCCGCACCAAGAAGCGGTTCCTGACTCCCGAAGATAAGTCATCCTCCGGAAATACTAGCTATCGCAGGACCGACCTCACACCTAAAGCAATCCCGTGTTAGCAACGTCGCGCTCCTTTCTCACCGAACGATGGTTGCTTGAGCGCAAAAGGGGACCTCCTGAGCATCGCGACTCAGGGGCTCTTACTGGACCCCGGGCCGCTCACCTCCTGGCCTTGACCACGGCATCGCGACCTGGCATACCAGCGATGGCTGAAGCCTGCCTTGGGACTGGGACCTGTCGGCGCAAAGCGTCAAGCCCTCGCGAGGTTCGAAAGGAGGAACTAAGCTAAGATGGGATGAGCATCTCGCACCACTCCACGACAATGATCATATTAACAAACGGAACCGCCGACACCTTACAAGCCCCCACGGGGTGTGTTCTTCGATTCCTCGCAGGGAACAAAAGGAGCAGACCCTAAAGAGCGCTAACTACACACGCCTCTGCAAAAGACGCCATCATCAACAGTGGGCCGTCAGACACCGGTGCCAACCTCATCCAGATCAGTGGCGGCGGCGGCCTGACGCGCCCACCCGGCTCCAATCGTGGTGCGAGCTCGGGGGCTCGTAGTTGTCGTCACTCGTCTCCGGAGTCGCGAAGAGTTCGGTGGAGTCACTGGATCCTCCGACGCCTCCACTGCCTGAGGAGCTGCTGGGGGAGCGGTCGGCGAGCCCAGTCCTCGCCACGGCAGGGCCCCGACCGCCTCTCTCAGGGCAGCACTCCAGCCGGCATCCTTCCGCGTCGAAGACCTTGAAGAACATCACGGAAGTGCCGTCGTACTCCAGGTGGATCACGAGGGTGCCCCTCGTCCTGCAAACCCGGGCGATCTTGCCCCAGCCTCGAGTCATGAAGACCTTGCCCGGAGCGATGACCGCAACCTCCGCTCCGGTCGCAAGGGTGCTGCAGCCGGCGTGCTGCAACCAGAGCTCCAGAGAGCCCCTCTGCGGAATCACGAAGGCGAAGGAGGGAGGAAGGCGAATCCAAGACTAAGGAGGCATGGCGGCGTGGAGCACAAACTCTCGGGAGGAGCCCTCGGCATGGACTCCGGGAGGAACAACACGCACCGCCGTGACCCGCCGACGCCGACGGCGGCGGCGTCCGTGGCGTTCGGCATCAACTCCTTCAGGGCCCTCAATGCGGGCGTACAAGGGCAGTGGGACCCTGGCGGGGGCCGCTCGTACCAGGGCCTCGACACCTCCTGCCGGGCGCCCTCATCTTGGAGGCAGAGGGCTAGCCGTTTCTTCGGCGGAAGCGGATCGGGACCCCCTCGGGGGGCCTTTCCTTTCTTTTCTGAGGAGAGCCGGCGGATCGGAGCCATTGCCGCAATGTGGAGCAAGGGCAAGGATGGAGAAGAAGGAAAATCAAGAAGAGATGGACTGGAAGGGCTCGCGCCGTTCCGTACTTATGGCCGGAGAAGGCCAACCGTCGACCTCCACGATCACAGGTAATCATGACCCGCTTTGCATGCAGGGACTCGTCAATTCGTGCAGTTGCTGAGGCGTCGTGGGGAAGTGGGGACGCCCATGTCCAATCAACCGCCACGCGGCGCCCAAGGCTGCAGGCTATTGGGGCCCGCAGCGCTTCGCACTTGCCTCTTCGCTTCTCTGCTAAGCCAAGTCCAGGCGCGCCTTGGGCCCGGGGGCTACTGTCGGCGTTCTGGGAATAGGGTACCCAGACTTGCCTACCTGCGGCCTGCGGCGTGGCTCAAGGGGTGGCCCAGTACGACCCATCTTCATCAACACAAGCTCAAGACCCTCGGGAGGGGCCAAGCCTCGCGGGGCACACGACAAGAAGCTTCCTCAGGCACGGCCTCGTCAGGCTGGCTCGCGAGGAGGCGGAGAGATCAAGGCGGGGTACCTCACGAGGTGCCCATGACGCAAGCCATGACGACCGAAGGCGCCAGGCGGGCGCCAGCCCGCGCAGTGTCCTCATTTCCCCTTTGGTGCAAAGGAGGCAAGCACAGGACGAGAGCATCAAGCAAAGGCAACCATTTCGGTGCAACAAGACCAAGACCAGAAGAATGGTAGGAAGGAGGTCATCGTGGAGCCCAAGCTGGTGTCACCGTCAGAGTCTTTGGCAGGCGAGGACCGACTTTAGTCAGGATAAGTGTACTAGATGTTTCCCTTCAAAATGGCCAGTTGTTGGCGCCCTTCCCGCTCAATATTTGGGGAGAGGCCCGGGGCCTCTGCCTATAAATAGGACTATCCACCCACAGGGTAGGGGATCGGCATCTAGAGGGAGAGAGAGAAGGGAGATCGAGACCTGATCGACCGGAAAGATAGGCAAGAGAGAGAGAGAGAGAGAAGTGACTGAACTCCCCCTAGCAGTTCATCGCACCGGCCAAGAACAGACCCTCGCGAGGCTGTTCTTCCTTGTATTGTTCATCATTAGCCCCTGAGGCAATCCACCACACCACACACTGGAGTAGGGTGTTACACCATGATGGTGGCCCGAACCAGTATAAACCTCTTGTCCCTTGTGTTGTTCTTTGTGTAGTTTAAATCCTTGCGAGGCAACGAGGCGTAGGTAGGTTGGAGGTGTAATCTCTGCGTGCACCCCAGAGTTCAAACCTAGAGGGTCTGCCGGAACCTGAAATCCGACAATATCTTCTAGAGCACGGTGGTGGATTTGTTTTAAAGAAACTATTGATCTCTCATGCTTCACTTAGATTATTTTGAGAGTCTTAAATATCATGGTAATTTGCTTAAATAATCCTAATATGCTAGGTATACAAAAATAGTAAAAAAAAAATCTTATGAGTGTGTTGAATGCTAAGAGAAGTTTGATGCTTGATGATTGTTTTGAAATATGGAGGTAATAATATTAAAGTCGTGCTAGTTGAGTAGTTGTGAAATTGGTAAATGCTTGTGTTGAAGTTTGCAAGTCCCGTAGCATGCACGTATGGTAAACGTTATGTAACAAATTTGAAACATGAGGTGTTCTTTGATTGTCATCCTTATGAGTGGCGGTCGGGGACGAGCGATGGCCTTTTCCTACCAATCTATCCCCTAGGAGCATGCGCGTAGTGCTTTGGTTTTTGATGGCTTGTAGATTTTTGCAATAAGTATGTGAGTTCTTTATGACTAATGTTGAGTCCATGGATTATACGCACTCTCACCCTTCCATCATTGCTAGCCTCTTCGGTATCGTGCATTGCCCTTTCTCATATTGAGAGTTGGTGCAAACATCGCCGGTGCATCCAAACCCCATGATATGATACGCTCTTTCACACATAAACCTCCCTATATCTTCCTCAAAACAGTCACCATACCTACCTATTATGGCATTTCCATAGCCATTCCGAGATATATTGCCATGCAACTTTCCACCATTCTGTTTATCATGACACATTCATCATTGTCATATTGCTTAGCATGATCATGTAGTTGACATAGTATTTGTGTCAAAGCCACCGTTCATAATTCTTTCATACATGTCACTCTTGGTTCATTGCATATCCCGGTACACCGCCGGAGGCATTCATATAGAGTCATACTTTGTTCTAGTATCGAGTTGTAATCATTGAGTTGTAAATAAATATAAATGTGATGATCATCATTTTCTAGAGCATTGTCCCAAGTGAGGAATAATAAAAAAAAGAAAAAAAAGAGAAAGGCCATAGAAAAAGAGAAGGGACTATGTTACTATCCTTTGCCACATTTGTGCTTCAAAATAGCACCATAATCTTCATGATAGAGAGTCTCTTGTTTTGTCAATTTCATATACTAGTGGGAATTTTTCATTATAGAACTTGGCTTGTATATTCCAACAATGGGCCTCCTCAAGTGCCCTAGGTCTTCGTGAGCAAGCAAGTTTGATGCACACCCACTTAGTTTTCTTTTGTTGAGCTTTCATATATTTATAGCTCTAGTGCATCTGTTGCATGGCAATCCCTACTACTTGCATTAACATCAATCGATGGGCATCTCCATAGCCTGTTGATTAGCCTCGTTGATGTGAGACCTTCTCCTTTTTTGTCTTCTCCACATAACCCCCATCATCATATTCCACCCATAGTGCTATGTCCATGGCTAACGCTCATATATTGCATGAAAGTTTATACGTTTGAGATTACTAAAGTATGAAACAATTGCTTGGCTTGTCATCGGGGTTGTGCATGATGAGAGCATTCTTGTGTGATGAAAATGGAGCATGACTAAACTATATGATTTTGTAGGGATGAACTTTCTTTAGCCATGTTATTTTGAGAAGACATAATTGCTTAGTTAGTATGCCTGAAGTATTATTATTTTCATGTCAATATGAACTTTTGTCTTGAATCTTTCGGATCTGAATATTCATACCACAATTAAGAAGAATTACATTGAAATTATGCCAAGTAGCACTCTGCATCAAAATTCTGTTTTATCATTTACCTACTCGAGGACGAGCAGGAATTAAGCTTGGGATGCCTCGATACGTCTCCAACGTATCTATAATTTTTGATTGCTCCATGCTATATTATTTACTGTTTTGGACAATATTGGGCTTTATTTTCCACTTTTATATTATTTTTGGGACTAACCTATTAACCGGAGGCCCAGCCTGAATTGTTGTTTTTTGCCTATTTGAGTTTGAAGAAACGGAATATCAAACGGAGTCCAAACGGAATGAAACCTTCGGGAACGTGATTTTCTCACCGAACGTGATCCAGAAACTTGGACCCTAAGTCAAGGAAGCTTCAAGGAGGGCACGAGGTAGGGGGCGCGCCTACCCCCCAGGGCGCGCCCTCCACCCTCGTGGGTCCCACATTGCTTCACCGACGTACTTCTTCCTACTATATATACTCATTGCACCCAAGCGATCGATCTGAGCCAAAACCTAATTCCACCGCCGAACCTTCTCAGACCCACGAGATCCCATCTTGGGGCCTGTTCGGAGCTCACGGAGGGGCATCCACCACGGAGGGCTTCTACATCAACACCATAGCCTCTCCGGTGAAGTGTGAGTAGTTTACCTCAGACCTTCGGGTCCATAGTTAGTACCTAGATGGCTTCTTCTCTCTTTTTGGATCTCAATACAATGTTCTCCCCCTCTCTCGTGGAGATCTATTCGATGTAATCTTCTATTTGCGGTGTGTTTGTTGAGATCGATGAATTGTGGGTTTATGATCAAGATTATTATGAACAATATTGGAATCTTCTCTGAATTCTTTTATGTATGATTGGTTATCTTTGCAAGTCTCTTCGAATTATCAGTTTGGTTTGGCCTACTAGATTGGTTTTTCTTGCAATGGGAGAAGTGCTTAGCTTTGGGTTCAATCTTGCGGTGTCCTTTCCCGATGTGAGGGGAAGCAAGGCACGATTGTATTGTTGCCATCGAGGATAATAAGATGGGGTTTTTATCATATTGCATGAATTTATCCTCTACATCATGTCATCTTGCTTAAGGCGGTACTCTGTTTTCTTTAACTTAATACTCTAGATGCATGCTGGATAGCGGTCGATGAGTGGAGGTAATAGTAGTAGATGCAGGCAGAGTCGGTCTACTTGTCTCGGACGTGATGCCTATATACATGATCATACCTAGATATTCTCATAACTATGCTCAATTCTGTCAATTGCTCAACAGTAATTCATTCACCCACCGTAAAATACTTATGCTCTTGAGAGAAGCCACTAGTGAAACCTATGCCCCCCGGGTCTATCTCTTAATCTTCCATCACTTTATTTATTGCCTTTGCTTTTAATTTTCTTTTATTTTACTTTGCATCTTTATCATAAAAATACCAAAAATATTACCTATCATCTCTATCAGATCTCACTCTCGTAAGTGACCGTGAAGGGATTGACAACCCATAATCGCGTTGGTTGCGAGGAGTTATTTGCTTTGTGTAGGTACGAGGGACTCGGCGTAGCCTCCTACTGGATTGATACATTGGTTCTCAAAAACTAAGGGAAATACTTACGCTACTTTGCTGCATCATCCTTTCCTCTTCAAGGAAATCCAATGCAGTGCTCAACAGGTAGCAGCGCGCCGCTCTCACAGCCGCCCGAAGACGATCTTCTTCAAGGAGCGTCGCGTCATCTTGGCGCAACGGCTCTTGCTCAAGCTCATCATAAGCGAGCACTCGAGGTGACCCATATATGAGTTTCGGGGGAAGAACTGCTTCCGCCCCGTATACCAGGGCAAAAGGTGTTTGGCCGGTGGCGTGATTTGGTGTCGTCCTGATCGACCAAAGAACCGCCGGCAACTCATCAACCTAGCGCCTTCCGCTCTTGCGCAGCTTGTCAAAGGTCTTCGTTCTCAGGCCTCGCAACACTTCAGCATTTGCCCTCTCCGCTTGGCCGTTGCTCCGTGGATGTGCCACAGAAGCAAAAAAGACCTTGCTGTCGAGGTCTTGGATGTACTGCACGAAGGTGTGGCTTGTGAACTGCGTGCCATTGTCGGTGATGACTCTGTTTGGCACACCAAAACGGCAGACCAGTCCTTTGAAGAACTTGACGGCTGACTGAGCAGTCACCTTCCTCACAGCTTCCACTTCCGGCCACTTTGTGAACTTGTCGATTGCAACATACAAGTACTCAAAGCCCCCGATAGCGCGGGGGAAAGGGCCCAGTATATCGAGCCCCCAGACCGAGAATGGCCAGGATAGAGGGATTGTTTGGAGGGCTTGAGCTGGCTGATGAAGTTTCTTTGAATGGAACTGGCACGCTTCACACTTGGTTACTAGTGCCGTCGCATCCTGGAGGGCGGTGGGCCAGAAGAAACCTTGCCGGAATGCCTTCCCGGCAAGGGCCCTTGACCCTATGTGGGAGCCACATATGCCTCCATGTATCTCCGCTAACAGCTCCAGTCCTTCCTCCCGGGGGATGCATTTGAGTTTCACACCGTTTGGCCTCCTCCGTGCAGGGCGTCATCGATTTAACTGGTACAGTATGGACCGACGGGCTACTTTCTCTGCTTCTTCCTGCTCCTCAGGAAGCTCCCCTATTTGGAGGAAGTGGACGACATGTTGCGCCCATGCCGGAGCCTGGGGCTCGACGGCGAGGACCAAAGGCATCTCTTCCGCCATGGGAGAGGTTGTCTCTGACGAGGCTTGACGCCTGTCGGAGCCGGGCTGCTCTTAGGCAGGCTCGGCGTCATGGCTGCAAGCACCCTTTGCCGGCAGCCCCAGGTGGCTCGGTAGGAAAGTACTTGCCGGGACCCGATTTCCTCCACTTGTTCTGCCCCACTGATGGTTCGACGGATGGTTGAGTTAGCCGGAGCAAAAAGGTACCTGGTTCCACAGGTAGCTTGAATGCGGCACGCTTTGGCATGTAATCGGCGATGTTGTTCTTTGCTCGGGGGACGTGCACCGCCTGGATACCGTCAAAGTGTTCCTCCAGCTTCCTCACCTCATCTACGTAAGCTTCCATCAATGGGCTCTGATAATCCTTGTTGACCTGCCTGACAACGAGCTGCGAGTCACCCCTGACGATGAGCTTCTTAATCCCGAGGTCTGCCGCGATCCTGAGACCGGAAAGCAATCCCTCGTACTCGACGGTGTTGTTGGTGGACATCTCCCTGGGGAAGTGCATCTGGATCACGTACTTGAGGTGTTCTCCGGTGGGTGCGACCAGCAGCACACCGGCATCGGCGCCTTGCAGCGAGAAAGCTCCATCAAAGTAAATGATCCAGTCGCGGTCTACTTCCTTGCCAGGGAGAGTGGTCTCCTGGATTTCTTCGTCAGGCGTCGAGGTCCATTCTGCGATGAACTCCGCCAAGACTCTGCTCTGAATTGTCGAGGTACTTTCAACCTTTAAACCGAAGCTTGACAGCTCCAAGGCCTATTCCACAATCCTTCCGGTTGCATCCGGGTTGTGCAGTATCCGTTGCAACGGAAGGCGGGTGACGACAGTGATCTCGTGGGCCTGGAAGTAGTGACGCAGCTTCCTCGAGGCCATAAGGAGGCCGAAGAGTAATTTTTGCACGCCGGAATACCTCGACCTAGCCCCCTGCAAGAGGGAGCTGACAAAGTAAACCGGGTGCTGCATCATCTTCTTCTTTGGCACCACTTCACTTGACCGCGCGGGCATTGCCTTGGTGACACCAGACTCTGCCGGGGGCCGTGCCTTGTCGGCGTCAGGCCCTGCCGGGGGAATCTTTGGCTTGCCATCCGCTGGTTCTACCGCCATTGCTGCCTCCTCGTCGACCTCCCTCTGTGCCACCAGTACGGCGCTGACCACTTGATTCGTCACCGCCAGATACACCAGCAACGGCTCTTGTGGTTTAGGCGCAACCAGTATTGGCGTGGAGGAAAGGTATTTCTTCAGATCCTACAGTGCTGCCTCGGCTTCTGGGGTCCACTCTATTGGGCCTGCCTTCTTCAAGATTTTGAAGAAGGAAGAGGCCTTCGGCGGACTTGGAGATGAATCGGCTCATGGCGGCAACGCAGCCGGTGAGCCGACACACATCCTTGATCCGCTTGGGCGCCTCGATCTGCTCAATAGCCTTGATCTTGTCTGGGTTTTCCTCGATCCCGTGCTGCGACACAAACAACCCGAGAAGCTTGCCGGACGGGACACCGAAGACGCACTTCTCAGGGTTCAACTTGAGGTTGGTCTTGTGCAGGTTAGCAAATGTCTCTTCCAGATCTTGCACAAGAGTTGGCCCGTCCTTGGTTTTGACCACTATGTCATCCATGTAGGCCTCCATATTTTTATGGAGCTGAGGTTCAAAACCAATTTGGACTGCTCTTGCAAACGTTAAGCCAGCACTCTTCAACCCGAAAGGCATCCGTAAAAAGCAATACGTACCACATGGGGTGATGAATGCTGTCTTCTCTTCATCCTCTCTTGTCATGAAGATTTGGTGGTAGCCTGAGTAGGCGTCGAGGAATGATAACAGATCACACCCGGCTGTGGAGTCAACAATCTGGTCGATGCGCGGCAACAGGAAGGGGTCCTTAGGACAAGCCTTATTAATATCTATGTAATCAATACACAGCCTCCACTTCCCATTCGCCTTGCGCACCACCACCGGATTGGCCAACCACGTCGGGTGGAGCACCCCTCTCACCAAAATCGTCGCTTCCAACTTTCTGATCTACTCTGTGATGAACTCCTGCCTTTCCAGAGCCTGCTTTCTGACCTTCTGCTTGACGGGCCGCGCGTGGGGGCAGACAGCTAGGTGGTGCTCAATCACCTCCCTGGAACACCGGGGATGCCAAACGCTTGCCATGCAAACACGTCGACATTTGCCCGCAGGAAGGTGACGAGCGCGCCTTCCTATTTGCTGTCGAGGGTGGAGCCTATGATGAAGGCCCCTCCCGTGCCATCCTCCCCGACGGGCACCTTCTTGGTCTGCGGCGGCTCGGCTGTGGATCTCTTGCTCTTGTCGGTAGAGCTCTCTGGCACGTCCTCAATGGTAGCACAACACTCCGAGGAGGTGCGCTTGCTGGAGTGGGTGCGAGAGGTCTTGCCGGGCTCCTTCTTCCCTCCCGGGCCTTCAGTGGCAGGAGCAGGTGCCTTGACGGCAGCTGCTGCAACTGCTTCCCGATAGAGTTGGTCGGCGCAGATCAGCGCGTCCTTCTTGTTGGAGGGGATGGAGATGATGGTCAACGGCCCGGGCATCTTTAGCATGTTGTAGGCGTAGTGTGACGCCGCCATGAACTTGGCTAGTGCCGGGCGGCCGAGGATCTCGTTGTAGGGCAAGGGGATCTCGGCCACGTCGAAGACGATCCTCTCCGTCCTGTAGTTCAACTCTCCTCCAAATGTCACGGGCAGTGTGACCTTTCCCTTCGGCTGGCTCCTCCTCGGATTGACCCCTTGAAACGTGCCCGTTTCCTCGAGGTCTCCATCAGGAATTTGCAACCTTTTGATCACGACAGGCGAGATCAAGTTCAGGCCGGCCCCGCCGTCAACCAGCATCTTGTTCACCCTGGGGTTGCGTATCGTTGGCAAAACCAACAACGGCAAACACCCGACCGTGGTAGTGCGGTCAGGGTGGTCCTCGGCGTCAAAGATGAGGGCGTGCTGGACCATTTTAGCGGCTAATGAGCGTCGAATGATGGCTCTGCTGCTATAATCTCACGCGCCCACTGCTTGAGCTGGCGGTGAGACGTATGCAGAAAGGCGCCGCCATCGACGCACATGGCCTCCGTAGCCTTCTGGAACCCTTGCTCACCAGACTCTTCGTCCTCGTCGTGATCGTCGTCTTCTTATTTCTTGTCACGGCCCCGGGCGGGCCTCTCTTGCTGGTTGTCCTTGCCGGGGCGGCCTCCTTGGCCACCGCGCTTCTTGCGGATCCTCAAGACCGTCTGGTCCTTCTCCTTGTCCCGCCTTTTCAGATTTCAGCCTTTTGCTTCTCGAGAAGCAGCTCAACTTGTCGGCAGTTCTGGAGGTCGTGGCCCTTGGTGCGGTGGATCTTGCAGTATTGCTTGCCAGAGCTTCCTGGCTTGTCGGTAGCCGCCAAGGCCCGGCAGGTGGCGCACCCGGCAATCTCCTTGCCGGGGGCGTATGCCTTGACCTTCTTGCCGGCACCGGTATCATCAGATCCCTCAACGACAAGCACGGCCTTACCTTTGCGTTTCCTATTGCGACACTGACTCTTCTTCGTCGGGGTGGCGGCGTCTTCATTGGTAGAGTCGGTTTTCGCGTCGGCGCCTTCGCCTGGGTACTTCCTTCCCTCTTCAGCCCGGACGCACCTATCGGCCAGAACGTAGAGCTCAGCCACATCCTTAAACTTGGTCATCGCCAGCTCCTCGCGCATCTTGCAATTGCGCACGTTCTGGTGGAACATGCTAATCACAGCAGCAGGATGAACGTCGGGGATGTTGTACTGCACCCGGCTGAATCTTTGGATGTACTTGCGCAGGGTCTCCCCTTCCTTCTGGGGAATGATATGCAGATCACTGGCCTGGCCGTGAGCTTGGTGGCCTCCCATGAAGGCGCCAACGAACTCATGGCACATATCTGACCAAGAAGAAATGGGATCTACTGGCAAGTGCATCAACCAAGACATTACATTTGGCTTGAGCGCCAGCGAGAAATAGTTGGCAAGCACCTTGTCGTCGCGAGCCCCAGCGCCCTGCATCGCGATGGTGGAGATGCTGAGGAACTCGGACGGATGGGTCTTGCCGGTGTACTTCTCGCCAACGTCGGGCTTGAACATGCGGTGGGACGGCCACTGGAACTGCCTTAGCTCACGGGTAAAAGTCGGGTAGCCCACCTCGTAAGGTAGGCCGCCGGGGCCCCCCGGTGCCGGGTGGTCCATAGCGGGTCCCGCCCGCTTGTCCGACTGGCGGCACATTTTGCGTCGGCGCTCGACGGTGGTTCGAGCGTCTTCATGAGCTCGCTCCCAAAGGACCTGGCACTGGTCGCGGAGGGTCCGCGGGTCGGACAATGTTATGGAGATGTTATCACAAGCGTCGTCGCGACGGGATGATGCCCGCGGCGGCTGGCGAGGAGGAGGAGAGTGCATCGTGGCCGCAGCTCCCCCGGTCCTCCCAATGCCAGCATGTGGTGGCTCGGTGGAGCGTCGACCCGAGGGCCCTGCCGGTCGCGGATCGTCTTTGTTTGCGATGGTGATAAGGCTCCGGACGGTGGCCCTCCACTCATCGAGCTTCTCCGCAGCAGGAGGGAAGTCGAGGAGCAGCTACGCGCGCGCCAAAGCTTCTGCTGGCGTGGGCGGCGGCGATAGCTGCGTGGATCGCAGCGTGCTTCGACTCCTAAGTATGTTAGAAGGAGCTCCGTCATGACCCAGCGGCTGTGTACCATTTTCACCAGCGCTTTGGTGAGCGTGCTGAACCCCTTCATCTTGCTGACGACGCACAGGGCTCTTCCCACGGCGGTGCCCATGGTCACCAACGTGGTGACGCTGTTCGGCGCGCACACCATGGGAAGAACGCGCGGTGGCCGCCGGTGTATGCGTCCTGGAGGTCGCCGCGCCGCCCGGAGTCGGCACAACGACACCCCCGGAGGGCCCCGCGCCGCCTGCGGGGGCCCAGCTCCGTCTTTGGATCCGGCGACGTGTAGCCGGTCGTCTGGCGCATGAACGCCGCCGCTTGCCAGGCTCCGACTGACTGGGCGATGCTGGTGCTTGCGGGCCGCGGCCAGGTCCTGTCTGCAACCGGTCTGCTGCTCGTCCGCACCGGCACGGGCAACGAGCCGATTGTCATGGCCATCTTCTTCTTAGGGGCCATGGCGACGAAGAACTGCTAGGCTAACTACCAGACAAGATTCTCACAATTGCGCCCCCTACCTGGCGCGCCAAAGATGTCAGTGTGGAACGACACCTATGGGATCACAAGAATCCCTACTACGGTTGCCAGAGCGCAGGGTTGCGAGGAGAGCAGGGCTAGTAGATAGCACAGGGATCGTTTACCCAGGTTCGGGCCGCGAGGATGCGTAAAACGCTAGTCCTTCTTTGGTGGGTGTATTTCTGAGAGTTCTTGAGCTCTCGAACTAGCTCTGGTCAGCGTGTGGTTCGAAAGAGCCAAATCCTTCTCCAGTATGCCAGGGGCCTCCTTTTATAGTCTGTAGAGGCTGCCACAGTGGCACACAGGAGGTGGAAAGGCGTACAGTGCCCTGATCTTATCGCTCGTATTACAGGACAAGACGCATTAAATGCATAGCTTAGGTGTCCCCTCGCTTTATTGGGGGACGGGGGCGAGGTCCGTCCCGTCCGTCGCCGCTCCTCTTCGCTTTGACACGCGCCCCGGCCAGTGATGCGTGCGGTGCCATGTAGGCAGGCAGACAGCTGAGGTGGCGCGGTGGTGGAGCCTTCACGAAGATCTGCATGCCGCCACGCAGGCGCTCGAGTCGGCTTGGGAGCCGCAGGTTGCCATGCAGGTGCCTGCCCAGCTGGTTGGGCTGGCAGCTGCATGTTGAACGGCGGTGGAAGCTTGGTTGTCGCGGGCCTGGCGGTGGTCCCGCCGGTGTCCTTGGTGAGGGCCTTGCCGGGTGGCCCTTCAAGGGTCTTGCCGTGGCACGCTATCGTCCCCGGCAAGGGTCTTGCCGGGGGTCTGGTAGCCTTCCTCGGCAAAGATCTTGCCGACGATCATCGTCTTCTAATCCTCATCTGAACTTGAATATGTCTTCACAATGATCTGCATGCCACCACAGAGGTGCCTTCCCGAGCCCTGGCCCTATGTTGATGACGGTGTTGGCGGCCGTGGGCTCAAGGGTGGCTTGCTCTGTTGGTGTGGGGAGAGCTGTCTCGGCAAGGATGTTGCCGGGGCCGCTGAGGTCGCCCCGGCAAGGGTCTTGCCGAGGGAACCTGCTTCGTCCCTCTACTCTTTGTGGTCTTGACCTTGGCATTGCTCTGATTATCTTGGGCTTCGGTCTTACCTTGGCTCACCTCCCCTACTCTGCTTGGTGTGTTGTGGGCGCGGCTCTGACTACCCGTGCACAGGTAAAGGGGTACAAAAACGTGCCCCTCTTTTTGTGCACCGACATGGTGCATCAAGGACATAATACTTCTGTGCAGCAATGAGGATAATCCTCAGATCACGGATCCAATCCGCATCATTGCTACTAACATCTTTCAACTTAGTTTTCTCTAGGAACATATCAAAAATAAAACAGGGGAGCTAAACGCGAGCTATTGATCTACAACATAGATATGCTAATACTACCAGGACTAAGTTCATGATAAATTAAAGTTCAATTAATCATATTACTTAAGAACTCCCACTTAGATAGACATCCCTCGAATCATCCAAGTGATCACGTGATCCATCTCAACTAAACCATGTCCGATCATCACGTGAGATGGAGTAGTTTTCAATGGTGAACATCACTATGTTGATCATATCTACTATATGGTTCATGCTCGACCTTTAGGTCTCAGTGTTCCGAGGCCATATCTGCATATGCTAGGCTCGTCAAGTTTAACCCGAGTATTCTGCGTGTGCAAAACTGGCTTACACCTGTTGTATGTGAACATAGAGCTTATCACACCCGATCATCATGTGGTGTCTCAGCATGAAGAACTGTCGCAACGGTGCATACTCAGGGAGAACACTTATACCTTGAAATTTAGTGAGGGATCATCTTATAATGCTACCGCCGTACTAAGCAAAATAAGATGCATAAAGGATAAACATCACATGCAATCAATATAAGTGATATGATATGACCATCATCATCTTGTGCCTTTGATCTCCATCTCCAAAGCACCGTCATGATCACCATCGTCACCGGCTTGACACCTTGATCTCCATCGAAGCATCATTTTCGTCTCACCAACTATTGCTTCTACGACTATCGCTACCACTTAGTGATAAAGTAAAGCAATTACATGGTGATTGCATTTCATACAATAAAGCGACAACCTTAAGGCTCCTGCCAGTTGCCGATAACTGTTACAAAACATGATCATCTCATACAACAATTTATATATCATCACGTCTTGACCATATCACATTACAACATGCCCTGCAAAAACAAGTTAGACATCCTCTAGTTTGTTGTTGCAAGTTTTACGTGGCTGCTACGGGCTTAGCAAGAACTGCTCTTACCTACGCATCAAAAACCACAACGATTTTTTGTCAAGTGTGCTGTTTTAACCTTCAACAAGGACCGGGCGTAGCCACACTCGATTCAACTAAAGCTGGAGAAACAGACACCCACTAGCCACCTATGTGCGAAGCACCTCGGTAGAACCTGTCTCGCGTAAGCATACATGTAATGTCGGTCTGGGCCGCTTCATCCAACAATACCACCGAATCAAAGTATGACATGCTGGTAAGCAGTATGACTATTATCGCCCACAACTCTTTGTGTTCTACTCGTGCATATAACATCTACGCATAGACCTGGCTCGGACGCCACTGTTGGGGAACGTAGTAATTTCAAAAAAAAAAATCCTACGCACACGCAAGATCATGGTGATGCATAGCTATGAGACGGGAGAGTGTTGTCCACGTACCCTCGTAGACCATAAGCGGAAGCATTATGACAACGCGGTTGATGTAGTCATACGTCTTCATGCTCGACCGATCCTAGTACCGAAAGTACGGGACCTCCATGACCTGCACACGTTCGGCTCGGTGACGTCCCACGAACTCACGATCCAGCAGAGTGTCGAGGGAGAGCTTCGTCAGCACGACGGCGTGATGACTCTGATGATGAAGCTATCGACGCAGGGCTTCGCCTAAGCACTGCAACGATATGAGCGAGGTGGATTATGGTGGAGGGGGGCACCACACATGACTAAAAGATCAATGATCAACTTGTGTGTCTATGGGGTGCCCCCTGCCCACATATATAAAGGATGGAGGGAGGAGGAGGCCGGCCTTCATAGGGCGCGCCCAAAGTGTGGAGTCCTACTATGACTCCCTAGTCCTAGTAGGATTCCACCTCCCACATGGAATAGGAAAAGGGGAAGGGAGAAGGAGAAGGAAGGAAGGGGGCGGCCCCTTTCCCTAGTCCAATTCGGACCAGTCCATGGGGAAGGGGCGCGGCCAACCTTGAGGCCTTTCTCTCCTTTCCCGTATGGCCCATTAAGGCCCAATACGAATTCCCGTAACTCACCGGTACTCTGAAAAATACCCTAATCACTCGGAACCTTTCTAATGTCCGAATATAGCCTTCCAATATATCGATCTTTATGTCTCGACCATTTCGAGACTCCTCGTCATGTCCCCGATCTCATCCGGGACTCCGAACTATCTTTGGTACATCAAGACACATAAACTCATAATACCGATCGTCACAGAACGTTAAGCGTGCGGACCCTATGGGTTCGAGAACTATGTAGGCATGACCGAGACTCATCTCCGGTCAATAACCAATAGCAGGAACCTGGATGCTCATATTGGTTCCTACATATTCTACGAAGATCTTTATCGGTCAAACCGCATAACAACATACGTTGTTCCCTTTATCATCGGTATGTTACTTGCCCGAGATTCGATCGTCGGTATCTCAATACCTAGTTCAATCTCGTTATCGCCAAGTCTCTTTACTCGTTCCGTAATGCATCATCCCGCAATTAACTCAATTAATCACATTGCTTGCAAGGCTTATAGTGATGTGCATTACCGAGAGGTCCCAGAGATACCTCTCCGACAATCGGAGTGACAAATCTTAATCTCTATCTATGCCAACTAAACAAGTACCATCGGAGACACCTGTAGAGCATCTTTATAATCACCCAGTTACGTTGTGACATTTGATAGCACACAAGGTGTTCCTCCGGTATTCGGGAGTTGCATAATCTCATAGCTCGAGGAACCTGTATAAGTCATGAAGAAAGCAATAGCAATGAAATTGTAACGATCATAATGCTAAGCTAACGAATGGGTCTTGTCCATCACATCATTCTCCTAATGATGTGATCCCGTTCATCAAATGACAACACATGTCTATGGTTTAGGAAACATAACCATCTTTGATAAACGAGCTTGTCAAGTAGAGGCATACTAGGGACACTTTGTTTTGTCTATGTATTCACACATGTACTAAGTTTCCGGTTAATACAATTCTAGCATGAATAATAAACATTTATCATGAAATAAGGAAGGAAATAATAACTTTATTATTGCCTCTAGGACATATTTCCTTCAAAATCCTCATTAAATTATGCCCTTCTTTTTGAAATTTTGACACTTGACAATCCTATAACTACGATTATTTTGGAATGGAGGAGGTAAATTTGAATCTATTTTGTACACGACTATATATGCTATTATTTACAAAAGCAGAGCAAAGATTGGTGCCCCCATAATTTAGGTATGATTTACAAATGCCATGATATCGAATTCAAATGATTGAATGGACTTCATGTTGAATTCAAATTTTTTAAACCACCTTAAGTTGAATTCAAATGTATGCCAGTTCATAGCTAGCTATTTATAATGTTCATTGTGTAACTTTTGTATGTATAATGTGCTTTACACACACAATGTGAACTATACTCATGTTTATATTCGATTGCTAAAGCGATGCATTGTCTGGAATTCAAAATACTAACTATGTGGATCAATTATGTCGAATAATAACATAGACATGCTCAAATTCGATAGAATCTAGATGTCTGGTGGATCAATGACCGTTCCTTACGCGAATTGCAAATATCATGATCCCATCCTAATATTTGGATACAATTTATATTTTTAATCAATGTGTACATCAGTATTTTACGTGTAGTTTCACTCTCATCGGTGGTCTCTCCCACATGCTCACACACTCTCTCCTGAGGTGTCTTTCTTGCAGACATGCTCTCGATATAACCCTCCCTCCCTTTCGTAACCATTTACGACTGTTTTCACTAACCTTTATCACAAGCACTCTTCCTCTCACAAGCATAGACACGGACAATCCCCATCGACCCTTTCTATATACATAGAACTGCCTATGTGTCTCCTGAGGTGTCTTTCTTGCAGACATGCTCTCGATATAACCCTCCCTCCCTTTCGTAACCATTTACGACTGTTTTCACTAACCTTTATCACAAGCACTCTTCCTCTCACAAGCATAGACACGGACAATCCCCATCGACCCTTTCTATATACATAGAACTGCCTATGTGTCTCCCCGTATGCACATTATCTTTAGGCCTGTCTCTCACGCATTGTCTCACACCTCTCTTCCGAATCGACATGATTCTAGCAGAGCATTCTGTATGATGCCCCTTAAAGTTAGGTTGGATGAATAGTAATATCAGAGATAAGTGGTTACCTTAGTCCGAGGACCTAGGGTTACAAATCCTAGCCGGCTTTGTCAGTGGACACAGAGTCCTTCATGATTATGCTATCATTATCTTGTACGACTAGTCATCCATGGGTCTCCGTAAATGCGTCACGGGCCAACCTATGTGGCGCAGGACGAAACTGAACCAAGGGCCTCATCTCTGCCCACCGGACCTCACGCGATGACACACCCTCTGCCCCCAGCTCTCGTTATATTCTAACACCCACACATACCAACACAGACACCACACACAAAAAAATTCTCCTCGTGCATCTATCCCCTCCCCCCTTGCATATACACACTCAAGGGCATCTCTCACCGTGACATCATATTCGTTTCTCTCTCTAGACCTCTCTCATTTCTCGTGATATCTCTCCCACGCCCCCCCCCCGCCGGCCCCTGTATCCATGCCTCTCTCGAATACATAATACACACACATACCTCTCTAGGCCCTGCCAAATACATCAACTACACATTCACACATGTTACAACACGTACCCCATTGATCTAAAAAGCCCTCTCTTCACATTTATTTCGCATACAACATTCCTTTTGAATAAAGTGTGGCCAAAAAATTATTTTAGAATTTCTACATATATACAACATTACAAAGTTATATGGATGAGTATGAACGTTAATTTGCATTGCATGGTGCCCACAATGATATTTATTCCGCACTGTGAATTTTTATATTTTTATACTATATATAAAGTTAGTCATAATAAAGAGAAATGAAGAGCATCTCTCTCTCCATCGCATACACCCCCTCTACGCCCCTTTCATGTACGCACACAAACTATCTCCAGGTCCTCTAAAAGTACGCCCCCAGCACATTCACGCATGTTTATTCTTTCTCTCGCGATATATATAGAGACGATCATTGTATTTGAAGCGAAAGCACGATACGTACATTGGACTTTAGAATCCACTCATTATGATCAACATTTATGTTTTGTGGTTATTATACAGTCACGGGCTCACCGTACAGCTCTGTATTTACTCAAGACACGACTAGTTGACCAGTTAAACGCTCCACATGGCACCTCTAGTGTTGCATCACATTATCTCACTACCATTGGGCCCACCTATGAGCGTGTATCTACTCTACACTCTTATAAAAAAACAGAGTTGGTGATGATGGTGTGCCTGCCATCCTGCAATATAGGCCGTCCGATTTATATCTGACGGATAGGAAGGAAACTGTGGCAATTTTGCAAAAAGGTACCCACACACCTCTCCACATTTGCAAATAAGGACTTCCCTCGTTCATCCTTTTCTCTCACAATATAAACTACTCATACAAATGCATCTTGATGTTACGTGCAACGCACGGGCATCTTGCTAGTAAGAATGAAAAAAAATGAAAAAATGGACGGTGGTTCAAAATCATGACCGCGGGCACAGCGGACAAGGTGGCCTTGTATTGGTATGATGAGCCGTCTGTTTTAACACGCAGGAGCTGGTGTGGTGATTATACACACACGCACGCATGCACACGAACTGGATGCACACAACACTCACACGACACTACTGCAGGATGCTGCTAACGCGACACAACGATCAGAGACCCTTCGACGAAACTGTGTGCGATGCCATAATCGCAAACGGTGGTGTAAAAAACCCGTCAAAAAAGGTGCAAAACATTTGCGATGGAGGATGCATCAAACACGATTCAGATTTTAGCTGCGTGTGCGATGCAGGGCATACGGTTCAATTCAATCAACCGTTTGCGATGAGGAGGAACAAAAGAAACGGACAGAGAGATGAAGGTGCGTGCGATGTACAACATACGGTTCACTCAAACGAACTGTTTGTGATTAGGCAACACAAAAGAAACGGTCAGCCAGATCAAGGTGTGTGCGATGTACAACATACGGTTCACTCGGATGAACTATTTGCATTGATACATGGGAACGGAAATGGTTCAACTTAACAAGATGTGTGTGATACGCGGCAAACAGGTCTGTAATCAGAAATGTGTGTGAAGACCGATAATAACACATACGATTGCTTCTAATAAGACGTATGTGATATGCTCTGTCTACACAACATCTATTGGCCATTGGGGGCCGGGCGGTCATCCGGATATGCCATAAGGATGCGAAGAGGCATCCTATATTAGCAAGGACTAGCTGTTCCACCAGTAGCTCATGTAAGAGAACTCTCAAGTTAAGTGTGCTCAGGCTGGAGCAGCCATCAGATGGTGACTGGATGGGAAGTTTTGTTGATGTTAAATTAACTGATAGGATGGGTCATATTTGTCAAATTAAATGACTGATACGACCCATCCCATGAGTTAATTTAACCTCGAGGTCCTTGTTTTTTTACTTTTTTATTTTTTAACACATGTTAAAGAAGGTCTATTGCATTACTTTTTGACAATGTACGATACGTGGCATATCGTTGGTCCATCCGACCTGTTTGTGATGGAATAAGCCGTGTGTGTTGTGGGCAAACGCTTGCTAGTATTCAACCGTTTGCGGTTGATGAATTCATCACCGGCGGGTTCCCTAGTGTGGTCCGTGTTCATCTGATCATCATCTACTTCTTGTGCTTGCTCGATGTTCCTTCTATGCTAAGTTTCCATTAATTGATGGCATTTTATGAACACGCCACCGTTTCCCGCAATTTCCTCACATGTTTCCTGCCACCCAGCGATATTGCGCATAAACCTAGGCGGCGCGCGACGCACGAAGGCGACAAGCGCAACCTGTAGCATATCCACCTTTTCCAAGCATGCCAACCCACCAAAGCGCCGCCTCTGCCATCAACCTCGTCGACGAGGAAAACAAGCAGGCACCACGGCCCATCGAGGCCGAGGCGCTCCCCGACAACACGATGGACGACACCGTGATGCGCGTCATCGCCAGGGTTGAGCAGACCTTTGGCGCATGGCGTTTGAGCTCCACGGATCAAGATAAGCATGTCAGCGCCAACAGGCTACAACTCGCCGCACAACATGATCGATGGCGCGCCGCAGAGCAAGCTAGGCGCATCCGCGCCGATAAGTTGCAGCTCGCCGCACGGCGAGACCTTTGGAGCGCCGCAGAGCGAGAGGTGCCGCGCCCCGCACAGCAGGAGCGGATCCATCGGCGCTTGCCTGCTGTCGACACGGCGTCGCAGCTGGGTACACGTCCCGTCAGTACCCCCATTCCTCGCCAGGAGTGGGCAGAGGCCCTCAGCGCCATACTTGCACCAGAGGCCGGCCACGCCGTACTTGCACTAAACGCCCGCCACGCCGTTAGCATGGGTACTGCCGTTCGCCTTGTCCGCAGCCCGCTGGATGCCAACGCGCTGGTCCGTAGGCTCGAGCGCCTCCTGGGCCCAGGTGTCCACCTGGGCGCAGTAGAGGAACATGGCTGTCGCATCCTCGAGCTGGTGATCTCTGATGAAATATCCAACTTGGAGCTCAAGATCACACTCCAAATGTATCGCGAGCATGTCGACCGCTTGGACGAACGCCTGCACGAGTTCAGGCAGAGCCAAGAGCTATTGTAGGCAAGGGCTGCTGGTCATGGTCTCATGGACGCATCTTATTTTGTTGAGTCATTTCGACGTGGATAGCTAAGTATTCACAGCCATCATAGCATTGCTCTGTTTATTCCTCTGTTTCAATGTGTGTACTATGTTTTCCGTTCTTATATGTTCTGTTTCAATGTGTGTATATACACTTTCCATTCTATATATGTGGATGATAACAGTTAGATTCAAATTAGTGCACAAAAACAGATAGAAAATGCAATTCATAATATACATACATACATACATATATATATATATATATATATATATATATATATATATATATATATATATATATATATTAATTGTTCATTAGTTCATCACGGAATATATATATAATATCATAACATATACATGATGATACTTAAATACTAGGTACAATGCATAAAATTGAAAACGAACAATACTAAAACTAATAATCCCTCCTAGGGCCAGTATTTCGGCAGCCCCTCGCCAGCAGCTCCCTGGTGCGCGACGTCTTCCTAGTGCGGAGGCAGTACTCTGCCTCCTCCGCCTCGCAGCGCTTGATGTACCGATCTGCCTCTTGCTGGAGGACACGCGCAAACGATCTTGCCATTTTGTTGGGCGCCCACCGGAGCTCCACGTCAGTGGCATGCTGGAGCTTATCGGCCCACCTCCATGCAGTGACGAGGTGCCCAGCACCTATGACCTTCCTCGCGAAGTACCCATCTTCGTACACCTCCTCGGCACGACGACATGCCCGCCCCCAAAGCTCCGCCACCTCCTTTTTCCAGGCGGCATCACGGGCTTCACAGGCCGCCTGGTACCTGGCTTCCTCCTCCACCATCTCCTTCTTGAACGCCACTTGCCTGGCTTTCTCAGCCGGCGGCAGCGACTTCCACAGACAAAGATTTTACTGGCCCCAAAACCAATTCAAAGTTGGGGGGGTCCGGTGCAACCTCGTCAGGTGGCGCGTAGGTGTCCTCGTTGGTGCTATTAGAGTGAGCGTCCTCGGGGGGCGGCGACTCCTCGTCGGTGCGTGGGCAGACCGACGGCGCTAAGGGAGAGATTTGTGAATAAGAGAGAGAGGGCGAGCGAGCGAGGGGAGGATGTAGATGAGAATGCAGGTGAGACGACGTAAGCAAGGGAGTATTTATTGGCGGCTGGGGACAGTACACACGCCGGTCGCTGGAATTTACGAGTACTGTAGTTTGAATTACACACGATTCCCGCAGCAAAATCCGTGTGTGAACATAATAGCTGACGGTTTCCAATACAGAACCATGTATGATTAATGATCCCCGCCACTCACCTACTAAACCTCGAGCCATAACATAGAGTGCCAATCGTGTGGGGGCCGGTTGTCTTGCTAGATCTTTACATTTTCTTGTTTGAACACCAGATATTTACATCGTCTGATGATTTTTTTAACTCGCACACAAGTACACAAAAATATGATTTTTCAAACTGTTATGGTTAGGCGTTGCATGTAGATGTAGTTCAAATTTGAATTACGGTCATTAAATGGTTAGAAAATCACTTAAATGTCTTTAAAAGGTCAAATGACCCCTGAAATTTTCCAAACTTTCACATGATGGTTGTATTAGTGCACGTTAAACGTAGAAAAAATTTGAAGGCCGTAAGAGGAAGCTATCTCCCGTTCGTCATCAAACATGCATTGTTCCCTCTCGGAACCACAAACCTTCTAGTGATTTGCTCCGGTTTGTGAGAGGTGTGTGTCCAAACTTTCGTCAAACAGGCCAACTTTTTTACCACATCATCTAGGTAGCATGACATTAAATCAAGCAAGGTTTCATGTTTTTCTGATCATTTTTTAATTTTTGGAATTAAAATGCAATGACACTCCATGCATGTGCCCATGCCTTGAGACCAATATGTTTGAGAATTCCTTCTAATTTACTGCACATGGAATTAACTCGCACACAAGTGAACAAAAATATGATTTTTCAAACCGTTTTGGTTAGGCGTTGCATGTAGATGTAGTTCAAATTTAAATTATGGTCATTAGATGGTTAGTAAATCACTTAAATGTCTTTAAAAGGTCAAATGACCCCTGAAATTTTCAAATTTTCACATGACAGTTGTATTAGTGCACATTAAATGTAGAAAAGAATTTGAAGGCCGTAAGAGGAAGCTATCTCCCGTTCGTCATCAAACATGCATTGTCCCCTCTCGAAACCACGAACCTTCTAGTGAGTTGATCCAGTTTGTGAGGGGTGTGTGTCCAAACTTTCGTCAAACATGCCAATTTCTTTACCACATCATCTTGGTGGCATGACATTACATCAACCAAGGTTTCGTGTTTTTTGATCATTTTTTAATTTTTTGGAATTAAAATGCCATGGCACTCCATGCATACGTATGCATGTGCCCATGCCTTGAGACCAATATGTTTGAAAATTCCTTCTAATTTACTGCACATGGAATTAACTCGCACACAAGTACACAGCTATGATTTTTCAAACCGTTTTGCTTAGGCGTTGCATGTAGATGTAGTTCAAATTTGAATTACGGTCATTAAATGGCTAGAAAATCACTTAAATGTCTTTAAAAGGTCAAATGACCCCTAGAATTTTCCAAAATTTCACATTACAGTTGTAGTAGTGCACATTAGACGTAGAAAAAAATGAAGGCCATAAGAGGAAGCTATCTCCCGTTCGTCATCAAAGATGCATTGTTCCCTCTCGGAACCACGAGCCTTCTAGTGAGTTGCTCCGGTTTGTGAGGGGTGCGTGTCCAAACTTTTGTCAAACATGATAATTTCTTTACCACATCATCTTGGTGGCATGACATTACATCAGCCAAGGTTTCATGTTTTTTAATCATTTTTTAATTTTTTGGAATTAAAATGCCATGGCACTCCATGCATACATATGCATGTGCCCATGCCTTGATACCAATATGTTTGAAAATTCCTTCTAATTTACTACACATGGAATTAACTCGCACATAAGTACAAAAATATGATTTTTCAAACCATTTTTGTTAGGCGTTGCATGTAGATGTAGTTCAAATTTGAATTGCGGTCATTAAATGGCTAGAAAATCACTTAAATGTCTTTAAAAGGTCAAATGACCCCTAGAATTTTCCAAAATTTCACATTACAGTTGTAGTAGTGCATGTTAGACGTAGAAAAAATTGAAGGCCGTAAGAGGAAGCTATCTCCCGTTCGTCATCAAACATGCATTGTTCCCTCTCGGAACCACGAGCCTTCAAGTGAGTTGCTCCGGCTTGTGAGAGGTGTGTGTCCAAACTTTCGTCAAACATGCCAATTTCTTTACCACATCATCTTGGTGGCATGACATTACATCAACCAAGGTTTCATGTTTTTTGATCATTTTTTAATTTTTTGGAATTAAAATGCCATGGCACTCCATGCATACGTATGCATGTGCCCATGCCTTGAGACCAATATGTTTGAAAATTCCTTCTAATTTACTGCACATGGAATTAACTCGCACACTAGTACACAGATATGATTTTTCAAACCGTTTTGGTTAGGCGTTGCATGTAGATGTAGTTCAAATTTGAATTACGGTCATTAAATGGCTAGAAAATCACTTAAATCTCTTTAAAAGGTCAAATGACCCCTAGAATTTTCCAAAATTTCACATTACAGTTGTAGTAGTGCACATTAGACGTAGAAAAAAATGAAGGCCATAAGAGGAAGCTATCTCCCGTTCGTCATCAAAGATGCATTGTTCCCTCTCGGAACCACGAGCCTTCTAGTGAGTTGCTCCGGTTTGTGAGGGGTGTGTGTCCAAACTTTTGTCAAACATGCCAATTTCTTTACCACATCATCTTGGTGGCATGACATTACATCAACCAAGGTTTCATGTTTTTTTATCATTTTTTATTTTTTTGGAATTAAAATGCCATGGCACTCCATGCATACATATGCATGTGGCCATGCATTGAGACTTATATGTTTGAAAATTCCTTCTAATTTACTACACATGGAATTAACTCGCACACAAGTACACATATATGATTTTTCAAACCATTTTTGTTAGGCGTTGCATGTAGATGTAGTTCAAATTTGAATTACGGTCATTAAATGGCTAGAAAATCACTTAAATGTCTTTAAAAGGTCAAATGACCCCTAGAATTTTCCAAAATTTCACATTACAGTTGTAGTAGTGCACGTCAGACGTAGAAAAAATTGAAGGCCGTAAGAGGAAGCTATCTCCAGTTCGTCATCAAACGTGCATTGTTCCCTCTCGGAACCACGAGCCTTCTAGTGAGTTGCTCCGGTTTGTGAGAGGTGTGTGTCCAAACTTTCATCAAACATGCCAATTTCTTTACCACATCATCTTGGTGGCATGACATTACATCAACCAAGGTTTCATGTGTTTCTGATTTTTTATTTTTTGGAATTAAAATGCCATGTCACTCCATGCATACGTATGCATGTGTCCATGTCGTGAGACAAATATGTTTGAAAATTCCTTCTAATTTTCTGCACATGGAATTAACTCGCACACAAGTACCCAAATATGATTTTTCAAACCGTTTTGGTTAGGCGTTGCATGTAGATGTAGTTCAAATTTGAATTACGGTCATTAAATGGCTAGAAAATCACTTAAATGTCCTTAAAAGGTCAAATGACCCCTAGAATTTTCCAAAATTTCACATTAGAGTTGTAATAGTGCATGTTAGACGTAGAAATAAATTGAAGGCCCTAAGAGGAAGCTATCTCCCATTCGTCATCAAACATGCATTGTTCCCTCTTGGAACCACGAGCCTTCTAGTGAGTTGCTCCGGTTTGTGAGGGGTGTGTGTCCAAACTTTCGTCGAACACGCCAATTTCTTTACCACATCATGTTGGTGGCATGACATTACATCAACCAAGGTTTCATGTGTTTCTTATTTTTTTTATTTTTTGGAATTAAAATGCCATGTCACTCCATGCATACGTATGCATGTGTCCATGTCGTGAGACAAATATGTTTGAAAATTCCTTCTAATTTACTGCACATGGAATTAACTCACACACAAGTACACAAATATGATTTTTCAAACCGTTTTGGTTAGGCATTGCATGTAGATGTAGTTCAAATTTGAATTACGGTCATTAAATGGCTAGAAAATCACATAAATGTCTTTAAAAGGTCAAATGACCACTAGAATTTCTAAAATTTCACATTAGAGTTGTAGTAGTGCATGTCAGACGTAGAAAACAATTTGAAGGCTGTAAGAGGAAGCTATCTCCCGTTCGTCATCAAACATGCATTGTTACCTCTCGGAACCACGAGCCTTCTAGTGAGTTGCTCCGGTTTATGAGGGGTGTGTGTCCAAACTTTCGTCAAACATGCCAATTTTTTACCACATCATCTTGGTGGCATGACATTACACCGACCAAGGTTTCATGTGTTTCTGATTTTTTTATTTTTTGGACCATGCTTAATTGTGCTATAGCCGTTAGACCAATATGTTTGAAAATTTCTTCCAATTTACTGCACATGGAATTAAATCGCACACAAGTACACAAAATATGAGTTTTCAAACCGTTATGGTTAGCTGTTGCACGTACATGTAGTTCAAATTTCAATTACGGTCATTAAATGGCTAGAAAATCACTTAAATGTATTAAAAGTTCAAATGACCCCTGAAATTTTCCAAAATTTGACATGACAGTTGTATTAGTACTACAAAATTTCTCGTTCATTTAAAACACCATCTGTTGCCACTTTACTCCAAATTCATCTTTCATAGCTAATAAAAAAATATCTACAACATCACACATAGTTGTTTTCTAGGAACCGTTTGCGATGAAAGTATCTGGGTCTATTTAAGTCTCCCTCCTTAAGCTTCGCCGGCTCGTCAGCTCCAGTGCCGGCAACCCCCGATTCCACGAATCTCGACCCCCATTCCTGCACCCCCTTCTTGCAAAGATGACACCGTGGAAACGCTTCGTGAAGGCCCGTACGATGGCCACGTCCCCCCGAGCACTGCCTCCCGCGCCGAGAGCGCGGCTGCCTACGCCGAGAGTGCTGCCGCATCCGCATTGTGCGCGGCCGCTTCCTCCGAGAGGGCATCTACGGCAGCCGACAGGGCAGCTGCAGCAGCCGAGACAGCTGCAGCTGCTGCTGCGATGGCGGCTGCAAACACCGAGAGTGCTCGAGCTGCCGTCCATGGCGCCGATGTCGCCTTGGCCCGGGTCGAGGCCATCCACGCCAAGATCGAGGATGCACACGCCAAGATATTCCAGGCAACCTCGGACTCCAGCATGCAACCCACGTCTGAAAAGGCGGCGGTGGACATGGAGCACCTGCTTCCGCATGAGGTCGCCGAGCGGGAGCTGGAGATGCAGGAGGCGGCGGAGATCGAGGAGCGCCGGGAGGAGGAGTTGCGTGTGGCCGAGGTCGAGGTAGAGAAGAGTCTGTCCGTCGAGGAATCAGCGGTGGAGTACCAACACGAGCTCTGGCGCAACCACTACTATGAGTACTACAACCTTGAGGGTGGTGCCGAGGACGAGGACGAGGATGCGGTCGACTTCAGCAGGGGGACGTGGAGTCCACCAACGGCGGCATATCGCCAGGACAAGTCATCAACATCGCATCTCACACCGGCAATGCATAGGCCAGCGCAGCGGCGGATTTGTTAAAATTATGCATACTTAGGCTTTGTTTTTAATGCTGGTCTTTTTGTTAGAGCAATGTTTAGGTCAACTGGCTCTGTTTAATTACTAAAATTGCTCGATTCAGTAAGTGTGGTTTGTCTGCTGTACGCTCTTTTGTGTGCACAAATTAGCAAGCGATGTTAAATTATGCAATGACATACCCGGGGAAACTTCCACCAAAGTTTGAATTATCAAACTCATCCCATGCGCGTAAAGCAGAAGAATCGTTTGTGATGCACACAATCGTTCAAAGTGAATGGTCCGGCGGCACCACGCGCAAAGTTTCCCTCCACATTTCCAAAATTTTGGCCTACCGCCAAAATATCTACCCCCGCCCCCCTTCCCCCCTTCCCCACCCCCTTTTCTCCCCGACCACAAGTCACATTTCCCATGTTTCCTCCTTCCTTCCTTCCTTCCTAAGATATAGCCGCTTCCTCGCTCTCGCCGTCTCGCATCCTACCGCCGGGGTCGCCATGGTCTTCTTCAAAGACCATCAGTGGCAACGAATGGAGCGGGGTGGCGGAAGATCTATCTGCTCGTTGTCATCATCAATCTCCATGCGTGAAGCTAGTTGCGTTTGAATTTGTGGACAGTGGGAGGAAGTTTCTGGCATGTGCAGAGAAGGTTAGACCCTCTTTCATTGTTACAAAGCATTTGTTAGATGTGATTCAGACATTGTCACGGTCCCTACCCATTCATACCCCACCTTCAACCAAACGCATCCTAAGACAGTGTCACGGTTTGTACCTAGTATCTTAAATTGTTGCCATCTCATCAGCGGTGCCATTAGAAAATTATTTGGCACCGCTTCAGCAGTTTGTGCAGCCAACTTTGGTCCACATATCCGAGCAGCCAAGCAGTAAAATACTAAATCTTTATGACACGAAGGAACTGGGCATCGGAGCAACTACGTGCTCTGGAGTCTGGGTCCCTGATTTTTTTCCGCTGCATCGGCTCGCCAGTGCAGGGCACCGGTGCGAGATGTATCAACAGTTGTCTTTACCCCAGTTTTGGCATACATAGTGGACGACCTTAGTGCTATTAGTTCTATGGTACTAAATTTGTGCATGTACACACCCTTTAGTATCAATTTACTGTCATCCAAACACTGTTATTATGCTGTTGGAGTTATATTTACCTTCCTCATAAAATGTTCAATTTGTTATTTATTGTACATGAGTAAGAACTTGTAGCATCGTTGTAGTTAATTATAGCTTCTGATGTTCAGAATTTGGTTGTTGTCTTAGTAGCAATTAATTCATTTGCACATTGATCTTTTTGAGAAGATATGCCATAATTAACATGTTTCTTCAGTTTTTCAAAATAAGCATTGGTGATTTTCTATGTTGCTATAAACCCATTTCCCCTACAATTGTTACTGATCTAGTTTTAAATATTATAGGATGAACGAAAGTGTTCTTACTTGGAGTGGATTGATCAAGAGTGGCCCCAGTCTTTGAAGATGTGCCTAGCGAAGCTCTGGAGCATGTATGAGGAAGAGAACATATGTAGGCTTAGAGAAACTGTTGTCAACGCTGAAGAATATTTGAAGATGCGGGATAAAAAGTTGAAGGTGGAGAATGAGCTCAGATTTTCTTAAATCAGACTTTGCTAAGATGGTGTTGGCGAAGGAGGAGGCACTTTCCCCGTTGGCCCGTGCAAAACAGGTTCTTACTGAAATGAAAGCGGAGGTGGATAAGACGAGTCTGGATGATCTCGATTAGGGAAATGAATATATTGTTCTTATGAAGTTGAACTAGCTATATGTTGTACTGTGCTATTTTCATGTAGCTACCGTACTGTGATGTTATAATATATTTATGTGCGTGATATGAAATTGGCAAACATCTGTTCGATATGAAATGTGAATTTGCATAATATTGGAATTATTAATTGTAAACTAATAAACCTGCTGAATGTCTCATGGACCTTTGCAAACGGTTCTAGCAGTAAAAGCGCTTGCGATGGATAGCCCAATGCCACACTTTTTTCCATCAAATCGTGTGTGATATAGTTGATAAAAGCAAATAGTTAACCAAGGCAGACCATGTGTGATAGTTACACCTTTCACACACGAGCCTACACATAAAACTGTGTGGGATGTACGTATGAACGGAAATGTCTTCCCTGGATTGACTGTGTGGTGTACATAAGAACGGAAACGTATTCCTTGGATTGACTGTGTGTGATTGCTACCTCTTGAGCACTGCGTTGGACTTCCCTGAAGAGGAGAGGATGATGCAACAAAGTAGCGTAAGTATTTCCCTCAGTTTTTGAGAACCAAGGTATCAATCCAGTAGGAGGCCACGCACAAGTCCCTCGTACCTTCACAAAACAATAGCTAATCGCAACCAACGCGATTAGGGGTTGTCAATCCCTTCACGATCACTTACGAGAGTGAGATCTGATAGAGATGATAAATAATATTTTTGTATTTTTGGTATATAGATGCAAAGTGAAAAGTAAAAGGCAAAGTAAAAACAAAGCAAGTATTAAAGTGATGGAGATTGATATGATGACAATAGACCCGGGGGCCATAGGTTTCACTAGTGGCTTCTCTCAAGAGCATAAATATTCTACGGTGGGTGAACAAATTACTGTTGAGCAATTGACAGAATTGAGCATAGTTATGAGTATATCTAGGTATGATCATGTATATAGGCATCACGTCCAAGACAAGTAGACTGAAACGATTCTGCATCTACTACTATTACTCCACTCATCGACCGCTATCCAGCATGCATCTAGAGTATTAAGTTAAAAACAGAGTAACGCCTTAAGCAAGATGACATGATGTAGAGGAATAAATTCATGCAATATGATAAATACACCATCTTGTTATCCTCGATGGCAACAATACAATACGTGCCTTGCAACCCTTTCTGTCACTGGGTAAGGACACCGCAAAATTGAACCCAAAGCGAAACACTTCTCCCATTGCAAGAACTACCAATCTAGTTGGCCAAACCAAATGGATAATTCGAAGAGACTTGCAAAGATAACCAATGATACATAAAAGAATTCAGAGAAGATTCAAATATTATTCATAGATAATCTGGATCATAAACCCACAATTCATCGGTCTCAACAAACACACCGCAAAAAGAAGATTACATCGAATAGATCTCGACGAGAGAGGGGGAGAACATTGTATTGAGATCCAAAAAGAGAGAAGAAGCCATCTAGCTACTAGCTATGGACCGGAAGGTCTGAAGTAAACTACTCACACTTCATCGGAGGGGCTATGGTGATGATGTAGAAGCCCTCCATGGTGGATGCTCCCTCGTGAGCTCCTAACAGGCCCCAAGATGGGATCTCGTGGATACAGGAAGTTGCGGCGGTGGAATTAGGTTTTTGGCTCCTGTTCTGATCGTTTGGGGTACGTAGGTATATATAGGAGGAAGGAGTACGTCGGTGGAGCAACAAGGGGCCCACGAGGCGGGGCGCGCCTAGGGGCGCCCCACCTCGTGACCGCCTCTCTGGTTCCTTGGCGTGGGTCCAAGTCTCTGGATCACGTTCGGGAGAAAATCATGTTTCGAAGGTTTCATTCCGTTTGGACTCTGTTTGATATTCTGTTTCTTGAAACACCAAAAAGGCAAAAACAGCAATTCAGGCTAGGCCTCCGGTTAATAGGTTAGTCCCAAAAGTAATATAAAAGTGGAAAATAAAGCCCATTTTAGTCCAAAACAGTAGATAAAGTAGCATGGAGCAATCAAAATTATAGATACGTTGGAGACGTATCAGGCATCCCCAAGCTTAATTCCTGCTCGTCCTCGAGTAGGTAAATGATAAAAAGAGAATTTTTGATGCGGAGTGATACTTTGGCATAATTTCAATGTAAATCTTAATTGTGGTATGAATATTCAGATCCGAAAGATTCAAGACAAAAGTTCATATTGACATAAAAAATAATAATACTTCAAGCACACTAACTAAGCAATTATGCCTTCTCAAAATAACATGGCCAAAGAAAGTTCATCCCGACAAAATCATATAGTTAGGTTATGTTTCATTTTCGTCACACAAAGGTGTTCCCAACTTCTATACTCCCGATGACAAGCCAAGCAATTGTTTCATACTTAAATAATGTCAAACTTTTTCAACCTTCATGCAATACATGAGCGTGAGCCATGGATATAGCACTATGGATGTAATAGAATACGATGATGGGGATTGTGTGGAGAAGACAAAAAAAAGGAGAAAGTCTCACATTGACGAGGATAATCAACGAGCTATGGAGATGCCCATCAATTGATGTCAACATGAGGAGTAGGGATTGCCATGCAACGGATGCACTAGAGCTATGAATGCTCAACAAAAGAAAACTAGTGGGTGTGCATCCAACTTGCTTGCTCATGAAGACCTAGGGCATTTTGAGGAAGCCCATCGTAGGAATATACAAGCCAAGTTCTATAATGAAAAAATCCCACTAGTATAAGAAGACAACTTATGAGACTCACTATATGAAAAATATGGTGCTACTTTGAAGCACAATATATGAGACTCACTACATGAGGAACAAGGTGCTACTTTGAAGCACAAGTGTGGAAAAAGAGATAGTTGCATTGCCCTTTTTATTTATTTTCCTTTTTTTGGGCCTTTCTTTTTTTCTTTTTGGCCTTTCTCTTTTTTTGGGCAATGCTCTAATAATGATGATCATCACACTTCTATTGATTACAACATAAGGATTACAACTCGAAACTAGAACAAGGTATGACTCTATATGAATGCCTCCGTGATGTACGGGATGGTGCAATGAATCAAGAGTGACATGTATGAAAAATAATGCATGGTGGCTTTGTCACAAATACGATGTCAACTACATGATCATGCAATGGCAATATGACAAAAATAAAGTATGTCACGATGATGATGAACGGAACGGTGGAAAGTTGCATGGCAATATATCTCGGAATGGCTATGGAAATGCCATAATAGGTAGGTATGGTGGCTGTTTTGAGGAAGATATAAGGAGGTTTATGTGTGATAGAGCGTATCATATCACGGGGTTTGGATGCACCGGCGAAGTTTGCACCAACTCTCAAGGTGAGAAAGGGCAATGCACGGTACCGAAGAGGCTAGCAAAGGCGGAAAGGTTAAACTGCTTATAATCCATGGACTCAACATTAGTCAAAAGAACTCATATACTTATTGCAAAAATTTAGAATTCATCAAAAATCAAGTACTACGCGCATGCTCCTAGGGAGATAGATTGGTAGGAAAAGACCATCGCTCGTCCCCGACCGCCACTCATAAGGATGCACAAGCCAGGTACACTTCATGTTTCAAATTTGTTACACAACTTTAACCATACGTGCATGCTACGGGATTTGCAAACTTCAACACAAGCATTTCTCAAATTCACAACTACTCAACTAGCACGACTTTGATGTTATCACCTCCATATCTCAAAACAATTATCAAGGATCAAACTTATCTTAGTATTCAACGCACTCAAAAGAAAGTTTCACATATCTTGAATACCAAGTATATTAGTATTAAGAAAATTACCATGCTATTAACGACTCTCAAAATAATCTAAGTGAAGAATGAGAGATCAATAGTTTCTTTAAAACAAATCCACCACCGTGCTCTAAAAGATCTAAGTGAAGTACTAGAGCAAAAATTATCACGCTCAAAAGATATAAGTGAAGCACTATGAGCAAAACTATCAAGCTCAAAAGATATAAGTGAAGCACATAGAGTAATCTATCAAATTTCAATTCATATATGGCTCTCTCAAAAGGTGTGTACAACAAGGATGATTGTGGTAAACTAACAAGCAAAGACGCAAATAATACAAGACGCTCCAAGCAAAACACTTATCATGTGGTGAATAAAATATAGCTCCAAGTAAATTACCGATGGAAGTGGATTTAAAGAGGGATGCCTTCCGGGGCATCCCCAAGCTTTGACTTTTTGGTGTCCTTGGATTATCTTGGGGGTGCCATGGGCATCCCCAAGCTTAGGCTCTTGCCACTCCTTGTTCCATAATCCATCAAAAGAATTCACCCTAAACTTGAAAACTTCACAACACAAAACTCAATAGAAATCTCGTGAGCTCCGTTAGAGAAAGAAAACAAAAGACTACTTTAAGGTACTGTAATGTACTCATTCTTTATTTTTATTGGTGTGAAACCTACTGTATTCCAACTTCTCTATGGATCATAAACTATTTTACTAGCCATAGATTCATCAAAATAAGCAAACAACACACGCAAAACAGAATCTGTCAAAAACAGAACAGTCTGTAGTAATCTGTAACTAACGAAACTTCTGTAACTCAAAAAATTCTACCAAAATTAGACGACCTGGAAAATTTGTTTATTGATCAGCAGCAATTGGAATCAATATTTTATCACGTTCTGGTGATTTTTAACAATTCGGGCACTGAGCGCAAAGTTTCTGGAAGTTACAGCAAGATCAAATAACTATCATCCAAGAAGATCCAATAGGTTTAACTTGGCACAAACACTAATTAAAAGATAAAACCACATCTAAACAGAGGCTAGATGGATTATTTATTCCTAAACAGAAGCAAAAACAAAAAACTAAAAAATAAAATTGGGTTGCCTCCCAACAAGCGCTATCGTTTAACACCCCTAGCTAGGCATAAAAGCAAGGATAGATCTAGGTATTGCCATCTTTGGCAGGCAATTCTTCAATGAGGCATCTATCTTCTTATAGATTTCTTTCTTTCTAGTAATTATCAAACCTTTAGGCACAAGATCAAAAAATTCATTTGTAGCAAATGGTTCCTTAATGATAGTAAAAAGATCGGGATGAATACTTATAGATTTAAGATCCGCAGTTTCCTTACTAGATGATTCACCCTTATTTTTAGGAACATACATAAGCTTGGCAATTTTAGTGGGAGGACTAGGAGTATTATTTTACGGAAGAAAAAGCGGTTCCCAAGTTGGTAATGATATCCTCAAGTTTATCGATTCGAGTGGAGTCGAGATTTATTTTCTCATTAACCATAGGTTCCTTCTCCTTCATATTTTTCAAAGTCATTCCTACCTTAGATCCATATTGAGTAATTTGATTATGGATCTTTTTGTCTAGATTTTCAATGGATTCAATGGTAGCAACTTTGTTTTCAATAATTTCAAGCCTTTGCATAACATGCTCCAAAGTTAACATAGTTCCATTAACCAAAAGAGGTGGTGAGCCAAATAAATCTATTAAAGCATTATAAGAATCAAAAGTATGGCTACCCAAGAAATTCCCTCCGGTAATGGTATCAAGGATATATCTATACCAAGGATTAGCACCTACGTAAAAATACGAAGAAGAACTGAAGTAGATTGCTTCCTGGTAGATCTATTTTGAGCATTGCAAATTCTGTACCAAGCGTCTTTTAGATTTTCTCCCTCCGTTTGCTTAAAATTTAGAACTTCATTCTCGGGAGATAACGGAGAAGATATGAGACTAGTCATGACGGCAAGCAAGCAAACTAACACACGAGCAAACAAAAGGCAACGGGAAAAAGAGGAGGAGATTGGGAAAGAGAGGGCGAATAAAACGGCAAGGGTGAAGTGGGGGAGAGGAAAACGAGAGGAAAATGGCAAATAATGTAAGGCGAGAGATAGGGATTGTGATGGGTACTTGGTATGTTGACTTTTGCGTAGACTCCCCAGCAACGGCGCCAGAAATCCTTCTTGCTACCTCTTGAGCACTGCGTCGGATTTCCCCGAAGAGGAGAGGATGATGCAGCAAAGTAGCGTAAGTATTTCCCTTAGTTTTTGAGAACCAAGGTATCAATCCAGTAGGAGGCCATGCACAAGTCCCTCGTACCTGCACAAAACAATAGCTCCTCGCAACCAACGCGATTAGGGGTTGTCAATCCCTTCACGGTCACTTACGAGAGTGAGATCTGATAGAGATGATAAATAATATTTTTGGTATTTTTGGTATATAGATGCAAAGTTAAAAGTAAAAGACAAAGTAAAAACAAAGCAAGAATTAAAGTGATGGAGATTGATATGATGAGGATAGACCCGGGGGCCATAGGTTTCACTAGTAGCTTCTCTCAAGAGCATAAATATTCTACGGTGGGTGAACAAATTACTGTTGAGCAATTGACAGAATTGAGCATAGTTATGAGTATATCTAGGTATGATCATGTACATAGGCATCACGTCCAAGACAAGTAGACCGAAACGATTCTGCATCTACTACTATTACTCCACTCATCGACCGCTATCTAGCATGCATCTAGAGTATTAAGTTAAAAACAGAGTAACGACTTAAGCAAGATGACATGATGTAGAGGAATAAATTCATGCAATATGATAAATACACCATCTTGTTATCCTCGATGGCAACAATACAATACGTGCCTTGCAACCCTTTCTGTCACTGGGTATGGACACCACAAGATTGAACCCAAAGCTAAACACTTCTCCCATTGCAAGAACTACCAATCTAGTTGGCCAAACCAAACGGATAATTCGAAGAGACTTGCAAAGATAACCAATCATACATAAAAGAATTCAGAGAAGATTCAAATATTATTCATAGATAATCTGGATCATAAACCCACAATTCATCGGTCTCAACAAACACACCGCAAAAAGAAGATTACATCGAATAGATCTCCATGAGAGAGGGGGAGAACATTGTATTGAGATCCAAAAAGAGAGAAGAAGCCATCTAGCTACTAGCTATGGACCCGAAGGTTTGAAGTAAACTACTCACACTTCATCGGAGGGGCTATGGTGATGATGTAGAAGCCCTCCATGGTGGATGATCCCTCCGTCGGAGCTCCGGAACAGGCCCCAAGATGGGATCTCGTGGATACAGGAAGTTGCGGCGGTGGAATTAGGTTTTTGGCTCCTGTTCTGATCTTTTGGGGGTACGTAGGTATATATAGGAGGAAGGAGTACGTCGGTGGAGCAACAGGGGTCCCACGAGGCAGGGGGCGCGCCCTAGGGGGGCGCCCCCACCCTCATGAACGCCTCTCTGGTTCCTTGGCGTAGGTCCAAGTCTCCTGGATCACGTTCGGTGAGAAAATCAAGTTTCCGAAGGTTTCATTCCGTTTGGACTCCGTTTGATATTCTGTTTCTTCGAAACACTAAAAAGGAAAAAAACAATAGCAATTCTGGGCTGGGCCTCCGGTTAATAGGTTAGTCCCAAAAGTAATATAAAAGTGGAAAATAAAGCCCATTATAGTCCAAAACAGTAGATAAAGTAGCATGGAGCAATCAAAAATTATAGATACGTTGGAGACGTATCAGTGATATACATACAAACGGATTCACCGTGTGGGATGTACATACATACGGAAATGTTTTTCTTGGATTACCGTGTGGAATGTACATACCTACGGAAATGATTGGGTTTCGATGCCTCGCCCGATCGCACACGGCCCCAGCCTGTGTCCCAGGAGGGCCTATCCCCGACGATTTCTGGGTCGTGTGGGAAGGACCCCCCTATCACCCACACTTACATGGCGACGGTTCCAAATGCCATCGCGGAAAGGGGTTAAAAACCATTTGTATAGCACCGGCGTGCACCAGTGCAAACACGTGCAGCCATGCACGCACGCAACACTCACACATACACACGCAGCCACGCACGCATGCAACAATCACACTCACACACGCACGCATGCATGCACACACCACACGACCAACACACACTTTCACGCTCAAGTGCTCAACCTACACGTGCATGCGCACACATCATGCCCTGACAGACACATACACAACCAGGTGGTTCCGCACATGGGTTGGAGTCTTGTCGCGCCTGCGTAAATTTGTGTTTATCTGACCTTTTTCCTATGCGAACTGATAGGTGGGACCCACAAGGAATGTGGTCAATTTAACTAGTCAACATAGTGCCACGCAGACTATTTAGCCGGTCAACAGAGTGCAATCCGATGCTGAACGGTGAGCAAGTGACCGTATAATCACGCAAAACATATATAGTGACTGTAATAAGCGTATTCTGAAGTCCGGTGACCGTATTACGCTTTTCTCTCTGTAGGCCCTCCAAAACTATATCTCTACATGTTCTCGCATGTTACATCTAACAACTATGCAATACAACACTACTACTACACTCCAACACCACAAATCATATGTGTTTTTCGTTCTACTAGATATCACATTGTTACTTAATTATGCAGTTTGCATACATTAAAATTGCCTTTGAAATGTATGGCCAGTATCATCTACCGCGCGGGAAAAATCCCGCCCTTTCCTATTTAATCGGGTTTGTATCGATGGATCGTGTGAAATAGCAAAACTATAGTACTAGTACTATAGTACAAGTAACAGTTTACTGGGCCGCCGTGTCATGTACTCCTTCGTCGTAAGAGTGGAGCGCTCACTTTCATAAATGTTCTAGTCCCTTTCGCCGACATGCGGGACATCAAGCTACCGGGTCCACGTGCCATACCGAAATACAGTGCAGAGCAGCAGGGGTGAAGCACCCCAGTCATGGCGCCGGCGTAGTAATGAGCAATGAGGCGTCAAATCACAAAGCTGCACCTTTCCCGCAGTTAAGTTGGAGGTACGAAATAATAATGCTAAAAAAGAAGTTGGAGGGACGAAGCAACCTTCATTTCACTCGTTGCTGAATCCACTTCTCCATCATCCTCTTCAAGTTAACCACGTGTTGCTTCTGTCGTTGTTCTGCCACACGTGGGACGCAGATCGGCTTGGTAAAGCACTGACACGTGGGACCGCATGTTAGCAAACCGCCAGGCCAACGTCCCCTAAAAATAAGAAACCTTACCCGCCATCCGCGCGGCAAAATCACCTCCTTTTTAGTAATCTTGATTCTATAATTTTTTAGATCAATATAATTGAGATTGGTATAGATAGCACACAGGAGCAAAACCAAGTGGTATGGTTAAGGGCATCCACAATGTGTAGCCAAACGTGAAAATAGCTTTTGGCATCGATGGGAACCATTGTGGACGGTGCTGCCAAAGCCAAAAGATGGAACCGAAGCTCCCTGATTGATTGATTGAAGGAATAGAAAAATGCAACATCTCTCCTCTTTCTCCCATGCTTGGACGCATGTACAGTATAGAGCACAGAGTCTAGTCCCTTGTCCCTTCTATCACAAATCACAAAGAAGTGAGGCATCAAATCACAAAGCACGGACAAAGCAACCATCATTTCACTCTTCGCTGACTCTGCTTCTCCATCGTCTTCTTCGAGAAACCACCTCACTACCCTAAGCTGGACGGACGACGCTATTGTGTACTAGTACTAGTAAATTTATGCGTCCTTTGGTTCAACGGACTTCCTGTATGCAAATAAGGTGGTTGTCTCGGCTTGCAGGCGGCACTTGAGAATGACTTACCGTGGTCTCCCTCAATGGCGTTCTCCGTCGAACGCACTTCGCCAAACCACAACGTTCGAGATATCGTCGACGTTACTGCAATGGGGAAGGAAGTAAAATAGTTACTACCTCCTTTTTTTGTACACAAGGCCAGTATATCAAAATTACAATTTGCAGTAGGCCACTAACACTAATTAAGGAAAAATTGATGGGGTTTGCCTCGTACTAGCAACCAAGGACATTAATATACCCTTGCATGCATGCAGAAGTGAGAAGGTTGGTTTGCATGGTGCTGCATTAATCAAGCGACGAGGAGTGAGATGGTTAGCTCTTTGGGCTTTGGAGAAAAAATACGCATTAATTGACACATCAAACGAGGATTTGTATTTATTAATCCCGCGAAGGAAAACCCCGCCTTTCTTTTTTAACACTAGTACTCCTACGTACGTACTTTATCCTGTTTGGGTCTAGGCCTTGCATTGCAATACTTCGCCACACATTTTTGCCAAGATTGCCTAAAGTTTTCAAAATGAAAAGGAGGTACACTTGTGCACGACTATCGCGGTCGCACTGCACCCTCACACAATCGCTCCTGCACGCCACGGTCGCACCGCACCCTCACACAGTCGCTCCTGCACGCTGCAAACCCAACCAAGGGAATGCACCCTCATTGAAACGTGCTACCGCATGTGATCAAACCAAACTCAGCCATCCTACCGCTGACACATAATTTTCGTTCATACAGTATGTTTATCCAACCGCATGTTGGGGAAGATCTGTACGGCCCGTGCAGTGGTCTGTTGGGGAAGAAGAATAGGTGAGGAAGAAGGGTTAGGAGACGTAGGATATTCATCCAACCGCCTGAAATGGTCGACTGGCCCAAATGATGAAAGTCAGGTAACTTGCATAAATATATGTTTTTACACAACAAAAGATCCCTAAAAACAACAACATAAAGAAAAACTATCACTGCTCGCGGAACGAGACAGCCTTTGGCTGCCGGCGCGAACCAGCCGTAGTTGCCGACGTGTGCCTCTGCACCATGGTTGTCCTCGGCCTCCAGCTACTCGTTCACGTGGAGTGTGCAGGCGCTCTGCACGGACGAGAGCACCGCCAGGTTCAAGTCCAGGACGTCCGGTTCCGCCTGCAGGAAGGCCTCGATGGCAGCGGCATCCGCGCGCTCCGCGTCGAGTTGAGGCTCCGCCGCCCTGTTCACATCCACGGCATCCGGTTCCGCCTGCAGGAGAGCCTCGATGGCAGTGGCATGCGCGCGCTCCGTGTCGAGTTGAGCCTCCGCCTCCCGGTCCTCCTTTAGTATCGCCAGGTTGAACCGCTGGTCCGCCTGCACCATGGGGGACCCGGATGCCGGCACGAAGTCGACGTCCATCGTCTCATATGCATTGGGGGACTTCTGTGCCATGACCTCTGCCATGAACATTGGATCGGCTTCCTCCTCCTCGTAGCATGGCTCCAGAGAACTCGAGGATTGGCCCGCCGCAAAGCGAGCTTGGGAACGAAGGTCTGTGACACCGACCGCCACTATGATTTCTGCGTGGCGCTCCGGTGTCAGCATCTTGTAGTATGTGATCTTGCGGCGCACCATGGCTTTCCGGCGAACTAGGGGACGCTTGATGCAGGCTAGGGGATCGAAAGGTGGGGGAATGGGCTGGAGAGGAGGTGTGGTTTTGGGGCAGTGGATGGCGTAGGCCGAGCAGCGAAGGTTCTGGTGTGAATAGTGGTTCCGGTGACAATTGGTCAATCGGTTTTGACTGTACATCGCTCTTGTCGCGTTCGCGTTGCACCCCGGCACGCTGGACCCTCCACGTTGCTCAACGAATGAAACACACTTCGTGTTGCGTTTTCGCTCGCTTGTGGGACCGCAGTTGAGAGCAAACCGACGTCCCTCCTCCTCCCCCGCCCGCATCATTTATACTACTACTCCCTCCATTTTATGTGGAGTAAATAAAAACAGAGGGAGTATACTACGAATGAGGATCCCCTGACGTGGCCGAACCCATTGAGTAACTGACATGCGGGGCCTAGGAAGCGTGGGGCCCGCCAGTAAGTGACTGAAAGGGAGGGTAAGGCAGGGATACCTATGTCAGAGGATCCACTTCCACTACTACTCCCTCCTTCCATCTATACAGGGCCTAATGCGTTTTTCGAGGCTAACTTTAACCAAATGTTAGAGTAATAATATATGACATGCAACTTACACAAAGCATACGGTCAAATTCGTATGTGAAAGGAGCTTCCAATGATATAATTTTCCCATTATACATCTCATGTACTATTAATCTTGTCAATAGTCAAAGGCGGTTTCGAAAAACGCATTAGAGCATGGTTAATAATGTAGCCGACTATTGGCTATAAAGAGATGCCACCTCACTTAGAGCCATCATAAAAAATACTCATATAAGCATTTAATCTTTGCATGGTCAAGTAATAGGTTGGCTCTTAGAATGGCTATTAGGTTGGCTCTAAGCATTTAATATTTGCATGAGCAAGGTATATGACTGGAAGAGAGTTGCATGCATACTATTTTTTCTTGATCTATGTGTTATAGCCGGGCTGTAGAATAAGAGCCCGCTTCACTCTCTCTCCTCTCTTCTCACTCCTCCAAGTAGGATTTTAATGACATGGCGAGTCTTATAGCCTACTGATTAGGCCTTATTAGACTTGCTCTTAGGCCCTATATAAATGGAAGGAGGGAGTACTATGAGCACTGCATACTCTACTACAGATGTTGTCATTACTCCACTAGTACTATTGGACATGGAGCTTAAAAAAAGCATTATCCTAGTAGGAAGAGCGTGCGCGAGAACAAGCACATTCACGTGGTTGAAAACAAATTGGAAACCCTATTTGAATACAAATCTAGGAGTACGTACTGGTACGTATCCAACGTATCTATAACTTATGAAGTATTCATGTTGTTTTATTATCGTTCTTGGATGTTTTACAATCATTTTATAGCAACTTTATATCATTTTTTGGGACTAACCTATTGACCCAGTGCCAGTTGTTGTTTTTGCTTATTTTTTACATCGCAGGAAATCAATATCAAACGGAGTCCAAACACCGCGAAACTTCTTGGAGATTTTTTATGGACCAGAATACCCAAGATGGGCTAGAGCAGCACCTGGGGGTGCCCCGAGGGGGGCACAACCCACCAGGGCGTGCCTGGGGGCCCAGGCGCGCCCAGGTGGGTTGTGCCCACATCGGTGGCCTCCCGCACCCCCTCTTTATCCTATAAATTCACAAATATTCCAAAACCCTTCGGGGTTAACCTAGATCAGAAGCTCCGCTGCCGCAAGGCTCTATAGCCACCGAAAACCAATCTAGACCCCATTCTGGCTCCCTGTCGAAGGGGGAAATCATCACCGGTGGCCATCTTCATCATTCCGGCGGCCACTATGATGAGGAAGGAGTAGTCCACCCACGAGACTGAGGGTTTGTACCAGTAGCTATGTGTTTAATCTCTCTCTCTCCCTCTCTCTCTCTCTCTCTCTCTCTCTCTCTCGTGTTCTTGAGATGTCACGACCTTGATGTATCGTGGGCTTTGTTAATATAGTCGGACCAAATGGTGTTTTCCCCTCTCTATCTTGTTGTGATGAATTGAGTTTTTCCCTTTGAGATTTCATTGTTATCGGATTGAATACTTTCATGGATTTGAGAACACTTGATATATGTCTTGCAAGTACTCGTGGTGACAATGGGGTATCGTATTGATTCACTTGATATATGTTTGGGCACTCAACTCACGGATTCCCGAGGTGACATTGGGGTAATCTATGCATAGGGGTTGATGCACGTTCTTGTCTTTGTTTCTCCGGTAGAAATCTTGGGGCACTCTTTGAAGTTCTTTGTGTTGGATTGAGTATTATGAATATGAATTTGCTTTGGTGTTATTTTAGTACGAACTCTAGGATAGATCGAACGGAAAGAATAGCTTTATGTTTTTTTAGGGAAATGCCATCATGGCGGTTTATATTTCATGTGAAAAAAGGGCTACATCGTTTGTGATTACATCGAGCAGAAAGTCCGGAGCCTCATTCTGCCACACAATAGTTCTCGAGGGCTCCGACTTTGTAGCCAAAAGATCAGCCGCCACATTGGCTTCCCTAGGGCAATGATAGAAACTAACAGAGATAAAATTATGACATAAGAAAGTACACTCCTCATAGATGGCTGCAGCTGGTCCTAAGGAGTTTCCGCCATCTTGCATTATCTGGATGACCTCCATGCAGTCCGCCCTGATCTCCACCTTGTTATAGCTGGCGATGTTTGCCAGAACCAGCCCGTCCTTGAGGCCTCTAGCCTCGGCCGTCGCTGCGTCCTTGACAAACGGAATGTTGCTCGTGGATGCCGCAATGAAGGAACACGTGGAGTCACGTATGATGGCCCCGGTCCCACCTGTGCCACTATCAGCATCAAAAGAGGCGTCGATATTGAGGCTAACAAATCCCTGTGTTGGTCTCGTCCATCCATGTCTCTGTATCCTGCCCGCACCATGCTTCCTTGCCCTCAAGAAGTTTTTGGTCAATGTAACAATGGCTTGGGCCGATCTTCCAGATTCCTGAATGGGCTCCCCAAGGGTGAATCTCCGTCATTCCCACCATATATACCAAACAGTCACCGCCACCAGCTCCTTCATGGGCACGCCCGGGAGCGACGGTACAACGGCGTTTGGCATGAGCAACATGTCACCGAGGACCGAAGATCCCTCCAACTCAGTTTCGGACAACTCATTTATGGTGGAGAGCAAGCCCAGCTTTGCCCAAATCTCTTGCACTTTGTTACATCTGAAGAAATAATGAAAAATACTCTCACAATCCGTGGCACATATCGGGAAATCCGAGATTGTTATCATATGTCGATTGTCCAAGACTCCTCGGCAAGGGATTGCACCATACAAAGCTCTCCAAACATGCACCTTGATCTTTGCCGGTATTTGAAGCTTCCAAAGAGTGCACCAAATTGGACTAGTACTTGAAGACAGTACGGTATTTGTTTGTCTCAACTTTCGTCATGTTGGTGATCCCACTCCATGTGGTAAGCCGTCTTAACCAAGAAAAAACCTGTTTTGTTGTAGTGGCATGAAACAAAATCCTCCATCATTCCTGTAGCAAGAGGAATATTCAAAATCCTATTTGCATCAATAGGCCAGAGTACCTGTCGGATCAGTTCTTCATCCCAACATCTATTCTCCATAGCAATAAGTTCAGAAACTTTTGTGAGAACAATATTACCCCTTTGGGTCATCACCTTCCTGCTTGGGCTGCTAGGGACCCAAGGATCATCCCATATATTTATTTGCGTACCATCTCCAACTCTCCAAATGTGACCCTTCTTGAAAGTCTGAATACCACTCCACAGACTCTGCCAAGTGAAGGAACTACCTTTCTTAAGGGTGCAGTTTAGGAGATCACCATCTGGAAAATATTTTGCTCTCAAAACTCTCGCACATAGTGATTCTGGTTCTGCGAGCAGTCGCCAGCATTGTTTAACTAGGAGGGCCAGGTTAAAACAATGCACATCTCTGAATCCCATTCCACCCATGCTCTTAGGTACACACATCTTCCACCACGCAAACCAGTGCATGTGCTTCTTCACATCCTCATCTCCCCACCAAAACTGAGACATAGCAGTAGTTATAGCGTTGCAAATCTGTTGGGAGTTTGAACACAAGCATGGCGTACAATGGGATGGCTTGAATAACAACCTTCAACAACACTTCTTTCCCGCCAAAAGATAGCATCCTCTCCTTCCAGCCTCTCATCCTGGCCAAGATCCGATCCACAATATGCTGAAAAAAATCAGTTCGATCCAATCCAACGATTGGGGTCAGTCCTAAATACTTATCTGATATCGCCTCCGCCATTATATTCAGAGTAGAGCACACCTCTGCTCGAACATCCGCCAGGGTACAAGGGATGAAAAAATACTCGATTTTTTCTCACTCACAAGTTGGCCAAAGGCAGCACAATAATCATCAAGAGCACGGCGAAGACTTGTAGCATTAGTAGCATCTGCCCGCATCAGAATAAGGGAATCATCTGCAAAAAGGAGATGCGAGACTGCCGGGGCATCTTTACAGACTCGCACCCCCATTAAGTTACCAACCTCCTCCTCAGGAATGATCAAACTTGAGAGGCCTTCCGCACAAAGTAAAAACAAGTAAGGTGATAACGGATCTCCTTGTCGAAGGCCTCTAGAAGGAACAAAAAAATCTGTTAGAGAATTATTAAACCGGACTTGGTACTTCACTGACCCAACGCATTCCATAATGAGTGCAACCTAGTCCGATGCAAAGCCCATCTTCAGCATAATCCTCTCAAGGAACACCCACTCGACCCTATCATAGGCCTTGTGCATGTCCAGCTTCACCGCACATGTTCCAAACTTCCCCGTCCTCTTCCTCTTGATAGCATGATAAGACTCAAAAGCAACTAAGAAGTTGTCAGTAATCAAGCGCCTGGGACAAAGGCACTTTGATTTAGTGAGATAATCTCTGGCAGGAGATATTTGAGTCTATTGGATACTCCCTCCGTCCCAAAATAAGTGTCTCAAGCTTAGTACAAATTTCTACTAGAGCTAGTACAAAGTTGAGACACTTATTTTGGGACGGAGGGAGTAGCAGTTTTCAAATCACCTTATATACCATGTTACACAGGCTAATTGGACGGAATTGTGTAATGACTTCCGGATTTTCCACCTTTGGAATAAGAACAATTGTGGTGTTATTCCAACCCTTTGGTAGCTTTCTATTATTCACTGCCATCAACACTTCATTGATTAAATCCTCTCCAATGATATGCCAGAATCTCTTGTAAAAAACCGCATGAAGACCATCAGGTCCGGGTGCCTTCAGGTCCCCTATATTATACATAGCTCTTTTCACCTCCTCTCTAGTGTAGGGTTTCATCAATTCATCATTCATCTCTGGCGAGACTCTAGCCTTGACCTCGTCCAACACAGCTTGGTCTTTGTTATGCACTTCCAAAGAAAAAAGTCCCTCAAAATAACTCGCCACATGACTCTTAAGCAGGTCCTCCTCCTCAATCCAATCTCCTGACTCTCCCTGCAGCTTCTTAATAAAGTTTTTCTTGCGTCTTCCAGTAGCAGCTCTATGGAAGAAATCCGTGTTTTGATCACCACGGCATAGCCAATCAGCACGGCCTCTCTGCATCCATATATCTCCTCTTGCTCGAGTAGGTTTTCAATCTGCAGGTATAATTCATGCTGGCGGGCAACTGCATCATCCGTTAGCGGGCCCGACAGAACAACATTTAGCTCTTTCTGTAGTCTCCTCAACCGAGTCCTGGGTCCCTTGAGTGTTTCTTTATCCCATGTATGCAACGCAACATGTATGTCACCTGTGACCTGCGAGTATGGCACCACTCCACAAGATTTAGCTCGGTCCCAAGCAGTTTGAACAATAACCTCAACATCCTACTCGGCAAGCCATCTTGCTTTGATTTTCTTGGCCCTGTCAGACCCCTTGGTTGCAGGCCTTGCTGGGAATCAGTGTCAATCAAAATTGGTCGGTGATCCAACTTGTTAAACGGCTCATTGGACACACCATAATATGGAAACAGGTTTGCCCACGTGCCACTCGAGACAGCTCTGTCCAGTCGTTCTCTTATGCATCCTCTTCGCCAAGTAAAAATATCCCCGGAGTAACCAAGATCATCAAGCCCGCAGTCACTCAGCGCACTGCTAAAGGCCTGCATACAGCATTGGGGGCGTGCCGCCCCTCCTTCTTTCTCATGAGCATGCAATATTTCATTGAAATCCCCTGCTACTAACCATGACAGATCAGCCATTGTGCGAAGATCATGCACGTACTCCCACGACAGATGTTTCCGGTCGCTGCTTGGTTCACCGTAGAACCCTGTGAACCGCCATCCTGCCGGTGTTGTCTCCTTAATTCGAATGTCAATGAAATTTGCACGAGTTTCCTAGGAAGAGACTCCCAGGTTGGTGTGCCAAAACATGACCAGTCATCCACTTCTACCATCGCTTTCCGAAACTTCCATCTCATCAAAACCTAATCTCCTTTTTAGTTTTCCTGCCTTGCCTTATCCAGGTGTGTTTCAGACAGGAACAACACATCCGGTTTTATTCGCTCTTGGACCCCCAAGAGTGCTCGAACTGCCGCAGGTTTGCGCATCCCACGGCAGTTCCATACGAGGAGTTTCATTGCGACTGGTCGAGCCCCTTCTCGGAGCTCGCCGATAAGTTGTGGTTGACATCCATCACAGTCGAGTTCTCCTTCTTCGACCTCTTTGAATCATGCGAAGAAGTATCGCCCTCCTCCTCATCCACTTTCTCTGTGATCAAATCCACCTGCGAGTGAACTACCATCACGGTTGACATATCAACCGGGTGCTCCTGCGCTGATAGCCCCTCCTTTGTAGCTGCCGGATATGTGCTCTTATCATCAAAAAGCAAGCCTTTTCCTGCCGGGGGAGGTTTAACCTCAGCCCCCCTTATAGGTTTTATAGGGTTGGTACCGGTGTCCTTCAGATCATCATCATCCGAGACATTGGTTCTTCCCCTACCACCGGCGGTTCCCCTGTCCTTCTTCCATCCCTGTGACCCTTGACCTGTTTTCCTCCTTTCTCCTGGCCGTGGTGCAAGTATGAACTCGCCCCACTCCATGGTCCTCGGATCATGCTTCCCATTACCATGCTCAAGGTAGGTGTGGCCTATATGGCCACACACATAGCAGAATACCGGCATCTTCCCGTACAGGACCGAGTAGTAAACCCTCTTTTTATCTTTTGTGATAGATACATATCGCATCAGAGTCTCATGGATGTCAAGCTTGACTTTTATCCTCGCAATCCTTCCCTCACCCCATCTAGGGTTTAGCATTACCTTCTCCACAATTCCAACTTTCTTTGCCAGCGATCGCACCACGTTTTCCTTCCTGTAGAGTGGAGGAAGATCAACAATCTGTATCCATACTGCAATTTTATCTAGCACCACTTCATCATATCTAGAGTATCCATCATACTTCTCAATGAGCACACCATGGTCTCGGAACAGCCAAGGACCCTCCTCTGTGACCCTCTTCCAATCTCCCATGCAATTCACTCTTAGGGAGAATAGGTTTTCGCCCAAAGGTTTAAAGTTAACTCCCTGTGCTAAGCTCCATGCAAGTCTCATCGTCTCACAGAAAGAACTCCTACTGAAGGGCTTACCCGTATGCACCGTTGCCAGCGCCATGAACTCCGCCTCCTCGATCTCATCCGCGAACTCCTCATCAAAGTCCAGATCGTCCTCCTCCTACTCCTGCAGGCTCAGTTTCCCGATCATCTCCTCGACCCCGATCGGTTTTCTCCCGGTGCCGCACTCCCCACTGATGATTGCGATCCACTTGCCGCCATGGCCAAACCCTAACAAGCTTCGTGCTTCAGCCGCCGCCACGCCCTAACAACCCGAAGCAAGAACCAAGGCCAGGTAGATAGCAAGGTTATCCCCTTGATCAGCCCGAGATCCACGACGGGAAGGATTAGGCATGGTGATAGAGTCCGGATCAGCCTCACGGTGTCGCCACCGGAGGAAACTAAAACCCTAGACGGAAGCCGCCAAGGGACGACGCCTTGGCCAGTTATGCAGCTTTTAAGAATAGCTTTATGTTATTTTAGTACGAACTCTTGAGTAGATCGAACGGAAAGAATAGCTTTGAGGTGGTTTCGTACCCTACAAACAATTTATTCTTATGTTCTTCGCGAGATAGGAACTTTGGAGTGATTCTTCATCGCACTTTGAGGGATGGTTATATGATCCAACTATGTTAGCACTGTTGAGAGATTGCACTAGCGAAAGTACGGACCCTAGGCCTTGTTTTCAAGCATTGAATACCGTTTTTGTGCCCATTTACTATTTGTTACCTTGCTGTTTTTATTTATTCAGATTATAAAAGTATATTTCTACCATCCATATTACACTTTTATCACCATCTCTTCGCCGAACCAGTGCACCTATACAAATTGCCATTGTATTGGGTGTGTTGGGGACACAAGAGACTTGTGGTTGCTACTCACTCCGACGGAGGCCAGGGAGCATTTGGTTACTGGATCTGTCCGATGGGAGACGGTAGCTCGGGATATCTTCAACCGGTTTGGATGGTGGTCATGTAATAGGATAGGTTTTTAGGTTCCTATCTTATATTTTTGCCTGCCGGTTGTGGCTTTTCCTGTCATGATGCTTTTGCTCTTTGTGAGCTTTTCTGCTTTTGAGACCTGAGGACCTTTGTGGAACATTTTGCTTATTATTAATAATATGGCCGTATGCATCGTTCTGATGCAGAGGCCGGGGCCTGACCCCTTTTCAAAAAAAGAAAAAAAATTGATTGCAGGGTCGTTTGAGAGAGACCATCTTCATCCTACACCTCCCATGGATTGATAAACCTTAGGTCATCCACTTGAGGGAAAATTGCTACTGTCCTACAAAACTTTGCGCTTGGAGGCCCAACACGCATCTACAAGAATAAAGTTGCATAGTAGACATCACGTACGAATCTAACAATATTGATTGGGAGTTGTTGAATGTTGATACTTTTTTCTGTAAGTTTGATCAAAGTAGAGATACTTTGACTACACATAAAACTTATATGTAAACTAGAAAGGATCGGAGGGAGTATATTGTACATTCAAAAGCGAAAGGAACATTGAATACCATTTATATATGATTTGCGGATGCTATGATCACCGGTTCAAAATTTTGAATCCGCCTTAGGTATCACACATGCACCCACTCGTTCTCTCTCGATTTGATCTCGGGGTCCGGAGATCCATTGAAAGAGGACTAGGGTGGGTACAATACGTTCATTTCGCTTATGAATGTACAATATACTCCCTCTGATCCGCACAGACCCCCCGCGGGTCATTTCTATCATAGAAACAGACCAAACCTTTATCTCCTTGCACGACACGTAATTGATCTCTCAACATCAATCGATCTCGTCAAGATGTGTCGGGGCATGGATCGAATGGGATGTCAAAACTAAGACGGGAAGCGACACATAGTGGAGGCAAAGTGAAACTTTAAACGAACCATTTGTTTGTATGCATGTCAGACAAATTACAACATTGGAAATACAAGCATGGTCTAGGCCCACATGCGAATGATACTCGGCGGAATGTTCAAATGAGGCATGCGGGAGGATGGACTCGACCGGAGGGCAGCATGATCGATGGAGAAGAGGGTTGGAGAGGAATGAGAAATAAGCAACGCCACATGATTATACTTGAACGGCTCAAATAAACAATAAGTTGTCTCGTTTTCCCTTCCGTCTTGGTCACCGAGTAAGATACTCCCTCCTGTTTATTTACTCTGCATATTAGGTTTGACTGAAGTCAAACTTCATAAAATTTGACCAAATTTATAGAAAAAATATGAAAATTTACAATAGCAAATCTATATGATGTGAAAGTATATTCAATAATGAATCTAATGGTATTGAATTTTTATTGTATATGTTATTATTTCTATCTATAAACTTCATCAAAGTTTACAAAGTTTGACATTGAGCAAAGCTAAAATGCGGAGTACATAAAAACAGAGGGAGTATGCAGGGAATAGTATAGTTACTACTACCGCAACATGGTAAGTTGGACCCCTAAATGCGGGCACGGACCAGGCACACCTCAATTATTCCTTCAAACAGTCGGACACCTACATTTAGCACACCATCCGGCTACTTAATCAAGTGTTACACTTCACTAGTTGAAAAGGAAAAGGGTGGTACCGTACCCAAAACCACCACACATGGGGCTAGGGTAACAACTTGGTACTGTACCACATTTGAACCAGGGCACAAAAACCACCTATTCTGCACCTAATGCGCAACGCGGAGCACTGATGCTCGAATTTGGCCGGGGAAACCGACATGTGGGGAACACCTGTCGGGACGACATGGCGTAGACTAGTCCAATGGAGGAGCTGGCCCACGACCTCCTCGCCACCCGCAACCATTCATCTGGGTCGTGGGGGCCAGCAACATGGCGCAGCTCCCACACCGCCTCTGGACACGGTGGCCGCGTTGAGAAACACACTCATCGTCGCTAGACACGGTCAGCTTCAGTGCACCGAGGTGGCGTTAGCGCTGTGGCATGACCAGCAGATCAACACCCGGCTCGTCGAGGATGCATGGGGCGCCGAAGAGCGCGCGCGCCACGACGCGTCCACGAAGTGGTGTAGCGCGACCAACTGCATCCCCAAGACCTGAGACCATGCCGGGCCGTCTTGCTTTTCAATGACATGTGGGGATCGCATGTGAGCAAAGGGCATCTCCAACGTTGCCACGACCGCAGCTGACTACCCTGACACACCAAAAACCCTCGTCCCTCGCACCGTCGTGCGGTGCGTTCCCAGCCGGCGCCAGCTGCCCGCATTCATGTCGTCCGTCCGTATGCCGTTGTTAAGAGGCTCGGTGCCCAGGGAACAAACTCCGGCGACTTAATGATGCACCCGGACGCTTGGCCTCACTGGAATGCGCTACTTAAAGCGGCAGCGCCCAGCTAAACTCCACACCATAGCGCATCGTCCTACTACCTGGCACCACATCCGCCATGACTGCGAGCGCGAACGCTCTGCGGGAGAGCTTGTCTTTGGGGATGAAGCTCGAGGTTGCAGACCTCGCTCAAGTTGCCGCTCATGACACAATAGCGGCGTAGCCGGACGCGGACGTGACCGCACAAGCGATGGCCACGCTGGTGGCCGACGACAGGAGCACCGTCAGCCACGCGTCCTGCTTGTTGCCGTCCAACATCCGACACCGCCAAGGTCGGGGACTCCTCCAAGGATGAGTAGGGCATGGGAGGCGGCAGGACATGGTGTGCCAACAGGCCGGCCCGTCTCCTGTGTTCTACTCTTCCTCGCTGGAGACCGCACCTTCACTTCACGGGTCTTGAACCCCGCCCCCGTACATGGAGATCGCAGATGGAGGACGTCGGTCGCCGCCGTAGAATAGGTTTAGGGTCGGGTTTCTTTTATTTTTCTGTCTTATAAAGGTTCGAAATGTAATGAAAATCTGTCGTGTTTGCATTAATCTCGTCTGGTGTATATGAACTTTCACAATAATAGTAAGATATATTGTAGGAGTATATGGAATGATGATTCGTTTTTGTGTCTATAAACTTAGAAGGTTTGACGCGAGACAAAGCTAACATGCGAAGTAAATAAACACATAGGGTCTACATACACAATTTATTTTAGGCACTCCAATAGTACATCCAGTACACATTCACGCATTTCACATCTTTCTACATCTAAGGGAACCTACGAAAGGGTTAACTTAAATTGCCTCTCTCTCTCCTCCCTGATTTTCATGGTGGCGGGCCCCTCCCTCCCCCCAATCTGCAATCAACAGCTCACACGTTTCACATTATGTTAATTACGTAACTGGGATTACGTAGGTGTAGCATTACTCATCCTAAAAAACCCAACTAAGCCAACCTCCCAGCATATCGCGCGGGAAAATACCTGGCCGCGCCGTTTTAGTCAGGATTACCGGATTACTAGTAGTAGTATCGATGGATCACGCGTAACACCAAGTTTTTTTTAGGGGGCGAAGCACCAAGTTTAAAAGGAAAAAAGGCGGTACACTCATAGTACCCCTGTCATGGTCGCATTGCACCCCACACACGTTCGGTCCTGCACACGGCTCACGCAAACGGAACGCGCTTCGGTTGCCTCTTCACTGACATGTGGGACTGCACTTGGAGAAACCGACCATGCGCCAAACTCCCCTCGCCCACCGTGCAAAAATCCCCACCCCCCAAAATTCCCCCCAAATCTCAAATTCAACCGCCCTTCAGCCAACTAGCCAATAATATTCCCCAAACCCCCTCCCCCCGGCCCCCTCCACTCCGTTCGCTCCGCCAAAGCCGCCCTCCCCGCCGCGCCGATACGTCGGCGCCGTGGTTCGTCGAGGGGACGCACAACGATCCTCTCGCTCCCACAGTACGCTCTCGTAGACTGCCATCCTCTAGCCGCGCCGCCACCGCAGGTGACGTTCTTATGGAGACGCACGACGGTCAGCACCGCCACCACTGGCAATGTTCGTGTGGAGACGCACGACGGTCAGCTTCTCCCACGGTACGCGCATTCTATACCGAGGCCCCGTGCATGTCGGTGTAGTGCTGAATGTTAGCTGATAGATGCTATTAATCTTACTGTTTGCAGAATTAGTTTACAGTCAATATGTGTGGGGACCCCGACTCATAAGTCGTGATCACCAAATGCACGTGTACAGTGATCCCAGAGATCAATGCTCACTGAACAGACAGAAGTTGAATAACAAGAGTGTTACATCCATACATATCGGCTTACACAAATTATGACCATTATGGTCAAGTCTTACATAGATAAAGCCACAAGGGCTGAATACCAAATAAACTTAAGCAGCGGAAATCTTCGTCGATAAGTAGAACCCATGCCATCTGCCTTAACCCTACATGCATTCTAACTGGAAAACGCCCTAGTTCGCATGTTCGTCTCCAATGAACTCCTCTTCGAACTCCTGTTCTTCCATGCCTGACCAATTAAATAACTAGTGGCAAGCCAATGGGTACTTTGAATGTACTCGCAAGCAACCCATGTTTTGGCTCAAGATAGAACAATGCATGACATAGGTAAATTTTTGCAGAAAGCTAATTTTGTTGTGCTATGACATGTTCAATAACTGGTAAATCATGCCTCGTATGAATTCAAGTAACCATAGGGACTGGTTACATATATCAACATAAAGGGAGTGGGCTCCAACCCAACTCAATCATGTCAAGTCCTTTGACTTGACCCAAGTAGTTCTTCCCACACACACACACTGGTTTGTAAACAAGTGGACGTAGCCCAAGAGCGGTTATGACCCAACTGTCCTTGACCGTGGACACGGCTATTCGAATAGTTTTACACTCTGCAGAGGTTGCACACTTTACCCACAAGATCCGGGGAACTTCCATGACATCCACGACCCGTGGTACCTCAAGTACATGGGGTAAGCACCCGATCACTATCTTTCCCTAGACGACACTAACATAGAGTCCACTCGATTGGTAGTAACCCCCGTGCCCAACATTTCACAACTTAAAATTGTGGAGCCTCGCTCCCATATTCATCACATACCACTGGCACGGGGTACCAACGGTGTGTCCGGTGCCCCATAAAAATGTTCTTGGCCGCCCTACCTGGCACGACCCCGTCTCGAGAGAGCAACAACTCTCCCGTCACTAGTAATGCGGGCACCATGCTAGTATCGGCCTAGGTAATCCATAATGCCCTTTCCCATATAAGGGCAGAGTGGTTGCGCATGTAAGGTTGGAATAACGGTCGCAACTTAAACCAATCCGTTTTGAAAACAACACACACACTTGCCTCGGTACACCACTTCGTCATCAAGTGGTTACCCAACTCATTATCTCCCTCAGGCATAAGTGGCACCCGATGGGGTTTTTGAAAAGTTTTTGAAAACAATCTTGCTTCCATCACCATGCATATACCCATCTCCTTTTGCGTAGCAACTACTTTAGCATCCTACCTACTCCCACCGGCATAACCCTCATAGAAAGGTAGGGTCATGCATCATGCAAGTGTCAACGAGAAAAGCAACGGAGGCAAATCACCTCAAGTGGTCACCATTTTATCATGACTTCGATGCAAGCAATAAAAGTGCCATATGACATGCATAAAAAGGGTTTCTTAGACATGGTCAAAGGGTTGCTTGCCTGGCCCAGCAAAGTCTTCTGGGTCTTCAAAGTCTTCTGGTCCAACTCCTTCGTCAACAGCGCAATCTATCATCGCAAAATAATAACGAGAAAAATAAGGCAATAATAAAATAGAAAAACCGAAGTGCTCAGAAAAATGACAACTTATTTTTGTTAAATACTAGGGTAAAAACTAAGAAGGGGAAATTCCTAGTTTTTGGATTTGGAGTGGCAGAATAGGAGAAACAAATTTTCAGAGGGGTTTAAATATATCCAAATTTGAATTTGAATATGAACAGTACATAAAAGTTGTTTGGACATGAGTGAAAGTTATACCATTAAATAAGTGGGATTTTTAGAAAAAATATGGGAGTTGGAATTATTGCATTTGGATGAATATTTAATCCTGTGGAATTTTTGCAAGTTTAACAGAAAAGAAAAAAGGAAAAGGAGCATTGTGCAACTGGGCGGAAAGAGCAGCGCAATGTGTGCCCAGTCCAAGAGGCGGCCCAACAAGACTGGTGCACGCGCATCCAGTTTAAACCCGACGGGGGGGCCCAAAGTCCACGAGAGAAAGAGGGGCGATGGAGGGGAGAGGCTGACAGCCGGGGCCCGCCTGTCATCCCTAACCCTGCGACAGAGGGCCGGCGGGCTCACCGGCGACGATGCAGGGCACAGTGAGGCGAGAGGAGGGCAGGGTTGGACTCAGCGCAGAGTCGCCATTCAGGTGGAGGTGGCTGCGCTCACGGGGGTGGCCTGGTTCACCGGAGACGAGGTCACGCGGCGGAGGAGCTTCGGGTGGCGACGGTTCCGGCTGTTTACGGCAGCTACAGAGGGGGGAAACAGGGGGAAAACAATCAGGGGTGTTCGAAGGTTCTAGATCGAGGCAGAGGAGGAGCGGGGGAGGCATGTACCTCGCGAACTCCGGCGAGCCGAAGCGGCAGAGCTCGAGCTCGATCTCGAGCTCGGGTGCTTCTGCAGAGGAGTGGGTGTTTCAGGGGGGTGTTTTGGAACTGCAGAGGTCGAGTGGTGAGGAGAGGAGGGCTCAGGGAGGTCTTATATAGCCGGGTCAGGGCTTGCCGTGGACCCATGCGCCGGCGAGGTTGTTGCCGCCGCTGTATGTCACGGGGGCTCATGTGGGTGTGTCCGAGGTGTTTGTAGGGGTGGTCTACCCAGAGGGAGGGAGAGAAGGAGCGGGGGAGTGTCAGGGCAGCGTGCGTGTGAGCGTGCTCATTGGAGCTCTCGGGCGGCCATGATGCGCGTGCGAGCAGGGGCAGGAGAGAGAGAGAGAGGAAGAAGGGGGCCGACCAGCTGCCGTGTCTCGTCGGGCATGCTGGGGAGGCCCGAGCTGGTCGGGGGCAGTTGGAAGGGGGCGGCTACAATGCCTGGCCGCAATGTAGCGCGCTCCAGAGCGCCCAAATGGCTTGGCATGCCATTTTCTAAGCAGTGTGGGCGCCCCCAAGCATGTCTAGCAGGTCTAGGAGGGAGTAAAGAAAGGGGGAGGGGCTTTGGATGCCCTGGGTGGCCATTGGAGTGAGGAGGGAGGTTGAGGGAGAGAGAGAAGCTGCTGTTCAGGGAGGTAAATGGGGGTCTTTCACCCCTCAATCATTGAGCAATGGCCAGGGGAATGTTTTTCTGTAAGAGAACCCCCTACAGTATAATTGATGCAACAAACCCATACTGCAAGTACCATGCCTTGAACCTGGGTGGGTGGGAAGACATCAGCCCCTTCCCGCCACTAGGCTATGCCTTAGTCTGCTGGCCAGGGGAATGTTGCTGGGGGTAGAAGAGGGTCACGAGCAGCTGTGGTATAAAGATGAACCCATGGAGATTAGTGGAAGAGGTCAAAAATGGCATTTTGGTAAATTGTCAGAAGGTGTTTGATAATGGTTTGGGCAAGTAGATGATTTCCATTTGTCATGAGACTCCACAGGGTGAAATGACACATATAATTAGGGCCTTCCACCAATTTGGAGCTTATTTGGGCAAAGTTGCCAATGCAACTTTTGTAAACCCTAGAAATTAGCAGAAATGAACTTGTGTAGATCTAGTTGAGAAATTCACTTTCCCTTGATGCACCACTTGGTGTAGTGGCCTCATTTGGTCATGTGAACATGCTCACAAAAGTTGGGGTCAAGGAGAGAAAGTTGGTAGTACAAAGTTGTTCAAATTTGATTCTGGTTAGAGAGGGTTTTGGGGCATTTTGGTGAACCAAAATGACCTTGATTGATATGAGGCTTTGCAAGGTGATCACAATGCGCATTTGTGACTTGCTGGATTTTCCTTGGATTTTTATGAAAGTATTCCCTATAGAAATATTTCAATTCCTTGAAATGGGCAGAAATGGTTTTGGGAGGTTTTGTCCAATATTTTGAACATGACCATGTGTTGAAACTCACATATATGGACAATATATGTCCAATGAGCTTCCAAGAATTTTTTAAAATATTTTTGAAACAATAAAATAAAATTTTCCCTATTAAAGCTATTAAATAAAATAGGAAAATAACTTTAAAATTATATTTTTGTGGTTTATGGGAATCCTATATCTAATAGGTTTCAAATATACTCTTTGAAATATTTTTCATACCCCAAATCAAGTACTTGTAGTGCAAACCTCAATTCAGGGTTTTTTGGAAAACTAATTTTTTAAAATACTTTTTGGCCAAATTATTTTTGTAAGAAAATACTATATTGCACTATACACATGGCATGATCATTGGGCAGAAGTTTGGGGCAGGGAGATGAAGTATATAAAGTGGAGTAGTTGACTTTAAAGAGCACTTGAAAATCACAGAGAGAAAACCAACTCCAAAATAAAAGGCCAAATAATGCAAAAGTTTTTGTTGGTCCAAAATTTCATGCTTTATTAATGCAAATGACATGTTACAAAATGCAGGGTGTGACAATATGCTCTGCTTAAGAAGCTTCCTTGCCCTATTCTGCACTCAATCTGCTTAGCTGAGATGGCATGCCAAGCCTGATTAGTTGCTAAAATATCCTGCCATATATTTATTGTGACGTAGATTGCCATGGTCTAGTAGCCAATCTGTTAGGTGAAATAGCTCTACACCGTTTTATACTCAATCTTTGTTGCTGAGATGGCCTTCGATAGTTTGATTGCTGTGTGCTCGGCCTCATTGACTGCTGAAACAGCCTGCCATAATTTAGCACTCAAATTTGTTTGCTGAATTAGCTTTACATATATTTCGTTACTTAGATCTGCTTGTCCAAATATCTTGCCATAGCTTTAGACATAGACCTAGGTATTTTTTCTGGACTTCATAAAAAAGCATATATGTTTTTCCTGTAATATCTAGTAGAAGAACTAATTTATATGTCTAATAGATGGACATGACTTGGATAACTTCTGCTCGAAGATTCTTTGCTGCATATGTCGAGGGGGTTGAAAACTTCATGAACTTTATCAGAGCTTAGTATGGTGGTTCGAAATCAGATGTGCTCTGCCCGTGTAGTAGTTGTATGAATTCAGTTAGAAGACCCCAATCAACTGTGCAAAATCATCTACACTTGTATGGATGTTGGTCACATATACTAGGTGGGTTCATCATGGTGAAGCTGTGAACGTCAATGTTACTGACTATGTGGAAGCAGCAGATCACCATCTTGATCTGGCTGATGCTCAGGTGGAAGAGGAGGAGGTGGTGGTGGTGGCGGAGCTAGTGGGTTTGACCAACATTGAAACAATGCTACGAAATGCTCGTGCATTTCATGAACTTTCACCCGTAGAAGAAAAAGGATGGGCCTGCATGTTGGGACAATGCAACGTGGTTGTCACCCCAGGAAATAAGCTGTCAGTATTCTCAGTTATGGTCACCTTTCTTCAGGTGAAGATATCTGAGTGGATGACCAACAAATCATTCGATGCGATGTTGGCTGCTTTCCGCAAATCTTTCCAGGTGCGTATGAGCTGCCACACACCTACAGTAAAATGAAGAATTTCCTTCATGCAGTTGGAATTGGATATAATATGATCCATGTTTGTAAGAATAATCGTGTTATGTTCCGGAAGGATTATGTCAACTTAAGTGAATGCCCGAAATGCAAATCATCAAGATGGAAAGATGGCGATGCTGTGAAGAGGATTTCTCATAATGTTCTGAGACATTTTCCAATTATACCAAGATTGCAGAGGTTATTTCATGATGCTGAAACAAGAGAGGATGTAGTGTGGCTGTTGGGGATATGACTATTGGGTATGAACCGCCCAGGAGGGGCCGGGTCATACCACTCGCGACTCATCAATGAAGATGGCGGATCATGCAAGCCCGTTGACGGCCCAAGACTCAGAGGCGACTTGAGGCCCAAGAGGATGAACTGCCATATGTGTATGACTTGTTTTGTAAGGCAAGCATAGGTAGTCACCGAGCCGGACACTTGTGTATGAGCTGGCCGGGCATCAACCTGTGTATATAAAGGGACGAACTGACGGCGGCTTAGGGCAAGAAACAAGAGATCAAGAACTAGGTCAAGCGTATTCGCTCTGTGGTAATCGAAACCCTAGCAATACCACCTCAAACTGGATTAGGCTTTTACCTTCACCGCAAGGGGCTGAACCAGTATAAACTCTTTGTGTCATTTGTCCCGATTAACCCCTTTAAGATAACCTAGTTGCGATGGCTCCACGACTAAGTCCTTTCGCTAGGACATCTGTCGTGACAATTCCACGACAGTTGGTGCCCACCGTGGGGCTGGTGCACAGTGGTTTCGAGTTCTTAAAGGGCAACTTTGAAGGGATCAAGGGATACGCTATGGGCCGGATGACCAAGAGTTGTCGCGGCAAGCTCTACATCGACAATGCAGTCTGGGGCCCCGAGGCCGGCTCAATTGAGTACGGGTATCGGGTCCCCTTCGGCGGAATCCACGTCTTCATCGGCAAGATCGGCGAACCGGGCCCTGAGCCGGACATCTGCACCGACATCATCTAGACGGCTCAGCGTGCACGACCCGCCCGGGTTCAGCCCTCCATGAAGCATGCCTTTGTTGGTTTCATCCATGGGGCGGAAGGCATGGAAGGATCTGTGTCTGGCGGTGAGACGGCCATCTACTCTGATGGTGAGTCATCCACAGGTGAGACTAATTCATTGTATCAACTGCAAGACGGCCGGCTTGGGGGCTGTTCCAATGGTGACAGTATTCCGGACCCCTATGAGCCGCCGAACAGGGTCGCGATCTTCATGGCCGGTACACAGCCGGCGCTTGGTTCAACAACCACCGCGGCTATGACCTCCAGTTCAATAGCTGCGGCGGCGGGTGGTGCTAGCGGCTCTGCGCGCCCGCCAGCTCAAGTTCTCATAGAGTTATGGGAGGCCTTGGCGACTTTGATGGGGGTGGAGGTAACCCCGGACACTCAAGAACAACACAAGGTGGATGTGGCAAGGCTACGTGATGAGATATCTCAAGCCAAGGAAGAACTGGTGGCTGAGAACGCTAGGATGGCTATGGAGCGGGCCGCTTTGGACGCCCAGGCACAACGGATTCAGGCAGAGCCCTTCCGGCTCACATTGGATCAGAATGCTTCAAACGAGATCATGAGGAGGAGGCACCAGAGTCGTCTACCCCCGGTTTATGAGGCAAGGAACCTTCAACACACCTGGAGCAGGGACCAGTGACCTGCCGGTGGTGAACTGAGCGGTCGAAGCGCCTGGGACTGGAGCGCCGGTTCAGCCACGTGCGATGGAACCACCACGTTTGAATATTACTCCGCCTCAGCATGTTTCGACGGCTCTGGGTCATTGTTCTAACCCCTTGGATAATATGATTGCTGCAGCGACGTGATTGGCGGTTTTACCAGTTGAAGGCGACTCCAACAGCAATAGAGACACGGAGGGCCAGAGAGCTTCTTCAGACAGCTGTGGCTCAGCAGGCGGCTTATTCTTATAGCCGCGAGCAGATTCACTCAACCCCTCGACCGAGTCGGAGTTGTAGCAGGCATAATGAGTCGCCCGCTGTTTCAAGCAGTGAGCAACACCGTAACCAGCCTCGTGGGCACGACCCGGCGTGCAGAGGTAATAATGCCCAGGCTTTGGTGGATCAGGGTAGGGCGCATCGGGAGGCTGAGCACGCGGTTCACCTAGCGGCTCAACAACAATCTCCGGTTTATCCATCAGCTTCGGTGGAGGCAGGGGTGACCTCTAGAACCTTGGGTGTGCCGTGTTTAGTGTCGGCTCTGCGTAACGAGCGTTTACCTAAGGATTTTAAGGGTCCTCGTAAGGTGCCTAATTACACAGCAGATCAACCCCCTGAGGCTTGGATTGAGAGTTATGAGATGGCCATGGAGATGTTGGATGTTAGTGATGCTGCATGTGCTAAGTACTTCACCATGATGTTGGATGGGCCGGCTCGTACCTGGTTGAAGGGGCTCCCCGCTAACTCCATCAGATCATGGGCAGAGTTGAAGGCTCGTTTCATCCAAACCATTAAAGACATGTGCCAGCAGCCTATGTCAATCCTGGATTTGGATTCTTGTGTCCAAGGCGAGGGTGAGTCAACAACCCATTGGGTGCACCGGATCTCAGCCGTTATCCACTCGTCAGACAACATCAACAACGGTTCAGCAGTCCTGATGTTGGAGAAGAACTGCCGTTTCCTCCCTTCGAAGCAGAAACTGGGGCGGCTTAAGCGTCACTGCAATGACATGGGGGAGCTAATGGCGGCTCTCGTCAAGTATGCCGACTCTGATAGTACCAAGGACCCCGAGTCTGATGATGAGAAGCCGGGCAAGGGAAAGAAGAGCGGCAATACGAAAGGGCAGCAGCATAACCCGGCGGGTCAAGGTGGCAATGGTAAGCGCAAAGCTGATGGCAATTTAGACTTCGTGGCTAACACCAATACGCAGAATAATAATCAGCGTCGCAAGGGTAAGTCGGCCTGGTTTGGAGGACCGAAATTTAACCTTAAGGAAATGATGAATCAGCCTTGTCCAAATCACGGTACGCAGGAGAAGCCGACCAATCATCTGTGGAAGGATTGCTTTATCATGAAGGAATATAGGAATTCCATTTTTTTCCAGAACAATCATGGCCCGAATGGCGGTTCAAGATCCGGCTCTCATGGACCTGGCTTTGGTGGTGGCGGTTCAAACTCTGGTTTCTAGGGCCAGGGCAATCAAGGTGGTTTCAATCAACAATCTGGGGGGAATCAGCAGCAGTCTGGTTTTCAGAGTAACCCGAAGCAATTGAATAGTGGACAGTACCATGTTTTCACCACGAGTTTGTGTAAGCGGGATCAGAAGCTCCATAAAAGGGCAGCGAACGCAGTTGAGCCGGCGATTCCTTGTTATTTGCGATGGTCCGAGCATCCGATTCTCTAGAGCCGTGAGGATCACCCGCCCCGGGTTGATACACTTGGCTCTGGTTGTGGCGCCTCAGGTTGGTGGGTACAGATTCTCTAAGGTACTCATGGATGGGGGCAGCATCATCAATATTTTGTATTATGAAACTTTTCGTCGCATGAGTTGACTGACAAAGACCTTAAGCCATCGAACACTATTTTTCATGGCGTGGTGCCTGGTAAGTCGGCATATCCGGTGGGCAAAATATATTTGGAAGTGGCTTTTGGTGATAATCATGATTCCAGGTCTGAGACATTGACTTTTGAAGTGGTTAAAATCAAGAGCCCTTATCATGCTCTGTTTGGATGGCCGGCTTATGCTAAGTTCATGGCAAGGCCTTGTTATGTTTATTTGCAGCTTAAGATGCCGGGTCACAAGGGCACTATCACAGTGCATGGAAGCCTGAAGATAGCCTTGGAGTGTGAAGAAGGCGATGATACTTATGCTGAATCTGACTGTGCAACAGAAGAGTTAAAGTTTTACAAGGATAATGTTGACCCGGCGGATATGGCATCTCTTAAGAAGCCAACCACGGAGCATGACCCCCTGTTGAAATTTAAATCAGCTGATGACACTAAGCTAGTTGACTTTGTTCCTGGTGATTCATCCAAGCAGTTCAGTATCAGTGCTAATCTGGATCAGAAATAGGAAAGCGCACTCATCGAGTTCATTCGTGAGAACCGGGACATCTTTGCATGGAAACCTTTAGACATGCCAGGTGTACCGAGGGGACTCGCTGAACACACTCTCAATATTTATCCATAATTTAAACCGGTCAAACAATTCATTCACCATTTTAATGAAGAGAGGCACAAGGCCATTGGTGAAGAGGTGGCCCGACTTTTGGTGGCTGGGTTTATTGTTGAAGTTTTTCATCCTGAGTGGTTGGCTAAACCGGTGCTGGTACTTAAGAAAACGGTACTTGGCGCATGTGTGTGGATTACATAGACCTGAACAAAGCCTGTCCAGCTGATCCTTTTACTCTCCCCCGTATTGATCAGATCATTGATGCTACGACGGGTTGTGAACGTTTGAGCTTTTTGGATGCTTACTCTGTTTATCATTAGATCAAAATGGCAGTTAAGGACCAGGAGAAGACAGCTTTCATTACTCCCTTTGGAGCCTTCTGTTATTTGTATATGCCTTTTGGGCTCAAGAGTGCCCAGGCGACTTACCAGCGGTGTGTGCAAAATTGCCTTCATAATCAAATTGGGCGTAATGTTCATGCTTATGTGGATGATATTGTGGTGAAGTCCAGGAAGAAGGAAACCCTGATAGATAATTTGAAGGAGACCTTTGACAATCTCCGGGTCTACAAAATGATGCTTAACCCGGCCAAGTGTGTCTTTGGTGTACCAACAGGCAAGCTCTTGGGCTTTCTGGTTTCTGAACGGGGTATTGAAAATAACCCGGAGAAAATAAAGGCTATCACTTCCTTGGCTAAACCGGCCTGTATTAATGATATTCAGCGTCTGGCGGGTCGTATTGCGGCCTTAAGCCGGTTCATAAGCCGGTTGGGTGAAAAGGATATTCCTCACCAGATGATGAAGAAGACAGATCACTTTGTCTGGAGTGATGCTGCTGATCAGGCTTTTGAGGCCTTGAAGAAACAGTTAGCTGAACCGCCGGTTCTTGCTGCCCCCATTGATAAAGAGCCCTTGTTGTTGTATGTGGCTGCCAACAGCCGAGCTGTTAGTGTGGCAATTGTGGTGGAAATGAAGGAATCAGGCAAAGAGTATCCGGTTCAGCGGCCGGTTTATTACATCAGTGAGGTACTCATTGAGTCCAAACAGAGGTATCCGCATTGGTAGAAGCTGGTATACGGGGTGTTCATGGCTAGTCGAAAGCTCAGGCAATATTTTCTAGGTCATCCCATCTCTGTGGTTAGTTCTGCTCCTTTAGGGGATATTATTCAAAACAAAGAAGCCACAGGTCGGGTAGCCAAATGGGCTATTGAGCTTGGACCCCATGGTTTGAAGTATATGCCTCGCACAACCATCAAATCTCAAGCACTTGTGGATTTCATCAATGATTGGACCGAGCTGCAGATGCCCGAGGAGAAGCCGGATAGCACATATTGGACTATTCACTTTGATGGGTCCAGGCAGTTGGAAGGCTCGGGGGATGGAGTTATTTTGACTTCCCCACGCGATGATAAATTTTGTTATGTTTTAAGGTTGATGTTCCCTTGTACTAACAATGCAGTTGAGTATGAGGCCTTGCTCCATGGTCTTCAGATGGCTAAGGAGATGAATTTAAGCCGGGTGAGGTGCTTTGGTGACTCGGACTTAGTGGCTCAGCAAGTTTCATGCACTTGGGATTCTAAGGACCCACTCATGGCGGCTTATCGCCGAGAGGTGGATGCTATTCCTGGTCACTTCAAGGGCTATCAAGTAGAGCATGTTGATCGAAGGAAAAACGAGGCGGCCGATGCTTTAAGCCGGCCGGGGTCCCAGTGTAAGCCGGTGCCACCCAATATTTTCCTTGATATTCCGCATAATCCTTCAGTCAAATTGCCTACAGAGGAAGATCTTGCTATTCCTGACCGGAGGCACAACTGGTGGAGGCTCTTCATGCTATTCATGTTTGGACAGTTCCATATTTGGCTTATATGACCCGGGGTGAGTTACTTGAAGATGAAACTTTGGCCAGGCAGATAACCTGGCGGTCTAAGTCAATGACTATTGTCAATGGAGAATTGCACTGTTATAGTGTCACAGGGGTGTTTCAGCATTGTGTTTCTCCTGATGAGGGCCGTGAGATTCTACGAGATATTCATGAAGGGGATTTTGGTCATCATGCCAGCTCTAAGTCTCTTGTGGCCAAGGCTTTTCGTCATGGATTTAATTGGTTGTCGGCTCATGCTGATGTAGAGGATTTGGTTAGTAAATGTGATGGTTGTTAGAAATTCTCACGACGAGCTCACGTGCTGGCTCAAGAATTGAGGATGATTCCAATTACTTGGCCATTTGCAGTCAGGGGGCTTGATATGGTTGGACCTTTCAAAAGGTCCAAGGACAAAAAGACCCACCTTTTGGTGGCGGTTGACAAATTTACAAAGTGGGTTGAAGCAGAGCCGGTTAGTAAGTGTGATGCAGTGACAACGGTTCAATTCATCAAAAAGGTGATTTTCCATTTTGGCTTTCCCCACAATATTATAACTGACAATGGCACTAATCTGTCCAATGGTGCTATGAAAGAGTTTTGTCAACGAGAGCATATTCGACTTGATGTATCATCAGTGGCTCTCTCCCAGTCCAATGGTCAAGCTGAGAGAGCCAATCAAGAAATTTTGAGAGGCATCAAGCCCCGGCTTATGGTCCCTTTGCAGAGGACACCGGGTTGTTGGGTAGAGGAATTATCCTCAGTGTTATGGAGCATAAATACCACCCCAACAGATCTACGGGTTACATGCCTTTCTTCTTGGTTTATGGAGCAGAGGCGGTTCTCCCTAGTGACATCCATCACGACTCGCCCCGTGTGGCGGCTTATGTTGAAGCTGATAATGAAAAAGCACGTTAGGATGCTATTGACCTGTTGGATGAGGAGCGTGATCTGGCGGCAGCTCGTTCGACGATTTACCAGCAAGATATGCGCCATTATCATAGCCGCCGGGTTAAAACCAGGACCTTTCAAGATTTGGTACTCCGGCTTACCAGGATCAAACTGATATGCACAAGCTATCCCCACCTTGGGAAGGACCCTTTGTGGTCAGCAAAAATCTGAACAACGGGTCATACTATCTTCTCGATGTTTGAGACCACAAGGACTCACGCATGTCGGAAGAGGAGACCCGCCGGCCGTGGAATATTTCTCATCTTCGGCCTTATTACACCTGAGCCACCGGCTCTTGTTATGTATATATTTTGACAATGTATGTATTATGATGAATATAATAAAGCCGACATCCCTGAATTCAGGGCCTCCGTCATTTCATTTCTGAGAATAATGAGTCTTTATTGTCACTTCATACGATCACTTGGGGGCTTCCTGCTCATTGAATATAGCTATGACTACCCTATTGATCTAGCTTATATGCCTGGAATAAAATATTACTTGGGGGCTCTTTGTTAATGGACAAGAGCTTTGTTGACCCTTGTAATAGGCTTGGATGCCAGGTGTATTCACCAAACAATCAGGGTTATCCTGCCATTGTAAGTTGGCCACTCCACCCAGGTAATCCTGGAATGACTCGCCGTACTCTTGACAGTCAATCTTATAAAGACCCTGAACTTGTCAAAGTTAAAACGGCGATTGGTCATGTGAGGCCCGACTTACAAGGTTTGAATGAAGGTTTAACTCAGCGGCTTTGCAGCCCTTGAACAGCACTTGACTTTGAGGCTTGGCGGCCTATGAAAGCCTTGTTTTTTTATTTATATTTGATTTGAACATTTTTTGAGGTTCATCTCTTGTGACATGTTAATACATGGTTGAAAACCGATGAGGGCTATGTTGTGTTATGGTTCATATATGAATCTATCCGGCGTTTGTTAACCCGGCCTGGCTTTGGACTTTAAGTCGCCAACATATGATGATCTTGTGCTTAGAGTACTGGCTCTAAGCTTTGGGATGTTACCCCTTGCTGCATATGGCGTTATGAGCTGGCGGTATGAATCAATTGAACAGGGCGCTGTGCTCTCAATTTTTGGGTTGTAACCCTTACTACACAGGTATGATAAGCCGGCAGTGTGAGCAAATATCACAGGTATGATATTTTGTTATGATTATATGAGGTTGTGATTAAAGCGGCCCTAGTTATGGACTGTTATTGTCACCAGTGGTTTTTATATGGGGTATTGTGACCCGCCTTGGGGTAAACCACCAGGGCGCTTGTGATCTGTTTGTGTGCAGGAAAAATGATAAATCTAATCTGCATACTTAATGATATGATGAGCATAAGTGGCAGATCCTCAACTGATGGATTAGCAGTGTTATGCAAACAAAATGTGCATGATGGCACGACATATCAGAGTTTAACTAGCCTATTACATGGCTCCGCGAGCCCAAATGGTTAAGTGTTTTGTCAAGCAATGCTTGATGATGAAAATTGAGAACCATCCAGCGGATCAGTTCTCCTGGTCTTGGCGGTTTGAGGCTTTCGGGTCATCCCGTGCCAGTTCTTCTTCTCCCTCCACCATCTAGAAGTCAGGCAATGACCAATTGATGCCAGTCAAGTCTTGGAATTCAGCTTCATCATCGATAAGCTCAGACGGATCGATTTCAGGGGCAAAAGTGTGCTTACGAATTGGAGGGATAAGATCTGCAATCTTGTAAGCCGGAGTGGGCATTTTCTGGTTCTCTGCGGTATAAGCCGCCTTATAATTGGTCAGATCTATTTCTTCAACAAGCAGGCTCGCCAAGGGACGCATCTCCTTCACACACGCAGCAAAATCTTTCTTGTCAAAAGCAGACCCGTCCTCTTTGAAACTTGGGCAGCAAGTGGCTAGCTCGGCCGGGTCTAATTCTGACTGCCATGCTTTCGCCCAGCTTAAAGCCGTAATGGCATTGACTCTCGCAGCCGACCGTTTGTTTTCTTCAATACGGGCAGGACAGAAAGTTGGCTTAAAACGTTGCTGAGAAGAGATGGAGCTTGATTACTTGGGGAGATGGTGGCTATCGTACACTGAGCTCCGGTGTATAGTTGTTCCACTAATGTATAAACCGCCTTGAGTTTTATCAGCATTTCCTTCCCAAGATTGCTGCTTCTGGGACCTGCATGGCATATTATGATTAAGTCACCTAACGGTTTATAACATGGAGGGTGGAAAGTCATTACAATATAACAGGTCTTACCAAAGATAGCAAAAGTCATCTGATTGATATGATGCTTCAAGGCGGTCAGTTCCGTGGTCACCTCCTCTAATGAGGCCTCAGCCTTTTCAGCTCTCTTGATCAAGGAAGCCTTCTCTTCAGCCCAGGCGGCTTTCTCAGTATTAAACTCAGTTTTGAGTTTTTCATTTTCATCCAAGCTAAACTTGAACTTGGAGTCAGCCTTCCGGGTTTCAGTTTCTTGTGCTTCAAGCTGGGTTTTTAAATCATTCAGCTGAGACTGAAATTGACTGGATGCTTCCTGAAAGAACAGGTCAAAACAAGTATTCACGATTATGAAGCAGTATATATTGATAAGTACCAAACCCTTTGCAAGCAATAGGACTTGGCACTTGGGGGCTAATGCGCACAGAAAGTTTCTTTATGCTATAATACATATTGATAAAGTACCAAGCCCTTTGCCAGCAATAGCACTTGGCACTTGGGGGCTAATGCATACGCATTTTCTTTCATGATGCAATGGCAGATGACCCCGGTTCATAATTTTTCAAAAGTTAACCCGGTTTGCACGAGTGACTAGATAAGATTTTTATCTGATAATGATAAGTCCCGATTTATTCATATGGATTCAACCAGCCCTTGGGGGCTACAGGTGCAAAATTGATTATTGAAAGCCCCGGCTTATCCTGATAAGTTTAAGCCGTCCCTTGGGGGCTACAGGTTTTGATTCAGATATATAAGCTAAAGGCTATCTAACAAGTCTACAGTCTATTGTATTCTATAATATTCAGTAGACTTGGGGGCTAAAGGAATATATCTTATATAAAAGGGAGAATTGATACCTCATGTTTCTGTTGCATGTGCTTGACCATGTCAATCTCCAGATCATGGCTGATGTGTATTTGATTAAGATAGCCGGAGAGGGTTTCGCTAATACTCAGATGAGAGTAGTTGGCCACGTCAAATTTGACCTTGCACCTTTCGATCATTTATTCCTTGGCAGAATGCTTTGCTAGAGCAATACAATTCCCCGGTTCTTGGAAACAGGTGCCAGTGATCGGACCTTCCTCAGTGTCTGGTTTCGAAGGCTTGACTGGGCTTGGCAGTTCAGTGCCCAAGGGGTCAACAACTATATGATCAGCAGAGGTACCACGATTTTCTGGTGGCGGGTCATCGGCAGGTTCCTCCGGTTGCTGCACGGAGGCCTCAGAAATGGGTGCTTCCTTCTCCGGTTCATGAGTCTTGGGATCCTTTGTTGGCTTGTTTATATTAGCTTTTTTGCTTGGCTTTGCTTTCCCACTGCAAGAGGATTTACAAAGTCAGTATGAGTTAAGAGAAGTTGAAAAGTTCAGATAAAGTTGGTACCCAGGGGCAGTCTTGAAAGACGGAAGCAGAGTCTGAGATGAATCGCCAGACGAAGAGTGAGAGGTCCCCTGATAATGACTCAGAAGGACTAAGTGTTTGATGAATAAAATCTGCCTGAGAATAAGTAGAATTGGAACTTTTGGGAAGTACCTCATTCCGACATTTGCATGGGTCTGGTGTGTTAGGTAAACCAGAGGAAAGTTCTCCGCTTCCACTGGTCTGGGTTCTGCGCCAGTTCTCATGCTGTTGTTGCTTCAAAATAAAGTTGGGATCCAAGTGAGCTAAAGGGTTAGAAAACCTTACTTTCCGGATCACTCGTCGAATTTTATGACTTGGCAAGGGCTCTGAGTTGGAGGAAATAATAGTTACCTCATCATCTCCTGCCTGGCTAGTTTCTGCGTCATCCTAATAGCAATCAGTGTCAATAAGATGGATGAAAAACGAGCCAAGGGAATCAAGGTCTACCTCCGACTCATCATCATCTTCGTCCAAATTGAACATATCAGAAGCAGTGGATTTCTTCTTGTTCTTCTTCACGGCTTTGGTCTTAGCCCTGGCCCTCTTGGCGGCTTTTTCATCATATTTTTTATCCCAAAAGGCGGATTTAGCCTGCAACAAATTAAAATAAAGGTTGGGGATTTCCAGGTTCTATGAACAATAAGGTCAAGTATATAAACCAGACAGACTTACATCCGGTACCTTGTTGAGTGTGAAGAAGGGATTTAGCCACACTTGGCTGTAGCTCTCCAAACTTTCATTGAGAAGAGTCTTGGTCATCTCATTGATAGCTTTGTCAGTCAAACGTGTGGAACTGTAGCACAGTGGATCTTTGGTGTCATCAGTATACATACACATAAGACCGGACCGACGGCTTAAAGGTATGATCCTCCAAGCTACCCAACATCGAACCAGATCGACTCTGGTCAATCCATTGCCCAGTAGTGCTCTAACCTTTGAAAAGTTAGGCGCAAGTTTGGCCTGTTCAGCAGTGGTAAGCCGGTCAGGGAGAGGATGCTTCAGATTGAGCCATTGGTCACTGAAGCCGGGCATGGGGTTTTCATCAGCAGGAGAAGTATCTTTGCAGTAGAACCAAGTTTTATTCCAATCCTTGGGATGGCTTGGAAGTTTAGCATAAGGAAAAATGGTGTCTCTGTGTCATTGAATTGAGATCCCTCCAAGCTCCTGACTAGGCCCATCAGTAAATTCATTTTGGCGGTTCAAGTAGAAGTACTCTCTAAAGATTTCATGCTAGGTTCCTCTTGAAGATATACTTCGCAGAAGACTTGGAAATTGCAGATATTTGACACGGAATTGGGTCCAATGTCTTGAGGATGAAGTTGGAAAAATTGCAGAACGTCACGGAAGAATTTTGACCCGGGCGGTGAGAAGCCACGGTTCATATTATCAGTATAAACAATAACTTCACCATCCTGTGGTTGAGGTATGACTTCCTTTGGTTTTGGAACCTGCCAGTGAATGATGTTTTTTGCTGGTAAGAAGCCAATCTTGACATACTCCTGGAGCATTGCCTCCGTAACAATGTACGGGATCCAGTCGCATGATGTGACGGTCTTAGTCATGGTTGGGTGCACAACCTACACAAGGTGATTTAAGATGTCATTAAACCAGCAGAATATCTGGCGAGTTACAATTTAAATCACTGTGCAAGGCTAATAGTTATGGAGATACATTTCAAAGTATGCTGTTGTTAAATCGGAAGGATATTGCAGAGTTATTAACTATAAAGTAATGGATGGTGGCTTAACGGGGCCTAATGATATATAATGGGTCATGGTTTATGTCCGTCACGCCCAAGATGCGACCCTATCCAAAAGGAACTCGAAGGTCCCACCAAGGATAGAAGCGCATCTTGAAGACGCTTTTGCAAGGTGGATATCATTACATCAACATTACATAATGCATAGGGATACATACATAAGGCACAAATGCCACAAGAATACATCAACATCATATACAAGATCAACATCCGACTACGGATGAAACATAAACAGAAGCTCAAACGACATCCACCCTGCTAGCCCAGGCTGCCGACACGAACCTATCCCCGATCAAGAAGCGTAAGAAGAACTCCAAAACAAGCAACATCGCTCTCACGCCATGATCATCGCAAACCTGTACCTGCAACTGGTGGTGTAGTAATCTGTGAGCCAAGAGGACTCAGCAATCCCATTACCATGGGTATCAAGACTAGAAAAGCTTAATGGGAAAGGAAGGGGTAAAGTGGTGAGGTTGCAGCAGCGACTAAGCATGATATGGTGGCTAACACACGCAAATGAGAGCGAGAAGAGAAACAAAGGAACGGTCGTCAACTAGTAATGATCAAGAAGTGATCCCGAACTCCTACTTACGTCAGACATAACCCAGAAACCGTGTTCTCCTCTCGATTAACCCCGAAAAGAGACACTCACGGTTACGCACACGGTTGGTGTATTTTAGAAGAGTTTACTTCAAGTTTACTACAACCGGATATCAACAAACTCCCATCTGCCACATAACCGCGGGCACGGCTCTCGAAAGTTTATACCCTGCAGGGGTGTCCCAACTTAGCCCATGATAAGCTCTCGCGATCAACGAAGGATATTCCTTCTCCCCGGGAAGACCCGATCAGTCTCGGAATCTCGCTACAAGACATTTCGACAAAGAATAAAACAAGACCAGCAAAGCCGCCCGATGCGCCGACAATCCCGATAGGAGCTGCACATATCTCGTTCTCAGCGCAACACTGGATGAGACAGGCTACGAGTAAAACCAAGCCTCGAGTTTCCCGCAGGTGGCCCAAGAGCGGCTTCGGTTCGAACCAGCACTTAGAGAAGCACCGCCCGGGGGGCTAAATAAAGATGACCCTCAAGAGAGCGACTCCCAAGGGAAAGGTAGGTGGTGGTGAGGCAAATGGTAAAACCAATGTTGGGCCTTGCTGGAGGAGTCTTATTCAAAGCGAACTGTCAAGGGGGTCCCATAAATCACCCGACCGCGTTAGGGACGCAAAATCCGGGAACATAATACCGATATGACGGAAACTAGGGCGGCAAGAGTGGAACAAAACACCAGGCATAAGTCCGAGCCTTCCACCCTTTACAAAGTATATATATGCATTAATTAAATAAGATATATTGTGATATCCCAACAAGTAAACATGTTCCAGCAAGGAACAACATCTCCATGTTCCAACAAGGAACAAACTTCATCTTCACCTGCAACTAGCAACGCTATAAGAGGGCTGAGCAAAGCGGTAACATAGCCAAGCAACGGTTTGCTAGGAAGGGTGCAAAAGGTTAGAGGCTGACATGGCAATTTGGGAGGCTTGAGGAACAAGTGATAGGTAGCGCAGCATAGCGATAGAACGAAGCAACTAGCATAGCAATGATAGTAGTGAGATCCAGGGTAGCGGTCATCTTTCCTGAAATCCTGCAAGGAAGAAGAACGAGTCCATGAAGAAGATGAAGCCGAACCAAGCGTAGACGAACGAATCCTCAATCGCAACGAAACAGGAACTAATAAGAAGAAGCACACAACATAGGTAAACACACCATACATGACCATGACAAGATGCACAACAAACATGATGCATGACAAATCTAAATGAAGCTACTCATGGCAAGAGATGATGCAAACAAGAACAACACATCAAAGCAAGTTTAAATGAGGCCGGAAACAACATAGAACAATTCCGGTAAGTCCTCATATGCTAATTTCGAAATTGGCCCAGATCTGAATAAATCTTATGTTCAAGTTGTTAAACAGCAAGTTAAGATGCACCATGATGATCTACACGAGATTCTAGTCAAGTTACATATAAAGTTCATTTAATTCGGAGCTACGGCCTAGAAGATATGAGCAAAACAAGTTAAACATGGCATCGATGCAAAATGCATACCAACATCAAGCAACCACCTCAAAACAAGGATGCAACATGATAATATGAAGCTACATGCAAAATCAAGCAAGTTTCATATAGAGTACACTCAAAACGGAGCAACGGTTCAACACATACACTCTATACAAGACATAACAACAATCTGTCCAAAACAGCAACTAGGCATATTGCAAGCACCAAAGCAACATGCTACAGCACCATAACAAGAAAACAAAAGGCATGGGCATGATGTACAGGTAAAGCATAACAATACATGAACACTGAGCTATCTCCAGAAATCACTAGAACATGCTCAAAAACACATGGCAAGATTGCAAATAATAAAAGTTTCAGACTTATCAGGAAATAACATCAGGTTAGCATGTTTAGAGCTATTAAACAACATATTACAGCAAGCTATCAAGTCAAACTAGAGCATGGCATGATACTACTAAATGCATAGAACAAAAGTCCCTTACTGACCATGAGCCAAAAGGGCACAGAAAATATGATTGCACCCATGTAAACATGGCAAGTTATATTACAGATTCATACATGGCAGGAACAACAATAAGTAGGCATGTTGGTGAGCTTGAACCACTCACCACAGAGCAATACATGGCATGGCAAGGCAACTAACAGTAAGAAGACATGGCATAGAAGCTATACATGGCAAGAACAACATCATAGCATACACGGATCAACTACAACAACCTTGGCAAAATTGAATAACATGTAAACAACCTGCCAAGAAACATTTTATAGCAAAAGTAGAGCTCGATTTACTCAAGCTATGGCACTCCATAATTGCAAACAAGGGCATGGATGGATAGACAATAACCATATGTTCAAAACATCCTTACTGAAGTATCTCCAAATATGCATGGATCTCTCGGTAGAATCAAGTTTACATGGCATAATAATATCAGCAGAACAGGGGCTGAAATCAGCAACATCATGAAGCCTAGTTTGCATGCTTGTGCTAGTCACCACAGAGATCAAAAAAATACATGGGATACACCCCTGTAAAGATGGAATGTCATATTACGAAACACATGTAGGACTCAAGTTCATAGGATGCACACATCAATCATGACAAAAATGACAAAAGTGCATGTTCTGATAAGAATCTGCAACTAACATCACATAGCCCTCTTCCAACAGCATTTCGGGCACCAAGATGAGCTCAAATGAAAATGATGCAATGAGATGAAATGATGTACTCGTCGAGACAAACAATTTGACATAGTACACGCACGAAACGGAGCAACATGCATGGAGTTATGACATGATGAATATGGCATGAAAATTACAAAAATCCTGGGACTTAGTGGAATTTTACCTCCGGGAAAAGTCAACCCGGGACGGAGGCGTTCCGGGACGGAGGGATCCGAGCGGGGAGGCGCGTTTGGATGGGCGAGGTGGTGGATCTGATCCCAATCCACAGACCTCGCCGGAGACGGGGCCGGAGGCGGCCGGAGATGCGGGGAACGGTGGCCGGAGGCGAGGGAGAGGCCGGGGAGGCGCGGACCGGCGAAGGGCGGCTGAGGACGCTGGCGCCGGCCGAGGCGAGGGCCGGGATGTCTCGGGCGGCGGCGCGGAGCTTTCCACGGAGGTGCGGCGACGGGCGGCGTTAAGCGGCGGGTCGACGAGGCGGAGGAGATCGGCCGGGCGGCGGGAGCACCGGCGCGGCGGCGGGCGGCGGCGCCAAAGCCGGGCGGCGGGATGGCGCGGCGGTGACGGGCGGCGGACGGCGCGGAGGAGCGAGCGGCGCTCAAGCGGTGGCGGAGGGCGCTGGCCCGCGACCTCGGATGGGTTTCCGCGGGCCAGCGCGACGGGAGGAGAGAGATAGAGACGCGGGCCGGGTGAGGTGGCGGCGTGGGAGTGGCTGGCGGCGGCGGCGGGCGACGTGGCAGCACCGGATTGGCCGGGATGACGTGTTCTGCGGACATGTCCGGCGCGGATGGACATGTCCGGCGGCGCGAGGAGGACGAAGCTAGGGTTTGGACTGCGAAAAAATCCGGGAGGAGCACATATAAATAGGTAGAGGGAGCTAGGAGAGTCCAAATGAGGTGCGGTTTTCGCCAACACGATCGTGATCGAACGACCGAGAGCATGGAGGGGAGTATCATGCCCAATATGCGACCCTATCCAAAAGGAACTCGAAGGTCCCACCAAGGATAGACCCGCATATTGAAACGCTTTTGCAAGGTGGATATCATTACATCAACATTACATAATAGTGGGGATACATACATAAGGCACAAATGCCACAAGAATACATCAACATCATATACAAGATCAACATCCGACTACGGATGAAACATAAACAGAAACTCAAACAATATCCACCTCGCTAGCCCAGGCTGCCGACCGAACCTATCCCCGATCAAGAAGCGTAAGAAGAACTCCAAAACAAGCAACATCGCTCTCGCCATGATCATCGCAAACCTGTACCTGCAACTGTTGGTGTAGTAATCAGGAGCCACGAGGACTCAAAGAATCCCATTACCATGGGTATCAAGACTAGCAAAGCTTAATGGGAAAGGAAGGGGTAAATGGTGAGGTTGCAGCAGCGCTAAGCATATATGGTGGCTAACATACGCAAATGAGAGCGAGAAGAGAAACAAAGGAACGGTCGTCAACTAGTAATGATCAAGAAGTGATCCTGAACTCCTACTTACGCCGACATAACCCGAAACCGTGTTCTCCTCTCGATCAACCCCAAAAGAGACACTCACGGTTACGCACACGGTTGGTGTATTTTAGAAGAGTTTGCTTCAAGTTTACTACAACCGGATATCAACAAATTCCCATCTGCCACATAACCGCGGGCATGGCTTTCGAAAGTACAAACCCTGCAGGGGTGTCCCAACTTAGCCCATGATAAGCTCTCGCGATCAACGAAGGATATTCCTTCTCCCGGAAGACCCGATCAGTCTCGAATCCGCTACAAGACATTTCAACATCAATAAAACAAGACCAGCAAGACCTCCCAAGATGCCGACATCCCGATAGTAGCCGCAGATCTCGCCTCGTGCCACGACCGGATGAGCAGACGCATAACTAAAACCAGCCCTCAAGTTTCCCCGAGGTGGCGCTGCAAGTGGCTCTAGTTTGGACCAACACTTAGACAAGCATTGGCCCGGGGGGGCTAAAATGAAGATGACCCTTGAGAGCGCGACTCCCAAGGGAAAAAGGGCTAGGTGAGGCAAATGGTAAAACCAATGTTGGGCCTTGCTGGAGGAGTCTTATTCAAAGCGAACTGTCAAGGGGGTCCCATAAATCACCCGACCGCGTTAGGGACGCAAAATCCGGGAACATAATACCGATATGACGGAAACTAGGGCGGCAAGAGTGGAACAAAACACCAGGCATAAGGCCGAGCCTTCCACCCTTTACCAAGTATATAGATGCATTAATTAAATAAGATATATTGTGATATCCCAACAAGTAAACATGTTCCAACAAGGAACAACATCTCCATGTTCCAACAAGGAACAAACTTCATCTTCACCTGCAACTAACAACGCTATAAGAGGGGCTGAGCAAAGCGGTAACATAGCCAAACAACAGTTTGCTGGGAAGGTGACGACGAGTTAGAGGTTCATGGCAATTTGGGAGGCTTGAGCAGCAAGTGATAGGTAACGCAGCATAGCGATAGAACGAAGCAACTAGCATAGCAATGATAGTAGTGAGATCCAGGGTAGCGGTCATCTTGCCTGAGATCCCGCTAGGAAGAAGAACGAGTCCATGAAGAAGAAGATGAACGGATGAAGCCGAACCAAGCATAGACGAACGAATCCTCACGATCGCAACGAAACAGGAACTAACAAGAAGAAGCACACAACATAGTAAACACACCACACATAGACAAGACATGATGCACAATCAAGCATGATGCATGACAAGCTACATGAAGCTACTCATGGCAAGAGATGATGCAAACAAGAGCAACACATCAAAGCAAGTTTAAATGAGGCCGGGAAAAACATATAACAATTCCGGTAAGTCCTCATATGCAAATTTCGAAATTGGTCCAGAACTGAATAAACCTTATGTTCAAGTTGTTAAACAGCAAGTTAAGATGCACCACGACGATCTACATGAAATTCTAGTCAAGTTACATATAAAGTTCATTTAATTCGGAGCTATGGCCTAGAAGATATGAGCAAAACAAGATAAACATGGCATTGATGCAAAATGCATACCAACATCAAGCAAACACCTCAAAACATGGATGCAACATGATAATATGAAGCTACATGCAAAATCAAGCAAGTTTCATATGGAGCACACTCAAAACGGAGCAACGGTTCAACACATACACATGTAACAAGGCATAACAACAATCTGTCCATAGCAGCAAGTAGGCATATTGCAAGCACCAAAACAACAAGCTACAACATCCCAACGTAATAACAAAAGGCATGGGCATTATGTACAGGTAAAGCATGACAAAACATGAACACTGAGCTATCTCCAGAAATCACTAGAACATGCTCAAAATGACATGGCAAGATTGCAAATAATAACAGTTTCAGACTTTAGCAGAAATAACATCAGGTTGCAATGTTTAGAGCTATCAAACAACATGTTACAGGAACTTATCAAGGCAAAAAAAAAGGCATGACATGAATCCACTAATTGCATAGAACAAAAGACCTTTAGTGACCATGAGCCAAAAAGGATCAGAAGATATGATGGCACCCATGTAAACATGGCAAGTTATATTACACATCCATACATGGCAGGAACAACAATAAGTAAGTATGTTGGTGAGCTTGAACCACTCACCACAGAGCAATACATGGCATGGCAAGGCAACTCACAGTAAGAAGACATGGCATAGAAGCTATACATGGCAAGAACAACATCATAGCATACACGGATCAACTACAACAACCTTGGCAAAATTGAATAACATGTAAACAACCTGCGAGGAAACATTTTATAGCAAAAGTAGAGCTCGATTGACTCAAGCTATGGCACTCCATAATTGCAAACAAGGGCACGGATGGATAGAGAATAACCATATGTTCAAAACATCCTTACTGAAGTATCTCAAAATATGCATGGAGCTCTCGGTAGCATCAAGTTTACATGGTATAAAAATATCAGCAGAACAGGGGCTGAAATCAGCAACATCATGAAGCCTAGTTTGCATGCTTGTGCTAGTCACCACAGAGATCACAAAAATACATGGGATACAACCCTGTAAAGATGGAATGGCATATTACAAAACACATGTAGGACTCAAGTTCATAGGATGCACACATCAATCATGACAAAAATGACAAAAGTGCATGTTCTGATAAGAATCTGCAACTAACATCACATAGCCCTCTTCCAACAGCATTTCGGGCATCAAGATGAGCTCAAATGAAAATGATGCAATGAGATGAAATGATGTACTCATAGAGACGAACAATTTGAAATAGTACACACACGAAATGGAGCAATATGCATGGAGTTATGACATGGTGAATATGGCATGAAAATTACAAAAATCCTGGGACTTAGTGGAATTTTACCTCCGGGAAAAGTCAACCCGGGACGGAGGCGTTCCGGGACGGAGGGATCCGAGCGGGGAGGCGCGTTTGGATGGGCGAGGTGGTGGATCTGATCCCGATCCACGGACCTCGTCGGAGAAGCTCGCCGGAGACGGGGCCGGAGGCGGCCGGAGATGCGGGGAACGGTGGCCGGAGGCGAGGGAGAGGCCGGGGAGGCGCGGACCGGGCGCGGCGGGCGGCGGAGGACGCGGCGCCGCGCCGAGGCGAGGGCCGGGATGTCTCGGCGGTGGCGGCCGGAGCTTTCCACGAGGCGCGGGCGACGGGCGGCGTTGGCGGCGGGTCGACGAGGCGGAGGAGACCGCCGGGCGGCGGGAGCACCGGCGCGCGGCGGCGGCGCATCGCGACGGGCGGGCGGCGGCGCCAGGCCGGCGGGGCGGATGCCGCGGCGGCGACGGGCAGCGGACGGGCGCGAGGAGCGGGCGGCGCCGAAGCGGTGGCGGCGGGCGCGCTGGGCCTGGATGGGCTCATGGCGCGGCGGCGGGGAGGAGAGAGAGAGACGCGGGCCGGGTGAGGTGGCGGCGTGGGAGTGGCTGGCGGCGGCGGCGGGCGACGTGGCAGCACCGGATTGGCCGGGATGACGTGTCCGGCGGACATGTCCGGCGCGGATGGACATGTCCGGCGGCGCGAGGAGGATGAAGCTAGGGTTTGGACTACGAAAAAATCCGGGAGGAGCACATATAAATAGGTAGAGGGAGCTAGGAGAGTCCAAATGAGGTGTGATTTTCGCCCACACGATCGTGATCGAACGACCGAGAGCATGGAGGGGAGTTTGCTGGGTTTTGGGCCACTTTGGAGGGAGTGTTGGGCTGCAACAAAAGAGGGCTTTTGCGGTTACCCGGTTAACCGTTGGAGTATCAAACGACCTCCAAATGGCACGAAACTTGACAGGCGGTCTACCGGTGCTATACCAAGGCCGCTTGGCAAACCTCGGACCATTCCGAAAAAGTTTAACACCCGCACACGAAAAGAGACAAAAGGGGACGCCGGGAGACATAGGAGTGCCGGATTGCAAAACGGACAACGGGGAAAATGCTCGGATGCATGAGACGAACACGTATGCAAAATGAAATGCACATGATGACATGGCAAAATGCAACACGCAAGCAAATGACATGGCAACGATGGCGAATAACTGGAAGACACCTGGCGCATCGAATCCGGGGCGTTACAATGTCATAAGCCGCCATGGCAGTGTTGGTGCTTCGGATCTGTCAAATGAAAAATTTGCTAAGTGGTGGACAAACAGATTTCGCAAGCTAAAGCGATAATTTGGGATCTATAGCAGTTCAGAAAAGGCAGTAAAATTCTAAACCTAAGGTGGCGGCAGTGGAAAGTATGGATGTTTCAGTGAAATCTTCTACGGGGAGATGCTATTCCAATGATAAAAACGAGTGCTAAAACTACTTCCGTGCAAGGTTCGTAGCCTATCCAGATTAAAAGCCACTGGAGTTGAAGGAAATGGTGAAGAACAGCAAGAACGCTGTTGAACTACCCAAACCCTAAACGCAGATCTGAGATGGAAAGAAAGGTGCACTTACAGAAGATAAGGAGTAGCGATGGCGCGCCAGAGTTTCTGATCCAATCAGGTCGATGTAGCGGCCTGGGTTGGTGCAGCGGTCGAAGGTCGCAGCGGCGGAGCTCGAGCGGCAGAAGAGACACGAGAGGAAGATGAAGGAAGGGGTGAAAATGATAAAGACCCCTGTCCCTATTTATAAGGGGGCGGATACAAGGCATGCGCAGGAATCGAGGAGGCCGAAACCATCATGTGGCTATATGGATGCCTCGATTTTCGGGATGTTTATTGAGATAGGGATCAATTAAGATGTTCTGAACCGCGTACAAAATTAATGTGAAGTGACGTCATGGCGGTTTAAGAAGATTCTTTGAGCTGACATCATGGCGGGTTACAGGAAGATTTCTCAAACAAGTGGTGTAACATTTTGACAAGACTGGTATTGAAGATTGACATGAACAAGTTCAAGTCAACCTGGGCCTAATGTTGGGGATATGACTATTGGGTATGAACCGCCCAGGAGGGGCCAGGTCACCACTGGCGACTCATCAATGAAGATGGCGAATCATGCAAGCCCGTTGATGGCCTAAGACTCAGAGGCGACTCGAGGCCCAAGAGGATGAACCGCCATATGTGTATGACTTGTTTTGTAAGGCAAGGGTAGGTAGTCACCGAGCCAGACACTTGTGTATGAGTCGGCCGGGACTCCGTGAGCCGCCGGGCGTCAACCAGTGTATATAAAGGGACAACCCGGCGGCGGCTTAGGGCAAGAAACAAGAGATCGAGAACTAGGTCAAGCGTATTCGCTCCCTGGTGATCGAAACCCTAGCAATACCACCTCAAACTAGATTAGCCTTTTACCTTCACCGCAAAGGGCCGAACCAATATAAACACTCTGTGTCCGTTGTCCCGTTTAACCCCTTTAAGCTAACCTAGTTGCGACGGCACCACGACTAAGTCCTTCCGCTAGGACATCTGCCGGGACGATTCCACGATAGTGGAATTCTAGGAACCAGAAGTACAGAGATCAGAATGTAATGAGCCATCCATATCATGGTAGTGACTGGAAAAGCTTCAATCAGAAACACAAAAAGTTTGCTGCTGGCCCGAGAAACATTAGACTTGGCTTAGATTCGGATGGATTTAACCCATTTGGCCACCAGAGCGCCACATATAGCATGTGGCCAGTGCTTGTTATCCCTTACAACATGCCTCCAAATGTCTGCACCAAAGAATCAAACTACATGATGACCTTGGTCATCCCAGGTCCAAAAAGTCCTGGAAAGGATTTTGATTTATTCATGGAGCCTCTTGTGGAGGAACTTCAATTGCTATGGAGGGGTGTTCTCACTTGAGACCTATATAGCAGCCCACCAGTTGATTTCTTTCTGCATGCTGTTATAATTTGGTGCATCCATGATTATCCGGCTTTGGGCACTATGTCATGGAGAACGACACATGGTTACACTGCATGTGTTTGCTGTGCAGGTGTCGGTGTCAAAACCGGCAGATCTCGGGTAGGGGGTCCCGAACTGTGCGTCTAGGATCGATGGTAACAGGAGACGGGGGACACGATGTTTACCCAGGTTTGGGCCCTGTCCATGGAGGTAATACCCTACTTCCTACTTGATTGATCTTGATGAATATGAGTATTACAAGAGTTGATCTACCACGAGATCGTGATGGCTAAACCCTAAAAGCCTAGCCTGTATGACTATGGTAATGTGTATATGACTATCCGGACTACTCTCTCCGGTTTATATAGACACCGGAGAGATCTAGGGTTACATGGAGTCGGTTACATCAAAGGGAATCTACATAGTCGGTCGCCAAGCTTGCCTTCCACGCCAAGTAGAGTCCAGTCCGGACACTGGTATAGTCTTCGGACTTCATGTCTTCACAGCCCATCAGTCCGGCCCAATAGATAATAGGCCGGACGTCCGAGGACCCCTTAGTCCAGGACTCCCTCAACAGGAATCTGCTGTCATACGCAATACTTAGCAAGATCTATTACATTGGACACCGCCGTTTCCTTGCCAAGGACAAGTCGCGTCCTACAAAATACTGAAGACATGTGTTCAATGCAAAGCATGAAAACCGTGATGCGCCAAAGAGGCTCACCGCTGATGAGTTGCAAGTGGAATTAGAGAAGGTCAGGCATATTACACCAGTGAAATCATCCCGTAATGGTAGCGGAAAAGGAAGCGCAAGCAGGCGTAAGAGAGATTATTGTTTACCCACAGGTCCACTTTGTGGGACTTGGAGTATTGGAAAGATTTGGATCTGCGGCATAATCTTGATGTGATACACATCAAGAAAAATATATGTGACAACATTATTGGCACACTTCTTAATATTGAAGGCAAGACGAAAGATACCTTAAAATCTAGGATTGATTTGACACACCTGGTATCGACAGATTTGCGGTGCAAGATGAAGGTAAACCACGTGGATATGGCACCAAATGTGTATGTCTTGGACAAGGTAAAAAGAAAATAATTCTATGAGGTCCAGTCATGTGTGAGATTCCCACATGGATTTGCTTCCAACCCTGAAAGGAGAGCAGTGTAGATGGAAACAAGGTACAAGGGTTGAAAACTCATGACCGCCACGTCCTACTTCGTGAGGGTTTTACCTGTTATCCTTAGAGGATTGGGCATACGACTTATACAGAGCAGATTGCAAGAGTTGGGAAAATTCTTCGTGAACTCTGCAGTAGAAATATAAGGATAGATGCTTTGGAGCGCCTTAGAGACAAGATACCAACTATCCTATGCGACCTTGAGAAGATATATCCTCCAGCCTTCTTTGATGTGATGGTGCATTTGGCTGTTCATCTACCTGATGAGGCACTACTTAGAGGTCTAGTACAGTATGGCTGGATGTACCCTATTGAAAGGCGGCTAGGCATTTTCGAGGGCTATGTTAGGAACAGAGCTAGACTCGGGGGTTCCATTGCAGAGGCCGACATTGCTATAGAAGCATTCACATTCTGCTCAAAATACATTGAAACAGCTGATCAGCTTAGCAAAGAGGTGGGTGAAGACAATCCCGGGCACAATGTTTTTGATTATTCTGTTCGAGTTACAGGGAAGAGTAGACAAGAGGACAAACCTAAAGATTTGGACAAAATGGTTTGGTATGTGTTGAATAACAGTCCTGGGATACTACCTTATATCAAGTAAGTGCTAAGTACTGCAGCTTATACATCGTAATCTACTAAACTTGCAGCACATTCTTATATATTTTGATGTTTGACGCGATCACTATGTTGTGCAGCATCTACAAAAAGGAGTTACTGCCGTAAAATCCAAGAAACATTGACAAACTGGTTATGCCAGGATTTGCGAAATGGTTCGAGAGCCATGTAAGCTTTGAATTGCACTGTCAGTTTTTTTAATATATTGAGTACATAAGATGATCAGCTTGTCTATTTTCTAACCATAGGTTAAGAAGATGCGAGAGGATGGGCATGCAGTTGATGATGCCCTTTATGCACTAGCAATGGGTCCTGATACTCGGGTAAGGCATTGTGAATCTTGCGTTGTTGGAGATGTGCGATACAACACCCTTGCACGCGACGAAGGCAGGAAAACAATGCCATCATGAGCACGGATACGTATGGTAGAGAGACAACTGAAATGTATGCTAACATAACAGACATTGTTCAGTTGCAGTATATCTCCAGTTTCAAGGTTCATCGGTGTGTGGTTCTGTTGTGCTGTCGTTGGTATAACCTATTTTCCAGGATCACAAAACCTAGAGCTGATGATTATTTCAAATCCATCAATGTCAAGGCGGCATACCAGACTAACGAGCCTTTTATTTCGGCAAATCAAGCAACACAGATATTTTTCTTGGAAGAGACATTTCCACGTAGCAATGACTGGAGAGTATTGCAAAGGTTTGAGCATAGGAATTCGTTTAATGAAGTTGCACAACAAGATGATGCTTACACTGCTCTTGATGTACAAGATTCCATAGATGTTCCTAATATCTTTGAGAACCATCACGTCAATGACGCTGGCGAAAAGATTGCCTGTCGTGTTGTGGACATACAAGAGTTGATCAAGAATAAGCCAACGTTCGAGGACACTGAGGATGAAGAAGAAGATGACACTATGGGGAATTAAGATTCAGACTGATACACATGGCGAAGATGTTGATGCTGCTGCTGCGGATGATGATTAGATTGCTTTTGTCGTATTTTCCTGTGAGAAGACATTTTTTATCTACTATGTGAAATTGTGTTTGCTATGACAACTGAAACCTGATGAGCATGTCGTTTAGTATTTTGCTGTGAGAACATCACTTGTTATGTATGTTGATTTGTGTTTGGTGATTGTATGACGACTAAAACATGATGACATTGTTGTTTAGTTGTACTCATATTTGGCTGTGAAACTTGAATTTGATGACATAGTTTGCTGTTGGACTGCAATTTTCTCGACGTCTTCGAATGGGAACAAAGCTGACCCGATAGGACCTCTGCTAATTTATTTATTTATTAGCAAAAGTGCCTCTGCTATTTATTTATTTATGAGCAAAAGGGGATACCCCCCAATTTCCGTTAATAGAATTCATTAGATGTTCACAACACTACGCCCAGCCTGCTAAACAGGTTTCATTCATTACTAGTTTCAGCAAAGTGCTCATGTCATAGCCACTGAATACATCATGAGTGCTACATACACTGCAAATAAAGAGACAATAATCCTATAGAGCACATTGATTTTGCCCATTATCTTCACAAGATCTTTCATCTCCTCATTGCTGTCATGGCCATGATCAGAGGAACTGCATCTTTAACCTTCTGCTCTGCATCTTCCTCTTCTGTTGTTCCTTCAGTTACTTGTCCAACACCCCAACCTGCTGGTATTGGGATTCCTTGGCTAACCAAATAATTAGCGTAGTTGCATTCCCCCACATCAGCAACTTCCCAGAAATACAAACCACACAAATCTTCCCTTTTCTGCATGAATCAAATTGGAAGATCATCAACCGAACTATTAAACAAATCAGGAGCTGAAGCAGCAGAACAACACTTAAACATATTATTACCCCATGATTCGGGCATTTGTAGAAGACTCAGCCAGGATTGAGGATTGTGGTTGAGAAGCGACGGATGACTCTGCGTGATTTGCAGCAGTGGCACCACACCAATGGCAGCGGGTTGTGATGAGCAACCAGCTGCGATATGTGTGCCGGCGGGGGTGTGATGAGACCCACAGGCGATGGTACGGTTGGCGACTTGGCGCATATCTGGTTGTTGCCTGCTGAAGAGTAGGTGGACGAGCAGCCAGCGGACATGGTTGTTGCGGCCAGAGCTTATGATGCTAGGCAGAGTAAGTAGAGAAGAGGAGAAGCGAATGTTGGATATGTCAGTTTCATTACTTGCAGAGTAGCATAGCACCATATATAGTCATAATCTAGCTAGGTTTGGATTTGAACCAGCTACAGGTGCACATCTCTCTTTTTTCTAAAACTCAGCAACGTCTCTTTACTCATACACTAGATTGTTCTATACGCCTTCTCAAGTCTTTGATTTTCTTTCTTTTTTTGCGACGAAGGAAGGAGGACAAAATTGAGAGTTCCTGGGACTTGAACCCAAGACCTCTCGGTTGAAAACCAAGGGTGCTAGTCACTTATGTGGCGAATGTTCCCTGGGAGGAGGAGGCGAGGCAGACAAACACACTTTCGTTGCATTTTTAGTTGCGACGCAAGATCGAACGGTCGCAGTTTCGGGAATGTTATCAGGCGAACGAGCCCAGTTTTTCTTTTCTTCCTATATATAAAAATTATGCTACTTGGTGTCGGCTTAGTCAACAAATGATTGTGCCAGCCTTGACCGTTGGATTGACATTCAATGTCTGTCGTGTTTCTTCAATCTCTTCTTCCTCCAGCCGCCAAAGCCAAACCAGCGCCTGCGGGACCGCCTGCTCCCGCCTCCCACGACTGGATGTGCTGCCGCACACAGATCATGGCCACATCGCACCCTAAACTCTGCGCATCTTCCCCGGCTCCTGTTCGTTCTGGTCCAAGGCCTCAGCATCGTCCTCCGCCTTGGTTCGCTCGCCACGGCGCCGCCCTCCGGTGTTGTCAACATGTTCAACAACCGAGAGGGATAAGGAGATTACTGTACATGGTGAGGATGATAGTAGGGACCTAGCAGCGCGCGTAGTAATTTTGTTTTTTCGAGACGGAGAAGGGTATCAACTGGGTTGTGCGGGAGCTGTGGCCCGTCTAGCCCAGGCTTTCATTTCATATGTTTACCACATGACCAGACCAGTTTGTTTTTTTTCCTTCCTGAAAATGGCTAGCCCAGCTATTTTATTTTTTGCAGAATAACCAACGTCGGCGTACTTGCTTTTCTACACCCTGTTGGGCCGGAAATCTTTCAACACGAGGAGGTATGCATTCGGGCTTGCACAGAAAATGGGCTATAAGTAATAAGAAATGGGCTATAAGTAATAATAAATGGGTTGTAAAATGAAAAAATACAGCAAACATGCAATTAGTTCCAAAATACTTTTTTCTTTCGGATTTTGATATTTTAAATTTCATTGTTTTTGTGCGGGTAAAATTTCATTGGATTAAATTAAGGTATGTTTAGTTTTAAAATTAATTTGAACCTGGCAAGATATTTCAGGCTGTATGTTGTTTGGGACAGATTTGGAGGCTTGACTTGCGGGTCTACTAGGTTGATGTGTATGGAAGGCTTTGTCAACTTAGTCCACAAACGATTCTAGCAGCAGTGACCGTTGGATGTTAATCCAACTACCGTGCTGCTTCTTCAATATCTGATATTCTTGCTCCAGCTGCCAAACCAGTGCCGGTGGGACTGCCTGCTCCCGCCTCCTGTGGCCGGCTGTGCTGCCGCACAAGCCACACCGCCCCACCCTACTCCATCGTTGGCCGGGCGATTCCTGTACTCACCCACACCTCCTGTTATTTTCCGGGTGACGGCAGCCGAACCAGTAAACCCTCATACTCCCCACCGTGTGGGCAACCACTGTCGAGTCTTCCCCGGCTCCGTGTCGTTCCCTTCCTAGGCCTCGCCGTCGTACACCGCCCTGGTGCTCTCGGCGCGGCGTGGTTAACATGGTCAACGAACGACATCTATCGTAAGTGGACTATACATGGAGAGGCTGGCAGCTGGGTCCACGCCCGCACACAAGGAAATGCCTCTGAGGGAGTCCTGGATTAGGGGGTCCTCGGACAGCCGGACTATATCCTTTGGCCGAACTGTTGGACTATGAAGATACAAGATTGAAGACTTCGACCCGTGTCCGGATGGGACTCTCCTTGGCGTGGAAGGCAAGCTTGGCAATACGGATATGTAGATCTCCTCCCTTGTAACCGACTCGGTGTAATCCTAGCCCCCTCCGGTGTCTATATAAACCGGAGGGTTTAGTCCGTAGGACAACAAACAATCATACCATAGGCTAGCTCTTAGGGTTTAGCCTCTACGATCTCGTGGTAGATCAACTCTTGTAATACTCATATCATCAAGATCAATCAAGCAGGAAGTAGGGTATTACCTCCATCGAGAGGGCCCGAACCTAGGTAAACATCGTGTCCCCTGCCTCCTGTTACCATCCGCCTTAGACGCACAGTTCGGGACCCCCTACCCGAGATCCGCCGGTTTTGACATCGACATCGTCCTTATTACACGCACAATAGGATTCCTCCACCTGACAGTTGGGACCCACCGGAAGGGCCTCTGTATTTCGCAAAAAAAACGTTCCCCCCGCTGACAGCTCGGACCCACCAGCTATATCTTCGCACACAAGGAAGTGACTCTGTAAGCGTTCTGGGAACGGGGGTCCCCAGACTTGCCTGCCTGCGGCCCACTGCGTGGCTATGCTAGCGGGCCTATACGGCCCATCTTCATCAACGAGACATTCGAGACCCTCGCAAGGGGCCAAGCCTCGCGGGGCGGACAATGCAAGACCTCCTTAGGAGCGGCCTCACTAGGCTGCCTCGCGAGGAGCGGAGAAATCAAGGCAGGGTAAACCTCGCGAGGCTCTCGTGACGTGACCCATGACGATCAAGATCAGGAGGGCGCCAGCGCGTGCAGCGTCCTTGTTTCCTCTTTGGTGCTAAGGAGGCAAGCGTAGAGCAGAGTACCGAGGCACCAAGCAAAGGTTTCCATATCAGTGCAACAAGACCAAGACCAGCACGACGGCGGGACGGAGGTCACCATGGAGCCCAAGACGGCGTCACCACCAGAGCCTTTCACAGGCGAAGACCGCTTTTGTCAGGATAAGCCATACTAGTTGTCCCCTTTCAGAATTAGCCGTTGTTGGCTCCCTTCCCGCTCAATATTTGGGGAGAGGACCAGGGCCTATATAAGTAGAGCTAGCCACCACCGTTGCGAGGGGAACTGATTCGAAAACAACTCATCGAGAGGCATCTCACCCACACAAGTTCACCAAGCACAAGAACACCTCGACCTCAGGAGGTTGTTCTTCCCCTTGTACTTTTCACCATCAGCCCAAGAGGCAATCCACCACCACCACACTGGAGTAGGGTATTACACCACAACGGTGGGTTCGTCGAGTTCGTCAAGTTCGTCTGCGAGATCTTAGCGAGCTAGGGCGTGGATCGGTAGGGAGGAAATCTTCGCGCGCACCCCAGTGTTCGAACCTTGAGGGTTTTGCCGGAACCCGTGATCCGACAGCCTCCTTATTACGCACAAAAAAATGAATACTCCCCCTGCTAGCTGGGACCCACCATAGTGGGAGGCCGACTTGTGGGCTTACTAAGTTGACGCGGACGTAGGGCTTTGTCAACTTAGTCAACAAACGATTCTATCACCGGTGACCGTTGGATTGTTAACATCCAACAGTCGTCCTGCTTCTTCAACCTCTAATTTTCTTGCTCCAGCCGTCCAAACCACCGCGTGCTCTTGCCTCTCGTGGCCGGCTGTGCTGCCGCGGAGGCCTCACCGCCCCTACTACTCCAACCACTGGCCAGGCCATCCCTCTACTCACCCACACCCCCTGATATTTTATGGCGACGGCAGCCTCACACCGCAGCCGAACCAGTGAACCCTCATACTCCTATCTGCGTGGGCATCCACTGCAGCGTCTTCCCCGGCTCTGCATCGTCCCCTTCCTAGGCCTCGCCGTCGTCCACCGCCTTGGTGCTCCCAGCGCGACGTGGTCAATGTGGTCAAGGAACGACTTCCATCGGAAGAGTACTGTACATGGAGAGGATGACAGCTGGGTCCACGGCCGCAGCAAAGGAAGTGCCTCCTTATTATGCGCAAAATAATTATTCCTCTCCACCTGACGGTAGGGACCCACCGGACGGGCCACCGTATTTCATGAAAAAAGGTTTCCCCCTGGCTGCTGGGACCCACCAGCTACATCTTCGCACGCAAGGAAGTGCCTCCTTATCCTCCCTCACAGTCGGGACCCACCTGGTCGAAGCGTACGTAGCATTGTCATTCTGGTCGCGAACATGTATGTACATACTGGTCGATCGGTCTGTCTGCAGGCTACAGCAATGAACCGTGGCCAAGTAAGGAAGAACACGTGTCATAGTATAGGCGTGCACGTGTCGTAGTAGAGGCACACACGTAGCATGTCATGCAGTCCCGTTAATATCGTGTACACGTACATACAACCAGGGTGCAAGAAAGTAAATACGGCCATGTACGTACATACGGGCGGGGTCTCGAATGCCTACTCGCGCATACGTACGGCCAGGGCTCGTGTACATGGCTGGGTCGGAATGGAGAAACTGCATCGTCGTGTTCATAGGGAGCCAACCGGCTTGGACGGAACAACTGATTGAAACGAGGCCTGGCGTACCGCAGAACGGAGGAAACGGCCTTCTGTTCGACTGGCCATGGTCGAAACAGGATCCTATTCATCGAGAGGGATCTAGCATGCCGCAAAACGGAGGAAACGGACTTCTCTTGGACCTCCTATGGTTGAAACGGGGTCCTGTTGATCGGAAGGGGTGTGCCGTACCACAAAACGGAGGAAACGGGCTTGTGTTGGAGCACTACGGTCAAAACGGGGGTCATGTTCATCGGGAGGTGTGTGGCGTGCCGCAAAACTAGACTCCACGGGCTACTGTTCATATCCACCGTCGACCTCCTCCAGCCTCCACGGGCTACTGTTCATCCACCGTCGACCTCCTCCAGCCTCCACCTGCGACTGTTTATCCACGGCGTCTCACCTCCTGCCTCCACCAGCCACTGTTCATCCACGGGCACCTGTTCATCCAGCCTCCACCACTCCTCCACTGGCTACTGTTCAACCAGCCGTCTCCACGGGGTCCTGTTCAACCACCCCTCAACGGGCTACTATTCATCCAGCCCTCCACCGGCTACTTTTCAACCAGCCCTCCACGAGGTCATGTTCATCTAGCCCTCCACGTGGTCCTGTTCATCCACCCCCAACTGGCTCGATCGGGGTCCTGGTCATCCAGCGGCAATGGCCTCTACTACCACGGGGTCCTGCTTATCCAACCCCCACCGAACTGTTCATCCAACGCCCCCCCCCCCCCCAACAATGCTCACTGTTCATCAAGGGAAGGAGGCAGCAGGTTCGATCGGCTTCACTTAGCAGCAGTAGCAAAGGAATCGCTTGATCGGGTTCAGTTAACAGCCAGATCGATCGATCGCTCGGGTTCAGTAACGCGTAGCCTGCAGTGCAATCACTCGGGTTCAGTAGGCGAACGCCTCGCTCGGGTTTAGTTAGAGCTCAACGCCTCGCACCCATGCGCATATGTGTACGAGAGAAACGCATATCGCTCGGCCCCCGACCACCCACCGTAACCGGGAACTCCCCGATATTTTCCTCACCCTCGTTTCTACCACGGTTTTTTCCGTCATGGACGGCCCAAAGAATGTCATGCAGCGGCTTCTTTGCCCCGCCCAGGATGAAAAGCCCATTTTGTCATGATTTTTTATCATAGAAGTAGGAGCCCACCACATCTATGATGATACCGGTTTTTGTCACAATTATCGTCATAGAAGTGTCATAAGCATGACATAATTTTTTTTCGCTCGGCCCAAATGTCACGGATGTGTCTTTTTTTGTAGTGATAGCAACCCATCATCTACTTATTACTTCCCAATGCCTTCCCCTAGGCCCAAATAATGGTGAAGTGTCATGTAGTCGATGTTCACATAACACCACTAGAGGAGAGACAACATACATCTTATCAAAATATCAAACAAATACCAAATTCACATGATTACTTATAACAAGACTTCTCCCATGTCCTCAGGAACAAACGTAACTACTCACAAAGCATAATCATAATCAAGATCAGAGGAGTATTAATTATCATTAAGGATCTGGAAATATAATCTTCCACCGGATAAACCAACTAGCGTCAACTACAAGGAGTAGTCAACACTACTAGCAACTCATAGGTACCAATCTGAGGTTTCGGGACCAAGATCAAATACAAGAGATGAATTAGGGTTTGAAAGGAGATGGTGCCGGTGAAGATGTTGATGGAGATTGACCCCCTCTCGATGAGAGGATCGATGGTGATGACGATGGCGATGATTTCCCCCTCCCGGAGGGATGTTTCCCCGGCAGAACAGCTCCACCAGAGCCATAGAATGGTTCTGCCCAGGTTCCGCCTCGAGACGGCGATGCTTCATCCCAAAAGCTTCCTTCTCATTTTTTCCAGGGTGAAAGATGCCATATAGCCAAAGATGGGCACCGGAGGCCTGCCAGGGGGCCCACAAGATCGGCGGGCGCGCCCTCCACCCTTGTGGCTGGCTGGTGGCCCCCCTCTGGTACTTTCTTCACCCAATATTTTTTATATATTCCAAAAATATGCTCCATGAAGTTTCAGGACTTTTGGAGTTGTGCGAATAGGTCTCTAATATTTGCTCCTTTTCTAGCCTGAATTCCAAACAAGGCATTCTCCCTCTTCATGTAAACCTTGTAAAATAAGAGAGAATAGGCATAAGTATTGTGATATACTCCCTCCGTTCCTTTATACAAGGTGTATTTCTTTTTTGATAAAATTCCACAAGATAAAGTGCATTTGTTTTAATTCCTCATAATTCTGATCTTGGCCCTCCAGAAAAAGGAAAGTATCTCTCCCCTGATTGCATGTATCTCTCCTTGTAGAGAAAGAATAGGAAACTATCTCTCTCCTGATTCCGTGTATCTCTTCCTTTCCTATCCTAAATGATTTACTTGCTGCTAAGCTATGAATTAGACAAGGGTAATTTCATCCTAAATAGTACATAATTTTGTGCCTTGGTTAACGTGCTGAAAATAATACACCTTATATAAATGAATGGAGGGAGTAATGTGTAATAACAGCCCGTAATGCATTAAATATCAATATAAAAGCCTGATGCATAATGGACATATCACTCCTCGCCAGGCTGCGCATCGGGATGGACAGCGCAGCTCGACACCGTCACCTTCTGCTCCGGCAGCACTGAGGCGGAGCCCGCCACCTCCTTCTCCACATCCGCAGTGGTTGCGAGTTTCCCCGCGCCGCCGTGGACGCTGCCAACGTCCTTCACTTCATTCGTGGTCACCGCGCCCTCCAGCTCCACTACATCTCCAGCCGCAGCACCGGCGTCGCCACGAGCGTCCGCCATCGGACAGGTGGAGGCGATGAAGGTGAGGAAGAGGATGCGGTGGGGGAGAGCGAGACGGTGCGGTGGAGGCAGTGGAGGAGAGCGAGACGACGCCGGTGGGGGAGAGGAAGATGATGCGGCAGGGAGGGGACTGGGGGGAAATGGTAGGGCCGATGCGCCGGGAGGTGGTTCCCCCTCTTTATACGGTGGGACGTTCCGGGCATGTCCCATGGACACGTGTTAACCCACGACCGCGGTCAGTTGCATGAGCCCGCGTATACGAATACCACTATACGGTCAGCATACGAAACCACTATACGGGTTCGTCTAGGGCGGCGTGGGAGCGGCCCCACTCGTTAGAGTTAACGGTCAAAGGCATTGACCCGACGTCAACGTCTGTTGTAACCTGTTCTAAGGGTTTCGGGCAAGGGAGTGGGGAAAAGTGAGTAAAAGTAGCATGGGGATGAATGAGTACAACTAACGAACCAAGGGCATAGAAATAAAAAACCCTAGTTTTATAGGTGTGAACAAATTTGCAATTACTTATTGCGTTGTAATCTGCAATGTGACGAGAAACAAGGTCAAAATTTATTGATGGTTCTGGGCCTACAAAGCCCATTTCTGTTGTTCTGGCTCATTACAAACAGTTATTTTGGAGCAACCGTATGCCACGCATCAGAAGCCCAAAACATGGGCCCGCGTTCTTGGATATACATGAACATGTCTGCCCACTATCACACACGGTCAAGATATCTCCATCGTGTTCTACGGATGCACCGTCGCGCCTCCCACGGGGTGCCCACGTGGTTGCTCGCCGTTGAGGCGGTCGCGGCACGCTCTGCTCCTCATTGAGGTGGCCACGGCGTGCTCTGCTCGTGTCCATCCGCGCGTTTTGCTCGCCATTGAGGCGGCAGCGGCGCGCTCCGCTTTGGCGTCCCTGCGCGTGCTCTGCTCGCCATTGAGGCATATTTACAATGGTAACAGTTAATAATTGTCTTACATATTCAGGATAATTTAAAATGCCACATGCGGCAAGGCCCAAAACACTCACGAACTACATATGCATACAATTAGCATAAAATATAGGCTAAAAGGCTGAGCCGGCGGCCCTCCGACAACAGTCTTCTCGGACTCCATGATCAGCATAGCACCCTTGTGGCCTCTCAATCCAAGTGTCCCGACCCGCCTCTGCCTATGGAGCTGCTCGCGCTGGGATGCTCTTGGGGTTGTTGGGCCTCTTCCAGAAGAGCTTGACAGCGTGCAATCACGCGCATGATATCTCTGCGGAACCGCTCCATTTCCATGTCTCTAGCCTAGTAGCAAATTCCGTCCATCATCTGCATCCTCAAGATATCATGTTGGCAATGTTCTACTTCGTCGGGGACGTCAACTCCGCCAAGGGTGCGCTCGAGCCTGGCCACCACATCATCGGGGTCGAGGTTGAAACTGCCGCCGCGGGCAATGATGAAGCCGCAGGCTGCCCGTGTCTTGATTGAATCGCAGAGGTCCTCTGCCCTTTCCTTGCGGGACATCAGGCTCTCGATGAGCACTGGTGACGGAGGCTCTTCAGGTGGGTCGTCGATCATGCCACCGAGCAGCTCTGTATCTTTTGCACGGCGGATGGCAAACTTCTCATCACACCTCCTCTTCAATCTGTCGATTGTGCGCCCAAGGACAGTCACGCCGATATCGCTGCCGATGGGCCATGGTGCCTGCACCGGCCGATGAAGCTCTTGCTCCTCGACCTACTCCGGCTCGTTCTCCTCGCCGAAGATGTAACACAAGTAGGGGTCGACGTTGAAGCTTTGGTCATTGCCTGACTAATGTTAGATGGGTGAGGACTAGATCTGCGCAGAGTGTCGCAATGGTGCGTTGCTGCCTGGGTTATATGCAGCAAGCCATTAGCTGGTGGCGGGAAACCAATGAGGGAAGAGGCATGGATTTTACAATTCACCCATGTGGAGTGCAGGAAGGCTAAGTGGAGCACACACCCAACTCGAATACCGTATGCGGTGCCACATGTTATTTATCACACACGTGTTAACATAAGTAAATGTACGTGTAACTTACTAATCATCGCACACGAGTACTCGCAGATGCATCATGTGCGATACTCCTAGCCATCGCAAGCAACTAGTTTGCATTTTTCAAAGTTTTTTGTACGAACAGAATTACACACGAACTAACTATAGTAACCGTCTGTGTTATAATTTCTCATCAAAAATAGTTCATTCGAGTGGGCTATTTGCTGCGTATCACACACATCTTGTTTACATGAATCATTTCTGTTCTTTTTGCTCATCGCAAACAGTTCATCTATGTGAATTGTATGCCGCATATCACACATATCTTCTTAAGTTGAAGCCTTTCTGTTCTCTTCCCTAATCGAAAATAGTTCATCCGAGTGAACCATATGCCGTATATCACACACAGCTTGATCTGGCTGACCGTTTTTGTTGCATTCCCTAATAGCACACAGTTCATCGGAGCAAACTGTATGCCGTATATCGCACACACATTGATATGGCTGCCCGTTTCTGTTGTTTTGCCTCATCGCAAACAGTTCTTCTGGATCAACCGTATGCCCCGCATTGCACACGTAAGTAAAATCTGAACCGTGTTTGATGTCTCCGCCATCGCAAACATTTTGCATCTTTTTTGATGGTTTTTTACATCCTCGTTTGCCATTAATGCATCACACACAGTTTCGTCAAAGGGTCTCTGATTATAGTGTCGCGTTAGCAGCATCCTGCAGTAGTGACCCACAAGTATAGAGGATCGTTTGTAGCCTTCTTCGATAAATAAGAGTGTCGAACCCAACGAGGAGCTAAAGGTAGAACAAATATTCCATCAAGTTCTATTGACCACCGATACAACTCTACGCACACTTGACGTTTTCTTTACGTAAAACAAGTATGAAACTATTTTGCAAGAATAAAACTACGAGTACTTTGCGAGAATAGAACTACGAATAAATTGCAAGGTAGTAAAAGTGGATAGCTTTTGTCAATAAGAAAGTCATTTGTCCCTAGGCAATCGATAACAAGTACCGGTAATCATTCTTGTAATTGTATATGAGGGAGAGGCATGAGCTTACATACTTTCTCTACTTGGATCATATGCACTTATGATTGGACCCCTAGAAAGCATCCGCAACTACTAAAGATCATTAAGGTCATGAAACCCAACCATAGCATTAAGTATCAAGTCCTCTTTATCCCATACGCAACAACCCACTTACTCGGGTTTAAACTTCTATCACTCTCGCAACCCACCATAAGCGAATCATGAACATATTGCAACACCCTACTGCGGGGGCCCCTTCATTTGCGCGACACGGAGGGCACCGTAGGAAAGCACCATAAATAAAATATACAATCATACCAACCAAGGTCACGATTAACCCACAGGACAAAACGGATCTACTCAAACATCATAGGATAACCATAGATCATTGGGAAATAATATATGGAGTTGAGCACCATGTTTAAGTAGAGATTACAGCGGGAAGAAGATGTGTTACACCGCTGCTTAGAGGGGAAGAGAGTTGGTGTTGACGGTAGAAAGATTGTTGATGTAGATCGCCGCCATGATCCTTGCTCCAGCGGCACTCTGGCGCCACCGGGAGAGAGGGGAGAGAGCCCCCTTCCTTCTTCTTCTTCCTTGGCCTCCTCCCAAGATGGGAGGACTATTCCCCCTCTGGTCCATGGCCTCCATGGCGGTGGAGGGGCAGGAGCCCCTCCAAGATTGGATCTCCCTCTCTGTTCTCTTCTGTTTCGCGCTCCACAGATTTGGCCAAAACCATTTCTTATATTCTGGGAGATCCGTAACTCCGATTGCGCTAAAATTTTAACATGATTTTTTTTCCGGATATAATCTTCCTTGCACCCGAAGTAGAGACCCAATCGAAAAACGAGGTGAGCTAAGACACCTGGGCGCACCCTGGTGTATCTTGGGGTCTGTGGGCCCCCGTTTACGCTGATTCCACCTCCCAAAATTCACAAATATTCCAAAATAATTCTTCGTAAATTTTTATTGCATTTGGACTTCGTTTGATATGGATTTTCTGTGAAACAAAAAACATGCAACAAACAAGAACTGGCACTGGGCACTGGATCAATATGTTAGTCCAATTAAATCATATAAAATGTTGCCAAAAGTGTATAAAAGTTGCATAATATTGGCATGAAACAATCAAAAATTATAGATACGATGGAGACATATCACCATCCCCAAGCTTAATTCCTGCTCATCGTCGAGTAGGTAAATGATAAAAAGATAATTTTTGGTGTGGAATGCTACCTAGCATAAACTTCATCATATGTCTAGTCATGGCATGAATATTAAGACATAAGTTATTCAAAGCAATAGTCTATAATTTGACTTAAAGACATCAATACTCAGGCATCCCAACAAACAATCATGTCTTTCAAAATATAAACGCTAATGAAAGATATCCCTACATAATCATATAGTCTTGTCATGCTCTGCCTTCTTAACACAAAGTATTTATCATGCACAACCCCGATGACAAGCTGAGCAATTGGTTCATACTTTTTAATGCGCTTCAGCTTTTTCAACTCTCACGCAATACATGAGCGGAAGCCATGGATATAGCACTACGGGTGGAATAATAGAGTATGATGATGGGGGTAAATATAGAGAAGACAAAAAGGTAAGAAAGTGTCACATCGACGCGGCTAACCAACGGGCTATGGAGATGCCCATCAATCGATATCAATGCGAGGAGTAGTGATACGTCTCCAACGTATCTATAATTTTTGATTGCTCCATGCTATATTATCTACAGTTTTAGGAAATATTGGGCTTTATTATGTACTTTTATATTAATTTTTGTACTAACCTATTAACCGGAGGCCCAGCCCAGATTTGTTGTTTTATGCCTATTTCAGTATTTCGAGGAAAAGGAATATCAAACGGAGTCAAAACGGAACGAAATCAACTGGAGAAGTTATTTTTGGAAGGAAAGCCACCCGATGGACTTGGAGTGCACGTCAGGAAAGAAGGGAGGTGCTCACAGGGGTGGGGGGCGCGCCCACCCCCCTGGGGCGCGCCCACCTGCCTCGTGGCCCCCCCTTCGGTCCACCGACGTACTTCTTTCACCCATATATACCTACGTACCCTAAAACTTTCAGAACAGAAGATAGATCGGGAGTTCCGCCGCCGCAAGCCTCTGTAGCCACGAAAACCTCTCGGAGCCGTTCCAAGACTCGCCGAAGGGGGGAACCCATGACCGTGGCCATCTTCATCATCCCGTGCTATCCATGGCGAGGAGGGAGTAGTTCACCCTCGGGCTGAGGGTATGTACCAAGAGCTATGTGTTTGATCTCTCTCTCGTGTTCTCTCTCGTGTTCCCTATGCACGATCTTGATGTATCCCGAGCTTTGCTATTGTAGTTGGATCTTATGATGTTTCTCCCCCTCTACTCTCTTGTGATGAATTGAGTTTCCCCTTTGAAGTTATCTTATCGGATTGAGTCTTTAAAGATTTGAGAACACTTGATGTATGTCTTGCCGTGCGTATCTGTGGTGACAATGGGATATCACGTGCCACTTGATGTATGTTTTGGTGATCAACTTGCGGGTTCCGCCCATGAACCTATGCTTAAGGGTTGGCACACGTCTTCGTCGTGATTTTCCGGTAGAAACTTTGGGCACTCTTTGAAGTACTTTGTGTTGGTTTGAATAGATGAATTGAGATTGTGTGATGCATATCGTATAATCATACCCACGGATACTTGAGGTGACATTGGAGTATCTAGGTGACATTAGGGTTTTGGTTGATTTGTGTCTTAAGGTGTTATTCTAGTACGAACTCTAGGGCTGTCTGTGACACTTATAGGAATAGCCCAACGGATTGATTGGAAAGAATAACTTTGAGGTGGTTTCGTACCCTACCATAATCTCTTCGTTTGTTCTCCACTATTAGTGACTTTGGAGTGACTCTTTGTTGCATGTTGAGGGATAGTTATATGATCCAATTATGTTATTATTGTTGAGAGAACTTGCACTAGTGAAAGTATGAACCCTAGGCCTTGTTTCCTAGCATTGCAATACCGTTTACGCTCACTTTTACCACTTGTTACCTTGCTGTTTTTATATTTTCATATTACAAAACCTATATCTACTATCCATATTGCACTTGTATCACCATCTCTTCATTAACTAGTGCACATATACAATTTACCATTGTATTGGTTGTGTTGGGGACACAAGAGACTCTTTGTTATTTGGTTGCAGGGTTGCTTGAGAGAGACCATCTTCATCCTACGCCTCCCACGGATTGATAAACCTTAGGTCATCCACTTGAGGGAAATTTGCTACTGTCCTACAAACCTCTGCACTTGGAGGCCCAACAACGTCTACAGGAAGAAGGTTGTGTAGTGGACGTCAAGCTCTTTTCTGGTGCCGTTGCCGGGGAGGTGAGTGCTTGAAGGTATTTCTTTAGATCTTGCAAACGAATCTTTTTGTTTCTTGTTTTAGCACTAGTTAGTTTATAGAAGAAAATTACAAAAAAATGGAATTGAGCTTGCCTCATACGCTTCATCTTTTTAATATCTTTCGTGAGTATGATGGAAAGGAAAATTGTGCCAAAGTGATAGAAGAAGAATGCATTAAAATGTTTGGCACTAAATCTTCGAATGATGAGCATGATTGCAATGGTGTTAGTATAAACTCCTTGAATATCCATAGTACTAATGATGATTGCTCTAGTCATAATGAAAATATCTCTCATAAGCATGTCAACTTTTGTGGAGTGCATGTTTGCATTAACACACCAAATAAATAAGATAGATATTGCAAGAGGCATAAGTACTTAGAAACCAAATTGTTGCAAGAAGAGCTAGATGAATGTGCTGAAAGATTCAATATTTTTCATGCCCCTTGTGAACTTTGCAATGAACATGGTCATTTAAAGCTCCAATGCTATTTGTTTCATGATCAAGTCGTGTCCAAATATTGTGATAATTTGATTACCCTTGAGCATCATAAAGAACTTAGCCTTCTTTTGGGTTATGAAGAAATGAAACGTATAACTGAGGGTATTCCAAAATTTAGTCTTGATAAAATTCTTGATTTTGATCTAGAAAAGATTTATATGTATTGTGCGGTGAATTGCATTGAAAATCCTTATATTGCCAATTACATAAAGAAAAGAAAACAAATAGAAGATGAATTGAATACTAGTGAAAGGGAAGAGACTTCCCAATATCCTCCTATTATTTCTTATGATGAATCAGGTAACGAGGAGGAGCTTTCTATTCAACCAATCTCATCAATAAGGAGCTCAAAGAGGAAGGTTGAACCTACACATAATGTGAAGAAGAAAAAGAAAAGAAGGAGCAACAAAGGTAGAAAGGTATCCATCCCAAATGATGTTGCTCCTACTACTCATTGTGATGATGATAATTGCTTTACTATTGGTGTTATCCATACTATTAATGATGAGAGTGATTATGCTTATGATATGAAAAGACCCAAGCTTGGGGAAGCTATGTTTGATGAGAATGAAATATTTGAGAATATATTTTCTGCAATTAATGTTTGTCCCAAGCTTGGGGATGCTATGTTTAATAATGATGATATTTTTAGCCTCTCAAGTTTTGATATGCAAAGTTGTTATGATGATAGCATGCCTCCTACCTATGATGATTATATTGATGAATGTGGGTTTGGAAGTGTAGCGACCCGACCTCAGACGGTCAAGCCTCTGTGTTACTGTGCCATCCCTGGATCAGTATGCTGGCACACACAGTACATCAATGTATATATCAAAGTGCAATCACATGTATAAATAACATAAAATGATATATACCTCATAATACTCAGCGGAAACAATCAAACGGGTGTGGAGTCCCATCAACGCCATCGGCGGGTTGAGTGTAGACCGTAACCCTGTATCGTAACTCTTACTCGTCGAGGAAAATATCTACAACATGATACGTTGCAGCCGTGTAGGTCAGTACATAGAATGTACTGGCAAGATCACAATAAGAGGAAACAGATGATAAACTATACTATATGCAGTATGGCTTTATGGCTCTGTATCTGAATTTTGTTTGCGTAAAAGCTGGTTTTATTTTACCTACATCAAAGGAATAAATGAAGTCTGTACTATGGAGTTTTCTATCATGACATGGTTCCGCCAACCGATGTCTCATAGCCCAAATCATCATAAGTTGCCCACAATTAAGTTATCAATCCGGTGTTGAGAGTTCCGAGATAGATCCAAGTCCAGAGGCTCAAATTGTCCGTAATCGGGACACGGCTAATCGATTAGGTTTAAACCTCTGCAGAGGTTTGTACACTTTACCCGCAAGATTCGATCCTCTTTTACGTTCTCGCACTTCAGGTGTTTGAGAACAAGATGACCAAACATGGTCTTCCAAGAGTTCCTCGACCACCGTCCGTACTCAACCCATCCTACCGTAGTTCTACATCTGCTAGTACCGCCCCAGCCAGAGTCACAACTAAGGTCAACCAAGCCAGAGCCCATAATGACTTGCGGTTGCACAGTAAGCTTCCGGCATGAAGTATTCTTCCGTCTCTTTGAGTCTGGGTGAAGCTTTCCGCAAGATGTCATGGCGCTTCTCCATGCATCCCGCCAACCACTGGTTTCTCCAGGTGCCCGTCAACCGCCCTTCACCCAGAGTGTGTATTCAATTCTGTCTTGAGTCTTGAAGTCTTGAGGCCTTGAAGATGCAGTCCTTGCAGCTTTCATCATGGTGTTGTCGTCATTGACGTAGATCCTCCATTCTCACACCACTCCCGAGTACTCATACCAAACCCCGTCTACTATAGCGTAGCATTAAATAAAATATCGTCCCGGGCTTGGTAACAGGGGGGTGGGTTCCTACCTCATGCATACTACTCAACTACAAGGATTCAATATCACTACTGGAGGGATTGTTGCAAAGGTGCCACTATATGCAATAAAACATAGGTATGAAAGCATGGTCAAAGTGAACTTGCCTGGTGATGTTGACGAAGAAGAATTATCGTTCTCAAGAAATAACTTGATAGACTACTCGTCACTCTCTGATGAAATCTATATAACAAACATATCATTCACATAAGCACTCACACTAACAATCAAAACAAAAGAGAGAGCGAATAAGAATCCGAAGGAACTTCAAATAAAACTAGGGAGTCTTCTTCTACAACATTCACAAAAATAGTTTTGTCTAACGGAAAATAAAATACTAAAATAACAGAGAATAAAATATAAATTTAGTTAAGACAAAAAAAATAAAGTATTTTTTTCATAAAGCTATTTTGAAAGTATTTTCAATTGGGAGTTAAAACAGTAGAGAAATCCATTGCAAGTTATTAGCGAACTTGAATTGATTTCACGATAACAAAATAAAAATAAATATAAAAACTTGTTGAACACCTACTGTTTAACTAATAGAAACCAAACATAAACTTTCTGAAATATAAAATAAAATAATTTAAAAACAACTATAGAAAAGAAGTAGCTATAATTGAATAGAACTAAAACAGAATTTGTTTTACATGAAACAATAAGCTAAAATACTCAAACAATTTTGAAGTTTTTACCACTGGTAAATATGATCACTAGTGATCAGTAGAAAAAGAATCAAATAAAATCTATTTTAAACTCCCGAATAAGCAAAACAAGCTTTAATTCAAATCTGATCTAACTCAATTTTATAAATCCAAACATAGACAAATTATATATTTTTGAAACTACAAGAAAATTGTGATCTAACGCAAAAAGAATCAGCATCATTGGACTTCTAGATCAAAAGTTATAAGCTAAACAAGAACGGAACTAAATCTGTTACGGGAATAAATCTGAAAACGAAAACGGAGTTACCTGTACGTGAGGCAGAGATGGCAGGAAGGAGACGGCGATGTGGAGGGCTGCTCGGTGAGGGGGCGAGGTCGCCAAGCAGGTGGGGTGGCGGAGGAGGGGTCGGCACTTGGGAGGTGGCGCTGGGCGCCCTCAGGTGCTGCTCACTCCTGGCGTCGGGCTCCTGGGAGAGCTCCTCGTGAGGCGTTCTAGGCAGGAAAAGGAGGACGGTGGCGAGAAGGCTACGGGCAGGAGGGGCGTGGTGATGGGAAAAATGGAACGAGGAGAGGAGGGGGTTTTATAGGCGGTCTCGGGAGGCGCTGGGATGGAAAGACGAGGAGATCGGGAAGGTGGAGATTTCTGTCTCCATGGACATGGAAAGCTTCAGAACGTGAGAGAAAACAGAGGAAGGAGATGATCTCTTGTTGGGCTAGAATAGGAAAGTGCTTAATGGGCTAGCAGGTTTTCCTAATAAAAACGATTCCATTCCTATTTTTAAAATTAGGAAACTAAAACAATAAAAAGGAAATCAAATCAATTCGAATAAAGAGTTTTTATATACTAAAATTATCAAAAAAAAATGTAGATGATGAGCATTATTCCACGGCCAAAATAAAACCTAAAAAATGTTTTTCAGAAAATCCCTAAAGGCTTTATTTCTTTTTGCAAATAATTTTAAATAAAAACTTTGGTTTTCTTGGCTCAAATATTTTCAAAATGCCCTGATTTTGGAGGTCATTTTCCTCCGCTCTTTCTTGCTTGCAAGAATTTATTTTCGGGTATTTCTCGGGAAGAAAAATAGAGAAGCAAGTGCAAATATTTGAAAGAATTAAATTGCAAAACTCCGCTCAAATTCTTTATAGTTGAAGAAGTCATGTCATCTTCTCTCATTGATTTTAATAGGATGAATTTGAATTTACGGAGAAGGGAAAGTCATTTTATTCCTCTCATTCAAAAGTTTTTGAAAAGGTTCAAATTTCACTCAAGTTTAATTCACTCAAGCAAACAAACAAACAATTCAATTAATTATATTAACATTCCAAAATTTGGGATGTTACAAACCTACACACTTAAAATGAATCTCGCCCTCGAGATTCAAGAGGCTAGCAAGAAAAGGTTAGGGTTGGGGTCTTCTAGCAAATGTCTTGGTCGAAAAGGTCGGGGTGCTACCACACTTAAAAACAAGGTCATGGTTCCAATAAACTCAGATATTTCCTCCGAGGGCTGACAATGTATGTCTCTTCACATATCTTACAATAGCTCCTTCATTAAAGCTCTTCATCGAAGCATAGAGTTTTCCTCAAAAGCTTGGGTCGGTTCGTCAAAGTTGAAGTTCGTCCGAGACCGGATCTTCTTAGCTGATGGGTCTGTGTCCATTCTAAACAACTATCAAACACTCATGGTGGTCTACAATTTATGATTTTCTCCTGCAGAAAACGGGTCTGGGTTGAACCTCACCGTATAACCTCGCTTGGCAACGGTTGCCTGTAATGGGGTTTCATCGTCCTACCATTTTATGGTTTTATGGCTTATCGCGACACTCTTCTAAGTTTTTCAAGGCTCTCGATTTTCCATCAACATATGATAGTTCATGATAGAAGTCTCCGTATGGGGCCAATCCATCCCGCATTTGAACCATTACCACATATGTAAATATCGAATCACGATTTTAACACTTGGGCATACTCACAAGCATTGCAGAATTTCTCTTGTTCTCGAACCGAGTTCGTATAAATCCATGGTTTCTGCATGCCAAACAAAACATCTATCATTACTTCACCACTCTCAGGTTTTTGCGTAACCTCCTACGAAACGTAGGCTGATTGGATCACAGATTCTTCCAAATTTATTCCTTTATCAAGGTTACAACGGTTCCTTCTCAAAATCCTGGGCCTGTGGGTTATGGCCCACTTCAACACTAGTGCATCTTTAACTCATCCTTGGAGTAACTCTCTTGTTACACCTCCTTAAATCCAGTAGTACTCTGTTTCTTCATCATATCAAAAGCAAAATTCCAACTTATTTTGTCCAGCTTCCTTCTATGGCCGTCATGAATAACACGTTTCTTTCTTCATTGATCCTGTGGCTTTATAGGGTACTATGACCAAAAGAAGTGCACAAGTTTATCCATAAAATCTCATTAATCTCGTATCAATCTTTCATTACATCCTTAACCATTTTCGTAAATCCAAATTCCAAAAAGTACTTGCTACAAATGCTGCCACCCACATGATTTGGTATGGTCAGACATTACTTCCACTTTATTTATTTATCCTCCTCGAGGATTCTTCAGTCCCACTGGAATTGTGCGGCATGAGCCTTGAAATCTTCAATCTTCTTTTTCATCATGGTGGTCTTGAGCTTCACCTTCATCATCTCTGCATGCACTTCGCTTAGGTATTCCTGAGTATAACGGAGTCTTGCTTCAAGTATTTCTCGATCGGCGTATGGCTTCCATGGCTGCTTCACGAACAGCGTCGAAGAAAGTTGCTTGTGGCACACGTGAGATGAAAAATAATGCCCCATCCTCTTTGGGCAAACTCCTTTCAAACGGTGGAGGTGTACCTCCACATACCAAAGTTCCACTCCCTTTTGCATGAAGGGTAGCCTTTGTAGACTGCATCTCCTTCAAGGTGAATATGCTTCATCATGTCCTTCAAGATCTTCGGTAATCATGATCACTGGTCGGGTCATGATCGTTTGAGGCCCTTAAGGAAAGACTCATAAAGGGTTGTCATCTGCATGTGTAGGATAGGAGGGGTGCTCAGAACAAGGAATGTATCTCCATGGGGAAATTGCAATTGTCTCCAGAAAAGTTTCGTGTTCAGTTGTCCATTGGTTCAAGATTCCGGGGTTTGGTTGAGATAAAAGAGAAAGCAATTACCCACTCATCAACAAAATTATCGTTTGTAATGGGCCGTTCTACTATGGTTTCGTTTCTAAGTCCTCATTTCTTCAGGTCTTCAATGCTCGGGAGTTTTCCAATTCCTGATGCTGTTCCCATATGAAGGCCTTCTACCATTCTTCCGTAACTTACGTCTCTCATGGTTGAAATAAATACAAATCTACGATATCGCATCTATCCAACCATTCAATAAACACACAAAAATAATAGCAACCAAGCATTCATTTATTCAATCAATACTACAATATCGCCACCCACATAAGTTGGTATGGTCAGATACTTAAATCGAGGAAGCGTTCATCTTTATTTCTCTCATGGTGGGATACTACTAAGCTAATTTATTAGGAACTTGGTCATTGTCCCCACTGGGCTTCTTCGTGTGGACTTGATCTCCTCCAGTTCTTCCGCTAGATTTTCTCTGTCGACACGGAGTTTCTTGTGACGACCTGTATGTCCCGGTTGTTCCTTGAGCTTCGGATCTCAACGCCCTTTGCATGAGACATGGTCCTGCTGTTCTTCGAGTTCTGACGCATTCTCGAGATCTCGAGGTTCTCCTCCTCCAGCTTGTTTACCTTCAGTCTCGAGTCTTGACCTCTTCTCGTAGTGCTTCATTGTCGAACAGGGCTTCCGGAGGTCCATCTCAAGATTCTTGACGATTGTTCCAGATCCTGATTGTACACTAAAAGTGGGGAGAACTTCATCTTTTGCGCTTCCGTCAAGGCAATAGTTGCTCCATCAGACTTCTGCCATCCAATCCTTCCAAAGAAGTGTGAGTTTAGTGCAGCACGATGACGATAGCATAAACGTGCAATAGCATCATGGACGGCAGTGTTGATGCCCATATCACAGTCACCATTTATAGTTCCGAAGCTGATGTCTGCAGTCTTGGGGGCTTCTTTACGACCAAAAACTTGGGTCTTGACTCCCCATGATCTGGACGTCCTCTTAGTTGCCTTGATCTCAGGTATCGGTAACTTCAGCAGCCTGACTAGCTCCACAAGGAAGGGGCCTCCAAGAACCTTCTCGTAGTGTTCTCTTTTGTTCAGAATGTAGCTCTCCATCTATAGTTTGAGATAAGGAAGGTTCAGTAAAAGGAATGAGGTGTTACGAGAGTAGTACAAAACAAAGGTCATTCCTATTGGGGTCTTCATATTACTAAGTCATTTTCTAGGGTCACGTTCTACAGCCAACATGTGCTCTGATACCATCTCTGTAGCGACCCGACCTCAGACGGTCAAGCCTACGTATTCTCGTGCCATCCTCGGATCAAGATATCTTTGGCACACACAAGACATCAATGTATATATCAAAGTGCAATCACATGTATAAATAACATAAAATGATATATACCTCATAATACTCAGCGGAAACAATCAAACGGGAGTCATCAACGCCATCGGCAGGTTGAGTGTAGACCGTAACCTCAGATCGTAACTCTTACTGTCGAGGAAAATATCTGCAACATGATACGTTGCAGCCGTGTAGGTCAAGACATAGAATGTACTTGGCAAGATCACAATAAGAGGAAACAGATGATAAACTATACTATATGCAATATGGCTTTATGGCTCAGATCGAATTTTGTTTGCGTAAAAGCTGGTTTTATTTTACCTACATCAAAGGAATAAATGAAGTCTGTACTATGGAGTTTTCTATCATGACATGGTTCCGCCAACCGATGTCTCATAGCCCAAATCATCATAAGTTGCCCACAATTAAGTTATCAATCCGTGTTGAGAGTTCCAGATAGATCCAAGTCCAGAGGCTCAAATTGTCCGTAACGGGACACGGCTAATCGATTAGGTTTAAACCTCTGCAGAGGTTTGTACACTTTACCCGCAAGATTCGATCCTCTTTTTACATTCTCGCACTTCGTGGTGTTTGAGAACAAGATGACCAAACATGGTCTTCCAAGAGTTCCTCCGACCACCGTCCGTACTCAACCCATCCTACCGTAGTTCTACATCTGCTAGTACCGTCCCAGCCAGAGTCACAACTAAGGTCAACCAAGCCAGAGCCCATAATGACTTGCGGTTGCACAGTAAGCTTCCGGCATGAAGTATTCTTCCGTCTCTTTGAGTCTGGGTGAAGCTTTCCGCAAGATGTCATGGCGCTTCTCCATGCATCCCGCCAACCACTGGTTTCTCCAGGTGCCCACAACCGCCCTTCACCCAAAGAGTGTGTATTGAATTCTGTCTCGAGTCTTGAAGTCTTGAGGCCTTGAAGATGCAGTCCTTGCAGCTTTCATCATGGAGTTGTCGTCATTGACGAGATCCTCCATTCTCACACCACTCCCGAGTACTCATACCAAACCCCGCCTACTATAGCGTAGCATTAAATAAAATATCGTCCCGGCTTGGTAACAGGGGGTGGGTTCCTACCTCATGCATACTACTCAACTACAAGGATTCAATATCACTCTCGAGGGATTGTTGCAAAGGTGCCACTATATGCAATAAAACATAGGTATGAAAGCATGGTCAAAGTGAACTTGCCTGGTGATGTTGACGAAGAAGAATTATCGTTCTCAAGAAATAACTTGATAGACTACTCGTCACTCTCTGATGAAATCTATATAACAAACATATCATTCACATAAGCACTCACACTAACAATCAAAACAAAAGAGAGAGCTAATAAGAATCCGAAGGAACTTCAAATAAAACTAGGGAGTCTTCTTCTACAACATTCACAAAAATAGTTTTGTCTAACGGAAAATAAAATACTAAAATAACAGAGAATAAAATATAAATTTGGTTAAGACAAAAAAAAAATAAAGTATTTTTTTCATAAAGCTATTTTGAAAGTATTTTCAATTGGGAGTTAAAACAGTAGAGAAATCCATTGCAAGTTATTAGCGAACTTGAATTGATTTCACGATAACAAAATAAAAATAAATATAAAAACTTGTTGAACACCTACTGTTTAACTAATAGAAACCAAACATAAACTTTCTGAAATATAAAATAAAATAATTTAAAACAACTATAGAAAAAAGTAGCTATAATTGAATAGAACTAAAACAGAATTTGTTTTACATGAAACAATAAGCTAAAATACTCAAACAATTTTGAAGTTTTTACCACTGGTAAATATGATCACTAGTGATCAGTAGAAAAAGAATCAAATAAAATCTATTTTAAACTCCCGAATAAGCAAAACAAGCTTTAATTCAAATCTGATCTAACTCAATTTTTATAAATCCAAACATAGACAAATTATATATTTTGGAAACTACAAGAAAATTGTGATCTAACGCAAAAAGAATCAGCATCATTGGACTTCTAGATCAAAAGTTATAAGCTAAACAAGAACGGAACTAAATCTGTTACGGGAATAAATCTGAAAACGAAAACGGAGTTACCAGACGTGAGGCAGAGATGGCAGGAAGGAGACGGCAATGTGGAGGGCTGCCCGGCGAGGGGGCGAGGTCGCTGGCGAGGTGGGGTGGCGGAGGAGGGGTCGGCGCTGGGGAGGTGGCGCTGGGCGCCTCAGTGCTGCTCACTCCTGGCGTCGGGCTCTGGGAGAGCTCTGGTGAGCGTTCTAGGCAGGAAAAGGAGGACGGTGGCGAGAAGGCTACGGGCAGGAGGGGCGTGGTGATGGGAAAATGGAACGAGGAGAGGAGGGGTTTTATAGGCGGTCTCGGGAGGTGCTGGGATGGAAAGACGAGGAGATCGAAGGTGGAGATTTCTGTCTCCATGGACATGGAAAGCTTCAGAACGTGAGAGAAAACAGAGGAAGGAGATGATCTCTTGTTGGGCTAGAATAGGAAAGTGCTTAATGGGCCAGCAGGTTTTCCTAATAAAACGATTCCATTCCTATTTTTAAAATTAAGAAACTAAAACAATAAAAAGGAAATCAAATCAATTCGAATAAAGAGTTTTATATACTAAAATTATCAGAAAAAAAATGTAGATGATGAGCATTATTCCACGGCCAAAATAAAACCTAAAAAATGTTTTCAGAAAATCCCTAAAGGCTTTATTTCTTTTTGCAAATAATTTTAAATAAAAACTTTGGTTTTCTTGGCTCAATATTTTCAAAATGCCCCTGATTTTGGAGGGTCATTTTCCTCCGCTCTTTCTTGCTTGCAAGAATTTATTTTTCGGGTATTTCTCGGGAAGAAAAATAGAGAAGCAAGTGCAAATATTTGAAAGAATTAAATTGCAAAAACTCCGTTCAAATTCTTTATAGTTGAAGAAGTCATGTCATCTTCTCTCATTGATTTTAATAGGATGAATTTGAATTTGCCGGAGAAGGGGAAAGTCATTTTATTCCCTCTCATTCAAAAGTTTTTGAAAAGGTTCAAATTTCACTCAAGTTTAATTCACTCAAGCAAACAAACAAACAATTCAATTAATTATATTAACATTCCAAAATTTGGGATGTTAGAGGAAGAGTGTCAACTTTAGGAAGTAGTGATCCCACTATTTTGGAGGATGTTGAATCTTATAATATTTATGAAAGTGGATTTGGAGAGGTCATGACTTTACTTAGTAATGATTCCACTATCTTGGAAGAGGTTTCAATCAAATATGATGAGAACAAAGTTGCTACTTATGATGATTATTGTGATGAAACCCATGCTATAAAAAGTAGTGATGATTATATTTGCAAATCTTGTCATGATTATGATTACCCTTTTTCTGAACATTACTCTTTTAATGTGGGAACAATTTTTAGTGTTCAAGTCTCTTATGATACTCCCACTATTCCGAATGAGAAGAATTTTGCTTATGTGGAGAGTAGTAAATTTTCTATGCTTGTAGATCATGAAAAGAATGCTTTAGGTGCTGGTTATATTGTTGAATTCATTCATTATGCTACTGAAAATTATTATGAGGGAGGAATATATGCTTGTAAGAACTGCAATAGTATCAAGTTTCCTCTCTATGTGCTTAAAGTTTTGAAGTTATGCTTGTTTTGCCTTCCTATGCTAGTTGATTATTGTTCCTGTAAGTTGTTCTTTCACAAAATCCCTATGCATAGGAAGTGGGTTATACATAAATGTGCTAGTCATATTCTTCATGATGCTCTCTTTATGCTTCAATTCTTATCTTTTTGTGAGCATCATTGAAATCATCATGCCTAGCTAGGGGCGTTAAACGATAGCGCTTGTTGGGAGGCAACCCAATTTTATTTTAGTTTCTTGCTTTTTGGTTCTGTTTAGGAATAAATAACCCATCTACCTTATTTTTGGATGTGGTTTTGTGTTTTAATTAGTGTTTGTTCCAAGTAGAACCTTTGGGAAGACTTGGGTGAAGTCTTTATGATCATGCTGTAAAAAATAGAAACTTTAGCGCTCACGAGATTAGCTAGAACTTTTTACTGGAGAGTGATATTTAGTTGATTCTTTTTGCAGGTGATTACTAGACAAATTCCTCAGGTCCACAAATTTCTTTTAGAATTTTTGGAGTTCCAGAAGTTTTCGTTAGCTACAGATTGCTACAGACTGTTCTGTTTTTGACAGATTCTGTTTTTCGTGTATTGTTTACTTACTTTGATGAATCTATGGATAGTAAAATAGTTTATAAACCATAGAGAATTTGGAATACAGTAGGTTTAACAACAATATAAATAAATAATGATTTCATTGCAGTACCTTGAATTGGTGTTTTGTTTTCTTTCGCTAACGGAGCTCACGAGATTTTTGTTAAGTTTTGTGTTGTGAAGTTTTCAAGTTTTGGGTAAAGATACGATGGACTATGGAATAAGGAGTGGCAAGAGCCTAAGCTTGGGGATTCCCAAGGCACCCCAAGGTAATATTCAAGGATAACCAAGAGCCTAAGCTTGGGGATGCCCCGGGAGGCATCTCCTCTTTCGTCCTCATCCATCGGTAACTTTACTTGGAGCTATATTTTTATTCACCACATGATATGTGTTTTGCTTGGAGCATCATTTTCTCTTGTTAGTATTTGCTTGCTTTTAGTTAGAATAATGTTTTGCATCTTTATTTTCAATAAAAAAGTCAAGGATAGCCTTTGCCATGCTTATTTTGCTACTATACTTGTTGCTGTTTGAAAACAGAAAGTTTACCGCTGTTGAAAAAATTCCTTAGAAAAGTCAGAGAGTGGTATAATGTTGAATCTTTTTTCATATTGAGCTCTGATAAATTTATTATAGTGTTAATTTTAGTTCATAATTTTTGGAGTTAGGGAAGTATTGATACTCTTGCATTCTTTACATACTGTACTGTTTTGGCAGATTGCTGTTATGTTTGCATTGTTTGCATATGTTTGCTTGTTTAATGATTCTATTTAAGGATAGGAGTATTAAATATGCAGAGGCATTTAGTATGCAATGTTGAATAATAATGTTAGTGATTTGTTACAGTAGAAAATGATAAGGTTTTGCATTGGTTTATACAAACCTATCTCACGAGTTCTTGTTGAGTTTGTTGTGAATGAAGCTTTTGATAAAAAGAGAAACCATGATATGAGAGGAATTAAGGAGACACAAAAGCTCAAGCTTGGGGATGCACAAGGCACCCCAAGATATTATTTCAAGAAGTCTCAAGCATCTAAGCTTGGGGATGCCCCGGTAGGCATCCCACCTTTCTTCTTCAACAACTATCGGTTAGTATCGGTTGAGCCTAAGTTTTTGCTTCTTCACATGAGTTGTGCTATCCTTGCAATGTCATTTTATTTATTTTTGCTCGCTGTTCGGATACAATACCAAGTTCTGAAATTATTAAATGGGAGAGTCTTCATATAGTTGCATAATTATTCGACTACTCATTGATCTTTACTTATATCTTTTGGAGTAGTTTGTTGTTTGCTCTAGTGCTTCACTTATATCTTTTAGAGCACGGTGGTGGATTTATTTTGTAGAAATTAATGAACTCTCATGCTTCACTTATATTATTTTGAGAGTCTTAAATAGCATGGTAATTTGCTTAAATAATCATAATATGCTAAGCATAAAATATTTGTAAGAATTCTTATGAGTGTGTTAGATACTAAGAAAAGTTTGATGCTTGATAATTGTTTTGAGATATGGAGGTAGTGATATTAAAGTCATGCTAGTTGGGTGATTATGAATTTAAAGAATGCTTGTGTTGAAGTTAGCAAGTCCCGTAGCATGCACGTATGGTTAAAGTTGTGTAACAAATTTGAAACATGAAGTGTACCTGGCTTGTGCATCCTTATGAGTGGCGGTCGGGGACGAGCGATGGTCTTTTCCTACCAATCTATCCCCCTAGGAGCATGCGCATAATACTTGATTTTTGATGACTTATAAATTTTTGCAATAAGTATATGAGTTCTTTTGACTAATGTTGAGTCCATGGATTTGTGACGCCCCCGATTCAACCGTACACTAATCATGCACGCAAATGTGTACGATCAAGATCAAGGACTCACGGGAAGATATCACAACACAACTCTACAAATAAAATAAGTCATACAAGCATCGTAATACAAGCCAGGGGCCTCGAGGGCTCGAATACAAGTGCTCGATCATAGACGAGTCGTGGAAGCAACAATATCTGAGTACGACATAAGTTAAACAAGGTGCCATAAGATGGCTAGCACAAACCGGGATACAGATCGAAGAGGAACAGGCCTCCCGCCTGGATCCTCCTAGGTCACTCCTCGGTCGCCGCCGCCGAGAGCTGCACGTAGTAGTAGGCACCTCCAGTAGTAGTAGTCGCCAAAGGCGGTGGCGTCGACTCCTGGGCTCCATCGTCTGTTGCAGCAATCGAGTAGAGGTAGGGGAAAAGGGGAACAAGGCAACCGTGAGTACTCATCCAAAGTACTGCAAAGCAAGGAGCTACACTACATATGCATGGATATATGTGTAAAGGCCATATCGAGGGACTGAATCGCAGAATGCCGAGAATAAGAGGGGATAGCTAGTCTTAACGAAGACTACGCTCGACTCTGTCTTGCAACAGTAGGAGGGACAATCAAGTCCTCCAAGTAACATCATATAGCAATAATCCTACCCGCAATCCCTGCTCATAACCCCGAGCGAGAGCGACCACCGGTTGTATCCGCACTTGGAAGGGTGTGTTTTATCAAGTATCCGGTTCTAGTTGTCATAAGCTCAAGGTACAACTCCAAGTCGCCCTGTTATCAAGATCACGGCTATTCAATAGATTAACTTCCCTGCAGGGTGCACCATCTTACCCAGACGCTTGATCCCATTTGGCGGACACACTTTCCGGGTCATGCCCGCCGCGTAAGATCAACACGCCGCAGCCCCACCTAGGCACAACAGAGAGGCCAACACGCCGGTCTAAACCTAAGCGCCGCAGGGTCAGGCCCATCGCCTGAAACACACACAAGTTGCGTCTGTGACGCGGCCGGAAGCGCACCTAGCCCATCAGCGCTCCAGTCCAATCCGGCGCGCTACGCCGCCGTCGTCCGACGTCTCAAGTATTTCGGTGATACCACGGCGGGATACCCATAACTACTCCCGCGTAGATGGTTAGTGCGTATAAGCTCGTAGCCAACCCGGATCAAATACCAAGACCTCGTTAAGCGTGTTAAGTAACATGAACGCCCGAACAGGGCCAGGCCCACCTCTCTCCTAGGCGGTCTCAACCTGCCCTGTCGCTCCGCCTCAATGATCCACTCGCGGGTGCTCCATCAGCCGACCCGACTTTAGTCTCACATGTATCATGTATAAGTAATAGTATATACCCGTGATCAACTCCCGAGTGATCACGGCCCGATAGTATAGCACGGCAGACGGACAAGAAAGTAGGGCCACAGATGAAAGTACTAGCATCCTATACTAAGCATATAGGATTGCAGGTAAGGTAACAACAGAAGTTACAAGGACAGGCTATGCAGCAGTATAGGAGTATCCGAAAACAGTAACATGCTATACTACTCTAATGCAAGCAGTGTAGATAAGAGTAGGTGATATCTGGTGATCAAGGGGGGGGGGCTTGCCTGGTTGCTCTGGCAAGAGAGAGGGGTCGTCAACACCGTAGTCGAACTGGCCAGCAGCAGCGTCGGTCTCGTAGTCTACCGGAGAGAAGAGGGGGAAGAAACAATGAATACCAAGTAAACAGATGCATATCGATGCATGACATGCCAAGAAGCGATGCTAGGCGTGCCCTAACGTGGTATGAGGGGGTACTGGTTAGGGGGGAAAACATCCGGGAAGTTTTCCCGGTTCCGGACGTCTGTCGATGATGAACCGAGAGGAAAGTTTGCAGTTCGATAGGTTAGAGGCGTGTGGTGGACGAACGGATCGCGTATCCGGATTCGCCTCGCGCTCGAGCAACTTTCATGTTGAAAATATTTTAATCCGGATTACGGATTAAAAGATATGATTTTAAAAGATTTTATTAATTTCGGAATTTTATTAATTATTTAATTAATTTCGAAAATGCATTTATGACATCAAGATGATGTCATGCCGACATCAACGATCAACAGGGTTGACTGAGTCAACCCCGGCAGTGGGTCCCGCATGTCATTCTCTAATATCTAATTAACCTAATCGAGTTATTTAACATTGATTAATTAGGTTAATTAGTGATTAGGTTAATTAATCGTAATTAATTAGATTAATTAATTACTTAATTAATTACTTAATTAATTAATTAGTTAATTAGTTTTAATTCATTATCATTTTATTTTTAATCCTGTTATAAAAAAATCGTTCTTTGGGGGGTGGGGCCCCATGTCATTGCCCAGGGGCAACAGGCGTATTTAACTGCTTGCCGTCTTGGTGAGCCCAACCCGAGGCCAAGGGGGCGGGCGCCCGAGGCCAAGACGGCGGCGGGGTCGCAGCCACGGCGCCGACCGTGGTGGCGGCGAGCGGCACGAGGCGACGGAGGTGGTGGGGTTCGGCCTGACGCGTGGGGAACGTACACGGGGGGCCGGGGGCGAGCGACGGGCGCGAGGGAGGAGGGGGCTCATGGCCATGGGTGTCTGGCGCATCGCGGGCGGAGCAGCGGCACGGCGGGGCCGTGGTAGGAGGCCGGGCCGGCGACGAGGGGGTAAGGGGGAGAGGAGGGAGCTCACGGAGGGTCGGGGCCGGCGACGAGGCGCCGGGCGACGGGGCGGTTCGGGAGGGGGGAGAGAGGACGAGAGGGAGCAGGGGCGCCCATGGACGCCAGCCGGCGCAGCGTCGTGTCTGCGCCATGGCGAGCGGCGGACGTGGCTGTGGCGCGGCCGGGTCGTGGTCGGCGCCGGCGACAGAGGGAAAGGGGGAGAGGAGGGAGCTCACGTCGGGGGTACGTGGGGACTAGGGAGGCGGCTCGGTGGAGGCCGGTGACGACCGGCGAGGAGGCGGTTGGGGTAGCGTGCTTGCCGGCGTCGGGGAGGCGGAGGGGGTCGGGGTCGACCCGCGGCGGCGGGTGCTCGTGCTTGGGGGTGACGGAGGGAGGAGGGAGGGTCCGGCGGCGGCGGTGGGGGCCACGGGCCTGGAGAGGTGGGCGCGGCGGGGTCTCGGTCAGGGTCTCCGCCCGATCCAGATCGAGGAGGGCAGAGGAGAGGGGGGGGCGTGGGGGAGGAGGGGGCGGCTAGGGTTCGCCGGGGGTTGGGGGATAAGCGGCGGGCTCTTTGGGCCGGGCCAGGGGGGGGGAATGGGCCAGGCGGGGAGGGGCCAAGTGGGGAGGGGGAATGGGCCAGGGGGAATGGGCCAAGGGGTTTTCCCTCCCCCTCTTTTCTTGTTTTTCTTTTCTTTTCTTTTTCCTTTTCTGTTTTTAGTTTATTTAAAATGCCAGAGCATTTTACAAAAATTAGTGCACCCCACACTAATTAGGTTAGCTATTTTAGACAACCCCCGAACATTTTTAGTCTTTGTTTTGAAACCTTTTATCTTTGCTTTTGTTTTGATTTTTGTTTTAGAACGGGTTCGAATCAAAAAGAGAGGTTTGGCACAGTAACCGAGGTGATCACTGTTGCATAACCATCCGGGCGTTACAAATCTCCTCCACTACAAGAAATCTCGTCCCGAGATTTAAGAGGTAGAAGGAAAGAGTGCGGGATATTCATCTCGAAGACGATCCTCGCGTTCCCAGGTGGCTTCGTCTTCAGAGTGATTCGACCACTGGACTTTGAGGAATTTGATCGCCTTCTGACGTGTGCGGCGTTCAGCTTGGTCGAGAATACGGACCGGATGCTCCTTATAGGAGAGGTCCTGTTGCAATTCGAGCACTTCATGGTCCACTGCTCGGATTGGGTCCTTGAAGCAGCGTCGGAGTTGGGACACGTGGAACACATCGTGAACCTGAGAAAGGTTCGACGGAAGCTCCAGCTTGATAAGCCACTTTTCCACGCCTTTCCGAGAATAGTGAAAGGGCCAATATAGCGAGGCGCTAACTTGCCCTTGATCCCGGCGCGTGAGCACCCTTCATTGGTGTAACGCCAAGATAGGCCTTTTCGCCAAAGTTGATAGACCATGTCCTTGTGATGACGGTCATAATTACTCTTTTGACGAGACCGAGCAGTCTTGAGATTCTCGCGAATAATGCGGACTTGATCTTCGCATGTTGGATAATATCCGGACCAAGAGTGGACGCCCCGATTTCGACCAGTTCGGAGGGTTCGCACTTTCGTCCATATAACACTTCAAAGGGGCCATCTTGACTAGCTTGATAGCTATTATTATAAGAGAACTCAGCATACGGGAGAGATTCCTCCCATTTCTTGCCGAATGAACGACACAAGCTCAAGCATGTCTTCGAGAATTTGGTTGACACGCTCAACTTGACCTTGTGATCATGCGGATGAAAAGCAGATCTTGAAAGATAAATGAGTCCCCATAGCTTCTTGAAAACTTGCCCGAATCTTGAAGTGAATAAGCTGCCACGGTCCGAACTGATAACCAAAGTGGAATACCGTGAAGTGAAACAATTCTCGACATATAGAGAGTTGCAAGCTGGCTAGCGGTGATCGCTTATTTGACCGCCGTAAAATGTGCAACTTTAGAAAGCCGGTCAATGACGACAAGAATTGCATCATTACCTTTCTGCGATTTGGGAAATCCGGTGGACGAAGTCCATTTCAACATGGTCCCATTTCCATTCGGGAATAGAGATAGGTTGCGAGTTCCAGCAGGCCTTTGATGTTCGCTTTGATACGTCGGCAAACGTCACACTCAAAGAACATAGCGAGCAATGTCCTGCTTCATATTAGACCACCGTAATCTCGGCGAATGTCTTGATACATCTTTGTACTGCCAGGGTGGATACATAGAGGCGTATCATGAGCTTCTTTCATAACCTTCTGAGTCATATTCAGGTTTTCCTTCTTACACGGCACCACTAGGCGGCCTTTGAAGTACAAGGCGCCATCATCAGCAATAGTGAAGGATGAGGGATTTCCCTTTTTGATGTCTTGTTTAATCTTGTAGACTTCGGAGTCAAATCCCTGCATTGTCTTTATGGTGCCCACGAGATCGGGTTCAACAGCCAGGGTAAAGAGGGAACCCTGGGGAACAACACGGAGATTCATCTTGCGGAACTCCGGAGGAGGGGGAGCTAGTGCACCGGAGGAACAATATGGAGGTTCAGTTTCTGAATTCTTCAACAAGTGGGGCTGAACTTTGTGAACTCAAGGTGGTTGCAGAAGACTTGCGGCTCAAGGCATCAGCCATTACATTAGCCTTGCTCGGCGTATAGGAAATACCCAAATCAAAGTCTGCAATAGCTCCATCCATCTCTCGCCGACGGAGGTTCAGGTCTGGCTGAGTAAACAGATACTTCAGACTTTGGTGGTCGGTGAAGATCTCGCAACGATTACCGAGAAGGTAATGTCGCCACTGCTTTAGTGCATGAATGACGGCAGCAAGTTCGAGGTCATGAACTGGGTAGTTCTCCTCGTGAGGGCGCAACTGACGAGAGGCATAAGCAACCACTTTGCGCTCTTGCATTAGGACACCGCCTAATCCTTGACGAGAAGCGTCGCGGTAAATGACGAAGTCTTTCTTAGTATCAGGAGGAGCTAGCACTGGGGCAGAAGTCAACTTGTCCTTAAGTGCCTGAAAACTTTCCTGACATTTATCTGTCCATTGGAATTTGACGCCCTTATGCAACAGGTTAGTCAGAGGCCTGGCAATCTTGGAGAAGTTCTCGACGAATCGACGGCAATAGCTGGCGAGACCGAGAAAACTTCTGACTTGCTTAACGTTCTTCGGAGGAGTCCAATCGAGAATGGCCTGAACTCTTTCAGGGTTGACGGCAATACCATCCTTAGAATTGACATGCCCAAGATAGGTTACTTCGGGAAGCCAAAATTCACACTTGGAGAACTTGGCATAGAGTTGATGCTCTCGTAGCTTTTCCAAAGACAAGACGAAGATGTTCAAGATGTTCTTCTTCATTCTTGGAATAGATCAGATATCATCCAGATAAACCACGACGAACTTGTCGAGGTAATCCATGAATATATAGTTCATCGGTAGAGAAAGTAGCTGGAGCATTGGTTAAGCGAAGACATGACGGTGTACTCGTATGAACCATAGCGAGTCACAAATGCGGTCTTGGGGATATCCTCCTCACGAACACGGATCTGGTGGTAACCCAACCTCAAGTAGAGTTTCGAAAACACTGACGAACCAGCCAATTGATCATAAAGATCATTGATCCGAGGAAGAGGATACTTATTCTGAATGGTAGCTTGATTTATTGGACGGTAGTCTTGAACCAATCGGTTTGTCCCATCCTTCTTCTTAACAAAGAGAGAAGGTGCTCCCCAAGGTGAGCAACTTGGGCGAATGAAGCCGCTTTGAAGAGATTTGTCGATTTCCTCCTTTAGTTCAAGGAGTTCATGCGGCGGCATCTTGTATGGTCGCTTGGCTATAGGAGTGGTGCCTGGTTTCAAGTCGATGACGAATTCGACAGCTCTAGCAGGGGGAATCCCTGGAAGTTCTTCAGGGAAGACGTCTTGGAAATCGCAAACGACAGGAATGTTTTCAATTCCCTCGAGGGTGCGGCGCTCAATGCATTCAATGCATAGAGCCTTGCCTCGGCATCTTGAACCGCATTTAGCATTGTAGCTTACTATTTCATCGAAGGGTGTAGTAGATGGACGGTCTTAGTGGCGCAAACGATTGACGCCAGATGCGCTTTCAACCAATCCATCCCCAAAATGAGGTCGATGTTAGACGCCTTCGTGATAATGGGGAGGCATAGAATTCCAGCCCTTCGATTTCCACGGGACGCCGACGCCAACCATGGAGGTTTGACATTGTCCCAATGGGGTTTTTACCACTACCAAGAGTTCATCTCTTCACACTTAACGTCGTGCTTGTATGCAAAGTCTTGAGACATGAATGAATGCGATGCTCTGAATCGAATAAAACAGATGCAGTACTGAATTTACGAGGAGTGTACCCATCATCAGTAGCAGGCTGGTCTTGAGCTTCGCTCGGATCAACGTGGTTGGCCCGAGCTTGCCCATAAGACTTGCCGCTGTTGTTGCGGTTCGGTGTTTCCACGGCCAGTCGGGAAGGGCCGATTGATTACGGTTCGGTTTCATTCTCTAGCACGGTGCCTGCTGTCCGCACCAAGCATAAGCCATTATTGGGAGTGGGAACAGGAGCTTGGGGTGGCGGAGCTGGAAGCTTGGCTGCTTAGTCGTAGGCGCACGAGGTGTAGCATAGTTCGCTTTGGAGCAGGTGCATTCGGCTGGTACATGCTGTTGGGAATCCATATCTTGCGCTCATGAGGACGGGCCCAAGATGAGCCCGTGTCACGGTTGCGCCTGTTAGAGCTCTGGTATTCCTGCAGACCAGTTTCGACATTGATAGCTTTGTTCACCAGGGTGGCGAAATCAGCAAAGTCGTGCACTAGAAGTGCGAGCTTGATGTCAGCTTGCATCAGTTGCAATGTCCTCTTCAGCATAGCGAGACAAGTCCAAGAACTCTCGCTGATAGGCTTCAACAGTCTTGTTGCCTTGGGTGAGGTTGCGGAACTCACGCTTCTTCCGGTCCATGACCCCTTGAGGATGAAGCGAGCACGGAAGGCAGCCCGAAGTCTGCCGGTGATGAGTGTTCCAATCGGCAGAGTACGCCGTGGCTGTCCCACCATTGAGCTGCGGGTCCCTTCAGAAGAAGGAAGCAAAGGTGACATAGCTGGCAGGGCTACATCAGCAGACTCCATCTCATAGGTGATGTCACGGAGCCAGTCATCAGCATCCAGTGGCTGGGTTGAGCTGCGGTACACGCTGGGGTTCAGGCGTATGAAATCCTGCAGAGTTGTTCCGTTTGGGTGCTGGTTCATATTGGGGCGAGGGAACTGAGCCATCATGTTCTCCATGAACTGGCGATTCATCTCGAGCTGTTGGATCATACCAACCATGTACTCAGGCGGTGGTGGGAAGTTGGCACCACGACCACGACCTGCTAGCCTAACCATCCTGCTATTATATAACAGGGTAGTTCAGCATTTGAGAAATTAAGCAAGAGACAGAATCATTCATGATGAAACATGCATAATGAAAGCAAAGATGATGGGAACTACATAGTAGTTGGCATATCTTACAAAAGGAATCATGCATAGAGTCCGATACATAGAGTCCAAAGACATAGACTACTACATCATAGGCGGCACGCAGAGCTCATGGGTGAATACATCAAACACTAACAAGCAAGTCTACATCAGTCCCACGCAGTGCATCGGAGGTAGTCAGTAGCCCTAAAGTGATAGTGCGGCGGTGGATAGTCCTCCACGCCGCTGACACAGGGCCCGCGGATACTCGGTGCTGAATCCGGCGTCCGGTGGCGTGAAAGGGCTGGTGCGGAGAGTAGCCTCCCACGCCCGCCAACCGACACCCTGGGGCATCACGGTCCTGGCTGGGTAGATCGCAGAACGTGGCAGCTCTCCGGATCGGACAAAGGGGTGCATCAGCGTCAGAGCACGGTAGAGGTGCTGACGGGTGATGTACAACTCGTGGCGAAGAGCTCGGTTAGCTCGATCCAGCCCATCGCGATGCGTAACAAAGTTCGATGGTGGAAGGGCTCTCTGGTGACACGATGGTGTAGGCAGCAGTAGTAACCCTCCTCACCAACATCAGACGCGATAGCAATGTGCCTGAAGGGGGAGGTGTCCAACTCTCGATACTCTGCACGAAGACGTGTCAGAGCAGCATAAGCAGCATCGTGGACTGCCATATCGATAGTCACTCCAACACCATGTGCGGTGTGCAGCACAGTAGTGGACTCGTACTCCCGAGAGTAGAGGTGGACGATGGCGCTGCATCGCTTCCCGGTTATAGTCCCGGTACTCCTCATAGACGGTGTACTCAGGGTGCCGCGATATCCCGATAGGTCATCATCTCGCTAGCACCGCAGTGATCCCGAGGCACCAATGGCCGTCGTGTGGCGCATTTACCTGCCTCGTGGGTTCCATCTGAAAACAAAGACGCTTCAAAGGAGTCAAATGACGGTGTGGAAATTGCTCAAATACAATTCCAAAAACAACTTAGGCTATATCCAACTTTGGGGTGAATGCGGTCACGGATCCTAGTGATAGTTAGTAAAATCGCTTAACCCGAGTAGAAGAGAGTTCAGAGTCCCGAGTAAAGGTCGAGGAGTAAAAGATCCTAGTACCACCCGATGGCGACGTGGGCCCGTAAGGCACACAGCCAAGTTAGTAAAAGTTTTGCAATGTCTAGACTCGACTTCGCCAAGGAGTGTGGAAGGGGATTCCTACAGCAATGGCTCGATACCAACTTGTGACGCCCGATTCAACCGTACACTAATCATGCACGCAAATGTATACGATCAAGATCAAGGACTCACGGAAGATATCACAACACAACTCTACAAATAAAATAAGTCATACAAGCATCATAATACAAGCCGGGGCCTCGAGGGCTCGAATACAAGTGCTCGATCATAGACGAAGTCGTGGAAGCAACAATATCTGAGTATAGACATAAGTTAAACAAGGTGCCATAAGATGGCTAGCACAAACCGGGATACAGATCGAAGAGGAACAGGCCTCCCGCCTCGGATCCTCCTAGGTCACTCTCGGTCGCCGCCGAGCTGCACGTAGTAGTAGGCACCTCCGAGTAGTAGTCGCCAAAGGCGGTGGCGTCGACTCGGCTCCATCGTCTGTTGCAGCAATCGAGTAGAGGTAGGGGAAAAGGGGAACAAGGCAACCGTGAGTACTCATCCAAAGTACTGCAAGCAAGGAGCTACACTACATATGCATGGATATATGTGTAAAGGCCATATCGATGGACTGAATCTGCAGAATGCCGTAATAAGAGGGGATAGTTAGTCTTAACGAAGACTACGCTCGACTCTGCCTTGCAACAGTAGGAGGGACAATCAAGTCCTCCAAGTAACATCATATAGCAATAATCCTACCCGCAATCCCCTGCTCATAACCCCGAGCGAGAGCGACCACCGGTTGTATCCGCACTTGGAAGGGTGTGTTTTATCAAGTATCCGGTTCTAGTTGTCATAAGCTCAAGGTACAACTCCAAGTCGTCCTGCTTATCAAGATCACGGCTATTCAATAGATTAACTTCCTGCAGGGTGCACCATCTTACCCAAAGACGCTTGATCCCATTTGGCCGGACACACTTTCCGGGGTCATGCCCGCCGCGAAGATCAACACGCCGCAGCCCCACCTAGGCACAACAGAGAGGCCAACACGCGGTCTAAACCTAAGCGCCAGGGTCCGGCCCATCGCCTCGAAAGCACACACACACGTTGCGACGCTGGCGAAGCAGACCTAGCCCATCAGCGCTCCAGTCCAATCCGGCGCAGCCGCCCGTCATTGACGTCTGAAGTATTTCGGTGATACCACGACGCCGGATACCCATAACTACTCCCGCGTAGATGGTTAGTGCGATAAGCTCGTAGCCAACCCAGATCAAATACCAAGACCTTGTTAAGCGTGTTAAGTAATCGCGAACGCCGAACAGGCCAGCCCACCTCTCTCTAGGCGGTCTCAACCTGCCTGCCGCTCCGCCTCAATGATCCACTCATGGTGCTCCATCACCGACCCGACTTTAGTCTCACATGTATCATGTATAAGTAATAGTATATACCGTGATCAACTCCCGAGTGATCACGACCCGATAGTATAGCACGGCAGACGGACAAGAAAGTAGGGCCACAGATGAAAGTACTAGCATCCTATACTAAGCATATAGGATTGCGTAAGGTAACAATGGTTACAAGGACAAAGCTATGCAAAGCGGATAGGAGTATCCGAAAACAAGAACATGCTATACTACTCTAATGCAAGCGGTGTAGATAAGAGTAGGCGATATCCGTGATCAAGGGGGGGCTTGCCTGGTTGCTCGCAAGAGAGAGGGTCGCCAACACCGTAGTCGAACCGCCAACAGCAGGCGTCGGTCTCAGTAGTCTACCGGAGAGAAGAGGGGAAGAAACAATGAATACCAAGTAAACAGATGCATATCGATGCATGACATGCCAAGAAGCGATGCTAGGCGTGCCCTAACATGGTATGAGGGGGTATCGTTAGGGGGAAAACATCCGGCAAGCTTTTCTTGTTCCGGACGTCTGTCAGACGGATGAACCGAGAGGAAAGTTTGCAGGTTCGATAGGTTAGAGGCGTGTGGTGGACGAACGATCTGCGATCCGGATTCGCCTCGTCGCTCGAGCAACTTTCATGTTGAAAATATTTTAATCCGGATTACGGATTAAAAGATATGATTTTTAAAAGATTTTATTAATTTCTGGAATTTTATTAATTATTTAATTAATTTCGAAAATGCATTTATGACATCAGCATGATGTCATGCTGACATCAACAGTCAACAGGGTTGACTGAGTCAACCCTGACAGGTGGGTCCCGCATGTCATTCTCTAATATCTAATTAACCTAATCAGAGTTATTTAACATTGATTAATTAGGTTAATTAGTGATTAGGGTTAATTAATCAGAATTAATTAGATTACTTAATTACTTAATTAATTAATTAATTAATTAATTAATTAATTAATTAATTAATTAATTAGTTTTAATTCATTATCATTTTATTTTTAATCCTGTTATAAAAAAATCGTTCTTTGGGGGGGTGGGGCCCATGTCATCGCCCAGGGCCAAGCAAAGCGTGGCCTAACGGCCGTCTTGGCGAGCCCGAACCCGAGGCTAACGGGGCCGAGGCGCCGAGGCCAAGACAGCGTCGGGGCCGCAGCCACGCGCGACCCGGCGGGCGAGCGCGCACGGAGGCGACGGAGGTGGTGGGTTCGGGCCCGACGGGGGGTGCGCACACGGGGGGGCGGGTGCGAGCGACGGGCGCGAGGGGGAGGGGGGCTCATGACATGGGTGTCTGGCGACCGTGGCGGAGCAGCAGCCGGCGGGGCCGTGGTAGGAGGCCGGGTGGCGACGAGGGGTAAGGGGAGAGGAGGGAGCTCACGGAGGGTCGGGCCGGCGGCGAGAGCCGGGCGACGGGGCGGTTCGGGAGGGGGGAGAGAGGACGAGAGGGAGCAGGGGGCGCTCCATGGACGCGGCCGGCGCGTGCGTACGCGGCCATGGCGAGCGGCGGACGTGGCCAGGGCGGCCCCTGGTCGTGGTGGTCGGCGCCAAGCGACAGAGGGAAAGGGGAGAGGAGGAGCTCACGTCAGGTGCGTGGGGACTAGGGAGGCGGCTCGGTGGAGGCCGGTGACGACCGGCGAGGAGGCGGTTGGGGTAGCGTGCTTGCCGGCGTCGGGAGGCGGAGGGTCGGGGTCGACCAGCGGCGTGCTCGTGCTTGGGGTGACGGAGGGAGGAGGGAGGTCCCCGGTGGGGCGGCGGGGCCGGAGACGAGGTGGGCGCGGGGGGGTCTCGGTCGGGGTCTCCGCCGATCCAGATCGGGCGAGGGCAGGGAGAGGGGGGCGCGGGGGGAGGGGGCGGCTAGGGTTCGGCCGCGGGGTTGGGGATAAGCGGCGGGCTCTTGCCGGGCGGGCCAGGGGGAATGGGCCAGGGGAGGGGCCAAGTGGGGAGGGAATGGGCCAGGGGAATGGGCCAAGGGTTTTTCCTCCCCTTTTCTTGTTTTTCTTTTCTTTTCTTTTCCTTTTCTGTTTTAGTTTATTTAAAATGCCGAGCATTTTACAAAAATTAGTGCACCCCACCATAATTAGGTTAGCTATTTTAGACAACCCCCGAACATTTTTAGTCTTTGTTTTGAAACCTTTTATCTTTGCTTTTGTTTTGATTTTTGTTTTAGAACGGGTTCGAATCAAAAAGAGAGGTTTGGCACAGTAACCGAGGTGATCACTGTTGCATAACCATCCGGGCGTTACAGGATTATACGCACTTTTACCTTTCCGCCTTTGCTAGCCTCTTCGGTACCGTGCATTGCCCTTTCTCACCTTGAGAGTTGGTGCAAACTTCGCCGGTGCATCCAAAACCCGTGATATGATACGCTCTTTCACACTTAAACCTCCTTATATCTTCCTCAAAATAGCCACCATACCTACCTATTATGGCATTTCCATAGCCATTCCGAGATATATTGCCATGCAACTTTCCACCGTTCCGTTCATCATCATTAGAAAATACTTTACTTTTGTCATATTGCCATTGCATGATCATGTAGTTCACATCGTATTTGTGGCAAAGCCACCATCCATTATTTTTCATACATGTCACTCTTGATTCATTGCACCATCTCGGTACACCGCCGGAGGCATTCATATAGAGTCATACCTTGTTCTAGTTTCGAGTTGTGATCCTTATGTTGTAATCAATAGAAGTGTGATGATCATCATTATTAGAGCATTGCCCAAAAAAAGAGAAAGGCCAAAAAGAGAAAGGACAAAAAAAGAAAAAGAGAAAGGCCCAAAAAAGAAAATAAATAAAAAGGGCAATGTTACTATCTCTTTTTCCACACTTGTGCTTCAAAGTAGCACCTTGTTCTTCATGTAGCGAGTCTCATATATTGTGCTTCAAAGTAGCACCATGTTTTTCATATAGTGAGTCTCATAAGTTGTCTTTTTATACTAGTGGGAATTTTTCATTATAAAACTTGGCTTGTATATTCGTACGATGGGCTTCCTCAAATGCCCTAGGTCTTCATGAGCAAGCGAGTTGGATGCACACCCACTAGTTTTCTTTTGTTGAGCATTCATAGCTCTAGTGCATCTGTTGCATGGCAATCCCTACTCCTCATGTTGACATCAATTGATGGGCATCTCCATAGCCCATTGATTATACTCGTCAATGTGAGACTTTCTCCCTTTTTGTCTTCTCCACACAATCCCCATCATCATATTCTATTCCACCCATAGTGCTATATCCATGGCTCACGCTCGTGTATTGCGTGAAGGTTGAAAAAGTTTGAGATTATTTAAGTATGGAACAATTGCTTGGCTTGTCATCGGGGGTATATAAGTTGGGAACATCTTTGTGTGACGAAAATGAAGCATAGCCTAACTATATGATTTTGTAGGGATGAACTTTCTTTTGCCATGCTATTTTGAGAAGACATGATTACTTTGATTAGTATGCTTGAAGTATTAATATTTTTATGTCAATATGAACTTTTGTCTTGAATCTTTCGGATCTGAATATTCATATCACAAGTAAGAAGAATTACATTGAAATTATGCCAACTAGCATTCCACATCAAAAATTATCTTTTTTATCATTTACCTACTCGAGGACGAGTAGGAATTAAGCTTGGGGATGCTTGATACGTCTCCAACGTATCTATAATTTTTGATTGCTCCATGCTATAGTATCTACAGTTTTAGGCAATATTGGGCTTTATTATCTACTTTTATATTACTTTTGGGACTAACCTATTAACCGGAGGCTCAGCCCAGATTTGTTGTTTTATGCCTATTTCAGTATTTCGAGGAAAAGGAATATCAAACGGAGTCAAAACGGAACGAAATCAACTGGAGAAGTTATTTTTGGAAGGAAAGCCACCCGATGGACTTGGAGTGCACGTCAGGAAAGAAGGTAGGTGCTCACGAGGGTGGGGCCGACCCCACTTCGGGCGCCCCCGCCTCGTGCCCCCCCTGGTCCACCGACGTACTTCTTTCACCCATATATACCTCGTGCACCTAAAACTTCCGAATAGAAGATAGATTGGGAGTTCCATCGCCGCAAGCCTCTGTAGCCACCAAAAACCTCTCGGGAGCCCGTCTCAACCCCTACCGAAGGGGGAACCCATCACCGTGGCCATCTTCATCATCCCGGTGCTATCCATGGCGAGGAGGGAGTAGTTCACCCTCGGGGCTGAGGGTATGTACCAGTAGCTATGTGTTTGATCTCTCACTCGTGTTCCCTCTATGGCACGATCTTGATGTATCCCGAGCTTTGCTATTGTAGTTGGATCTTATGATGTTTCTCCCCCTCTACTCTCTTGTGATGAATTGAGTTTCCCCTTTGAAGTTATCTTATCGGATTGAGTCTTTAAAGATTTGAGAGCACTTGATGTATGTCTTGTCGTGCGTATCTGTGGTGACAATGGGATATCATGTGCCACTTGATGTATGTTTTGGTGATCAACTTGCGGGTTCCGCCCATGAACCTATGCATAGGGGTTGGCACACGTTTTCGTCGTGATTCTCCGGTAGAAACTTTGGGCACTCTTTGAAGTACTTTGTGTTGGTTTGAATAGATGAATTGAGATTTTGGGGTGCATATCGTATAGTCATACCCACGGATACTTGAGGTGACATTGGAGTATCTAGGTGACATTAGGGTTTTGGTTGATTTGTGTCTTAAGGTGTTATTCTAGTACGAACTCTAGGGCTGTTTGTGACACTTTTAGGAATAGCCCAACGGATTGATTGGAAAGAATTACTTTGAGGTGGTTTCGTACCCTACCATAATCTCTTCATTTGTTCTCCGCTATTAGTGACTTTGGAGTGACTCTTTGTTGCATGTTGAGGGATAGTTATATGATCCAATTATTTTATTATTGTTGAGAGAACTTGCACTAGTCAAAGTATGAACCCTAGGCCTTGTTTCCTAGCATTGCAATACCGTTTATGCTCACTTTTACCACTTGTTACCTTGCTGTTTTTATATTTCAGATTACAAAAACCTATATCTACTATCCATATTGCATTTGTATCACCATATCTTCGCCGAACTAGTGCACCTATACAATTTACCATTGTATTGGGTGTGTTGGGGACACAAGAGACTCTTTGTTATTTGGTTGCAGGGTTGCTTGAGAGAGACCATCTTCATCCTACGCCTCCCACGTATTGATAAAACTTAGGTCATCCACTTGAGGGAAATTTGCTACTGTCCTACAAACCTCTGCACTTGGAGGCCCAACAACGTCTACAAGAAGAAGGTTGTGTAGTAGACATCAAGTAGGGATTGCCATGCAACGAATGCACTAAGAGCTATAAGTATATGAAAGCTCAATATGAAATTAAGTGGGTGTGCATCTAATCCTATAATGAAAAATTCCCACTAGTATATGAAAGTGACAACATAGGAGACTCTCCATATGAAAAACATGGTGCTACTTTGAAGCACAAGTGTGGAACTAGCATGCCCCTTCTTTCATTATATCTTTTATTTATTTTTTATATATATTTTCTCTCTCATTGTCCGTAGTCTCATCCCGACTTGTGGGGAAATCATAGTCTCCATCATCCTTTCTTCACTGGGGCAATGCTCTAAAAATGAATAATGATGATCATCACACATCTATTTACTTATAACTCAAAAGAAATAAAAATTACAACTTGATACCTATAATAAAGTATGACTATATGAATGCCTCTGGCGGTGTACCAGGATGTGCAATGATCTAGCATAACAATGATATCAAAACATGGACAAACCATGGAAATATCATGCTAGCTATCTTACGATCATGCAAAGCAATATGACATTGAATGCTCAAGTCATCAAAACGGAAGTGGTGGAAGTTGCATGGCAATATATCTCGGAATGGCTATGGAAAGGCCATAATAGGTAGGTATGGTGGCTGTTTTGAGGAAGATATAATAAGGCTTATGTGTGATAGAGCGTATCATATCACGGGGTTTGGATGCACCTGCCAAGTTTGCACCACATCTCAATATGAGAAAGGGCAATGCATGGTACCGTAGAGGCTAGCAAGCTGCGGAAAGGTAAGAGTGCATATAATCCATGGACTCACATTAGTCATAAAGAACTCATATACTTATTGCAAAAGTTTATTAGCCCTCTAAGTAAAGTACTACTACGCATGCTCCTAGGGGGATACATTGGTAGTAAAAGACCATCGCTCATCCCTGACCGCCACTCATAAGGAAGACAATAAATAATAAATCATGCTCCAACTTCATAGCATAACGGGAGACCATACGTGCATGCTTCGGGAATCACAAACCTTAACACCAATATTCCTACTAACCACGACCATTTACTAGTACCTCCCACATATTATCATCTCTATATCACAAAACTATTGCAAGGAATCAAACATATCATATTCAGTGATCCATAAGTTTTATGTAGGATTTTATGACTAACCATGCAATTGACCAATTCATGTTGACTCTCTAAATAGATATAAGTGAAGCATGAGAGTTTAGTTCTTTCTACAAAAGATCATGCTCTAATAATTATAAGTGAAGCAAAAGATCATTCTACAAAAAACTTTTTTGTATGTGAAGAGAAACAAGCAATCCAAACTTCAAATGATATAAGTGAAGCACATGAAGCATTCTATAAAGCCATACTCAAAAGATATAAGTGAAGTGCAATGAGCATTCTATAAATCAACCATGGACTATCTCATACCAGCATGGTGCATAAAAGAAAAATGAAAACTAAATGCAAAAGACGCTCCAAGATTTGCACATATCACATGAACAAACAAAGACGAAAACATACCGATACTTGTTGAAGAAAGATGGGATGCCTTCCGGGGCATCCCTAAGCTTAGACACTTGAGTCTCCTTGAATATTTACTTGGGGTGCCTTGGTAATCCCCAATCTTGAGCTCTTTCCTCTCCTCCTTCTCCTCATATCGAGACCTCCTCGATCATTGATCACTTCATCCACACAAAACTCAACATAAAGCTCGGTAAGATCCATTAGTATAATAAAACAAATCACTACTCTAAGTACTGTTGCAAACAAATTCATATTTTTTTGCATTGTAGCTACTATAATATAACTTTTCATGTCTTATACCACAGATAAAAATCGATAGTTTCATCAAAACAAGCAAACAATGCATCAAAAACAGAATATGTCTTAAAAAGGACAGTCTGTAGCAATCTGAACACCTACCATACTTCTGGTGCTCCAAAAATTCTGAAAACTTAGGAAAAAACAATTTTGATAGAAATATTGTGCAAGAAGTTTCAGAAACTTTCGACGTTCCAGTAAAAAATGTAAAATCACGCACTAGAGACAAAGTTTCTGTTTTTGCACCGCACATACCAACAAGCAATCTACTCATCCTAAAGGCAAATCTTGTCACAAAAATACAATACAATGGATTTGTACAAGGGGATAATTATTTTTGCTGAAAATTTTCTGCAATTCAAGATTCTCAAAGTTTCCATGGGCATGAACAAAGTTCAAGGCATGCTCCCGCTTCCACGGTGCTCGTCTTTCTCACTTCCACTTTTCTTTTTGTGAAGTTTTAAGTTCCCCTCTATATTTTTTTGTTTTTAAACTTTATAAAAGCACTCAATCGAAATAAACGACTCTCTAAAACTTCCGGGTTGTCTCCCTGGCAGCGCTTTCTTTAAAGCCATTAAGCTAGGCATAAAGTGCTCAAGTAATGGATCCACCCGGATCCCAAGGTATATCAAAGCCAATTTTAATTAACAATGATTTGGCATTTAGTAGTGAGCACAAAGCAACATATATCATACAATGACGAAGTATAACTCTCTTCCTATGCATCGGCATGTCATACAAGAACAATTCATGCACATTAAGTAAAGGCCAATACATAGCATAAGCAGTTTCTTGCAATTTTATCGTTTTGGAAACATAGAGAGGTGGAGATATAGTTCCTCTCTCATAATAATTGCAAGTAGGAGCAGCAAGCACATGCATATTATAATCATCAAAATCATCATGTGCAACGGTAAAAGGCAACCCATCAATGTAATCCATAATAAGTGCAAATTTCTTCGATATAGTGTAGTTTGGAGAATTCAAAAAGATAGTAGGACTATCATGTGTGGGTGCAATAGCAACAATTTCATTCTTAACATAAGGAACTATAGCAAGTTTATCTCCCATAAGCATAATTCAAATTGGCATCATGGTAACAAGCATAGCAAGCATCAAGTTAATCAAAAAGGGATATTTCAAAAGAATCAACGGGATCATAGCAATTATCATAGCATTCATCCTTCGGTAAGAACGAAGGGAAATTAAAAAATGTATGAGTTGAAGAGTTACTCTCATTAGAAGGTGGGCACGGGTGATCAATCTGCTCTTCCTCTGCTTGTTCTTCGATCTCCTCATCATCTTTTTCATCCAATGAGCTCACAGTTTCATCAATTCCTTCTTCCATAGACTCCTGCAAAATATTAGTCTCTTCTTGGACAGCTGAGACTTTCTCAATAAATATATCAATATCGGAATTGTATTTGTAATTATCATAGCAATATTTAAGGATAGCAAAATTTTCAGGCCTATAAACTGAATCATCAAAATCTTCAAACTTTTCAAACAAAGATTCAATTTCATAAGCACCCTTAAAAGCAACAAATTCTTCTATTTGTTCCACATCATAGTAATCATATATACCATTAGAATAAGAAGCTAAGGTTTCATTATCATTAAATTTGCATGAAAACGGAAGGTGTGGAGCATTCATCCTAGAGCAACAAGTAAAATCATATCACATACCAATGCAACATATCAATTTGATCCCATAACAGTTTCCCTTTTTGTGTCAAGTGATGACCCACAAGTATAGGGGATCAATTGTAGCTCTTTTCGATAAGTAAGAGTGTTGAACCCAACAAGGAGCAGAAGGAAATGACAAGTAGTTTTCAGTAAGGTAGTGCCTGCAAGTGCTGAAATTGTAAGTAGCAGAGTAGTTTGATAGCAAGATAATTTGTAACGTGCAAGTAACGATAGTAGTAACAAAAGTGCAGCAAGGTAGCCCAATCCTTTTGAGGCAAAGGACAGGCCAAAACGGTCTCTTATGATAAGCAAAGCGTTCTTGAGGGTACATGATAACCCACAAGTATAGGGGATCACAACAGTTTTCGAGGGTAGAGTATTCAACCCAAATTTATAGATTCGACACAAGGGGAGCCCAAGAATATTTGAAGGTATTAGCAGCTGAGTTGTCAATTCAACCACACCTGGAGATTAATTATCTACAACAAAGTGATTAGTAGCAAAGTAGTTTGATAGTAGTGACAGCAGCAACGGTAGCAGTTACAGTGATAGCAGTAATTTTGTAGCAAGTGTAACAGTGATGATAGAAATAGTAACGCAGCAAGATCAATAAGGATAAATTCGTAGGCATTGGATCGGTGACTTGTTGGATGATATTCATCATGTGACAGTAATAACCTAGGGCAATACGGCACTAGCTCCAGTTCATCGATATAATGTAGGCATGTATTCCGTAAATAGTCATATGTGCTTTATTAAAAGAACTTGCATGACATCTTTTGTCCTACCCTCCCGTGGCAGCGGGGTCCATATTGGAAACTAAGGGATATTAAGGCCTCCTTTAATAGAGAACCGGAACAAAGCATTAACACATAGTGAATACATGAACTCCTCAAACTACGGTCATCACGGGGAGTGGGCCCGGTTGTTGTCACTCCGGGGTTGCCGGATCATAACACGTAGTAGGTGACTATAACTTGCAAGATCGGATCTAAAAGATGGATATAATGATGAATTCATAAACAGTTCAGATCTGAGTTCATGGCACCCGGGCCCAAAGTGATAAGCATTAAGCATAGCAAAGTCATAGCAACATCAGGAACAGGGATCAAGCCCTAACAAAACTAACCCGATTACATGATGAATCTCATCCAACTCCTCACCGACCAGCGTGCCTATGAAGGAATTACTCACTCTCGGTGGGGAGGATCATGGAATTGGCGATGGAGATTGGTTGGTGATGACGAAGAACGAAGATCCCCCTCTCCGGAGCCCCAAACGGACTCCAGATCTGCCCTCCCAAGGAAGAATAGGGCTTGGCGGGGCCGAGACAATTCTTTCTCCCTATTTTTTCTAGAATAATGTGAATTTATAGTATCAGGGGGGTCGTCAGCGGGGCCACCAGGTGGGTACAACCCACCTGGGCGCGCTAGGAGAGGGGGGCGCGCCTTGGTGGGTTGTGCCCAACCAGGCCCCCTCTCTGGTGGGTCTTGGCTCCAAAAATTCTTATTATTGATATAAAAAATCCTTGCAAAGTTTCGTTCCATTCCGAGAACTTTTATTTCTGCACAAAAACAACACCATGGTAGTCCTGCTGAAAAAAGCGTCAGTCCGAGGTTAGTTTCATTCAAATCGTGCAAATTTGAGTCCAAAACAAGAGGAAAAGCGTGAGAAAAAGTAGATACATTGGAGATGTATCAGTACACGGGAATTTCGTCTAGTCACTTTCATCATGTTGGTTTAATTCGTGTTCGCTACTTTGATAATTTGATATGTGGGTGGACCGGTGCTTAGGTGTTGTTCCTACTTGAACAAACCTCCTACTTATGATTAACCCTCCCGCAAGCATCTGCAACTATGAGAAAAGTATTAAGAATAAATTCTAACCATAACATTAAACTTTTGGATCAAATCGGTCCCTTACGGAATAGCGCATAAACTAGGGTTTACCCTTCTGTCACTCTCGCTGTCGGTGTCAAAACCTGCCGATCGGTAGGGGGTCCCAAACTGTGCGTCTGAGGACCGAAGGTAACAGGAGACAGGGGACGCGATGTTTTACCCAGGTTTGGGCCCTCTTAATGGAGGTAATACCCTACTTCCTGCTTGATTGACTTTGATGAGTATGGGGGTTACAAGAGTTGGTCCACCTCAAGATCGTAATGGCTAAACCCTAGATGTCTAGCCTGTATGATTTGTGATGATCTCTACGGACTAACCCCTCATGTTTATATAGACACTGGAGGGGGCTTGGGTTATACAAAGTCGGTTTACAGAAAAAGGAAACTACACGACTGGACACCAAGCTTGCTATCCACGCAAAGGAGAGTCCCATCCGGACACGGGGGAAGGTCTTCTGTCTCGTATCTTCACGGCCCATTAGTCCGGCCCATGTCACATAGCCCGACCATCCGAGGACCCCTTAATCCAAGACTCCCTCAGTAGCCCCCGAACTTGCCTTCAATGACGATGTAGTATCCGACTTTATGTCTTCGGCTTTGCAAGGAGGGTTCTCCATTGTACTTCAGATTGACGATAGTTCGGCTCCACTTTAAATACCATATGCTATTGATTCTTCACTGTCGTCGCCTCGGCTTCCACCTGTCAAACAAATGTGAATAGTCTATGTGTCTTTTTACAAATAACCCCTTGACCATGCAGGAAAGGCGCCTATTTAAGGAGATTAGATCTCAGATGCCATTCCACACCACATGGAAATCCTTAGAACTCACCATAGGAAATTGCCCAAACATGGCCAGTGCTCCTAGCTCTTCCTCGTGTCCCAACATCCCTCAAAAAGGCGACTGGGAAAGCTGTTCGGTATCCCACGCCCATCTGAACAAACTTCAGACGCAGGGATACCTTCCCCCCATGGATCTAATCTCCGTTCGAGCTGGATTAACTTCCATCGACGGCGAAGCCGTGGCGGATAATTTCCCCAATCCTTCTAAAGAGGAGTGGGTGTGCTTCATTTCTTTCCTTTTGAGAGGCGTAGGATTTCCTATCTACCCTTTCCTCAGAGGTCTACTAGAGTATTACGGCCTCCAACTACACAATCTGACGCCAGGCTCCATCCTGCATATTGCGGGCTTTGTTGCCCTTTGCGAGCTGTTCCTAGGCTGCGAGGCTCATTTTGAGCTATGGCAAAAAAAATCTGCCTCATCCCCTGCTCCCAAAAGGGATCTATATTCAAGGTGGGCGGCGCTGAAGTATGGCACGTAGCCGGGACAGGATACCAGTCCAGCACTCCAAACAAGGCATCTGAAGAGTGGCCCTCAGAGTGGTTTTATATTGGAGACGTCATTCTTCCGGACCCAATCCGGCGCGGTCTTCCCAAATTCTCCAGTGCTCCTTTAAAAAAGCGCACCAGCTGGCGTCCCCGAAGCCTCGAGGAAGAAGATAGTGCGGAGGTTAAGAGGCTAGCAAGCAAGATCAGAGTTCTTGCCACCTCTGGGCTGTCTATAATCGAGGTAATGGCGATTTTAATAACGTGATGTGTTCAGCCACACCAATCTAGAGGTCTTCCCATATGGAATTATAATGGGGAGGACGATGTGTCCCGTTGTGTGCGCAAGGGTCCAGACAATTTTGCCACTCTGGCCACCATCTTGGCCGACCTTTACAAAGGGGAGAAGGAAGACTTAGCTCGTTTGACATGTCAAGAAGGCTTTTCCATGTACAACCCCATCCCCTGGGTGAGTTTTTCTTCGATTATAGGCCTCACTCAATCTCCTTCCTAAGTTATGCTAGTCGAATTTAATCCGGCTATTTTTAATAGGAGTGGAGAAAGGTCGTCGAGGGGGTCTATAGCGCTGCTCCGCAGCCAGAGGACCATATTCGAGATCTGGATCCCAGATATGAAGAAGATCCGGATATATTTATAGAAATTAAGCAGGGGATATTTTATCAGGTGAGCTACAATGGCACGGAAGTGGCCATTATAGCCGATTACCCTGGCCTTCTCCCCTCCTCGCATGTAAGTACCCAGGAGATGTCTCCTCCAAAAGAGTTTTCCCATCGCGCCTCACCCACCGCACTGTCTCATGCTCCGAAGGTGCGGCGCTTGTCTCGCCGAGCTGTATTAGAGGCATCCTCCAAGAAGGCGATGCCCGCACAGCGCGAGTCTTTGAAAAGAAAGGCAAACGGCGATACCATCGGGCCCCACCTGCACCAAAGAGGTACCTTTTTAACATGCATCCTGCGAATAGGCTGGATTGTGACGTTTTCTGTTGTGTCATATTTTAGGAATAGTATACACTGGACTGTATCCCGGGACCTCGCCGGCCAGGCGTCGACTAATCCGGTCCCGGACCCTGCCCTGAGGACTAGGGTTGACACGGGCGCAACGCCGGATTGTTATCTCCAAGAGGATTCGGATAATGTATCCGTCACCAATTCCGAAGTGGGGAGCACAATGAATCATTGGTGGCGGAAAGAAGCCATGCGTGACCCGAGTTTCACCGAAGAAGCGTTCAACGCCCTCAGCTCGGCGGATGCATATATCCGAGCTGCCCGGGATGGACTTGCTGGAGCAAATCACCAGCTTTCAAACGACATGCGGATAAAAACTTGGAGTAGATTCAATAAGCATGTGCTAGTAGCCCCCGAGACTTGAAGCAGTTGGCCCAACTGATTTAAGTGTCGTTATATCATCAGGTACTTGCGGCGAAAAATGACACACTGTCCGAGGAGCTTGAAGAATGCTGGACCAAGCTAGCTGCTGCCACCGCCAAACTGGAAAGGTTGAAAAAATCAAGGGAGGCACCTGATGGTAAGTACAACAGTATCCAAAAAAGACGATTCTGTGCCAACAATGATTTTTAAATATGCATTGTTTTATTTACGGCTGAAGGATCAGCAGATCAGTTGGAGGAGAGGCTAAAGGTTGCTCAGGCGAAAAAACAACATGCCGAAGGGCAAGAAGCCGCTGGTCAACATGTACTAACACGGACCATTAATGAGAAGAACAAACTACAGAATGCGAACATCAAGCAAGCCGAAGAGCTATAGGATGTAAGAGCCCAACTCGCATGCCTTGAAGGAGAACAAAAGCTGAAAGGCGGCATATTCAGTATGTCTTTTAACCTGACTTTCACACGGTCCCCTGATGGGAAGTCTTACGGAATTATTCCTATAGGTGTGTTAACTGGGTGGCCTGAGGGAGAAGTGTTCGGATTTCAAGGTGACTTGCTGCAAGAGCTATCCAAAGTGCACGAGCGAGCTCGGAAAGCAATGAGGAACATGGCTAAGGCTTTATGGCCGTCCGATTCCCCTCCAGGAATGATGGGGGAGCTCACGGATTTATTCAGGGGAGCTCGTCTTCGTTTTGAGCTATGGAAGGCATCCGCATGTCGAGAAGGTGCACGAGAAGCCTGGGCCATGGTGAAAACGCAGTATACCGGACTTGATCCGAATCATATGGCCCGAGTCGGACCTCGGGGACCAGACGGACAAGAAATTCCGGTTAGCTTGGTGTACGACCAAGTTAAGACAGCCGCCAAATTTTCACAACAGGACTGTAAGTTAGACAGCCTGATAGATGGCATAGATAAAGAGTAGGCATGTTATTTTATGTAACAATACACTTTATCATCAAATTTATCTCCGGCCGAATTGTAAAAGATTGTCATGGCAGACCTTCCGCTTCGACCTCTGAAACCCAAGGGTTGGAGTGTTTCCGAATACTATACCTGTGGTAAATACCAAGTATGTGCGGAAACCAGGCAATCTGGTCATAGTGCTTGAACAAACAAACTGTGTTCAAGGAGTTATGTTATATTACTTTTTAACGTAAGAAACATCTTCCAGATAGAATAGTTCCGTTAAGGGTTCCTTTCCCTAGGTAAGCATGCGTTGTTTATGCATGCCAATACTGTGATGCTAAAAATCACCTGAGGTTGCCACGTCCGTCCACTCAAAGTGGTCGGTACGTCGGAGCAGGCAATAGAGCGACATCGCCTTCTCTCCCAATCGGGAGATAAAGCGGCTCAAGGCTACCACGCACCCAGCTAATTTTTGGACCTGCTTTAGGTCTGTTGGCATCTCCAATTGTGACAGGGCTCGGATTTTGGCCGAATTTGCTTCGATTCCTCTATAGGAAAAAATGAACCCGAGCAGCTTTCCGGCCGGAACGCCGAAAACGCATTTTTCCGGATTGAGCCGTATGTCATATGCTCGGAGATTGTCGAATGTAAGGCGTAAATCGTCCACCAATGATTCGACGTGTTTAGTTTTGATGACTACATCATCTACATATGCCTCCACCGTCTTGCCAATTTATTTTTCCAAGCATGTTTGAATCACGCGTTGGTAAGTGGCGCCAACGTATTTGAGTCCGAAAGGCATAGTGTTGAAGCAGAAAGGCCCATACGGAGTAATGAACGCCGTTGCGGCCTGATCGGATTCCTTCATCTTAATCTGATGGTATCCGGAGTACGCGTCGACGAAACATAGTGAATCGTGTCCTGCAATTGCATCAATGATTTGGTCAATGCGGGGCAATGGTAAGGGGTCTTTAGGGCAGGCCTAGTTGAGGTCTTTGAAATCGACACAAAGGCACCAGGATTTGTTCTTCTTTGGTACCATGACCAAGTTTGCTGGCCAGTCCGGGTGTTTGATCACTCTGATGAACCTGGCTTCAATTAATTTGGCTAGCTCCTCCCCCATAGCTTGTCGCTTGGGTTCGGAAAATCGCCGAAGCATTTGCTTGTCTGGCTTGAACCCCTCAATTATGTTGAGGCTGTGTTCGACCAATCTGCGTGGGATTCCTGGCATATCCGAAGGATGCCAGGGGAAAATGTCTCAATTCTCGCGTAGGAATGCTCTTAGAGCGGTGTCGACCGTCGGATCCAGCTGTGCCCCAATGGTTGTTGTTTTAATGGGACCCGTCGGGTGAACTTGAAATTTGACTATTTTGTCTGCTGGTTTAAAAGAAGTGGACTTAGGCCTCTTATCGAGGATTACGTCGTCTCTATCCACTGTAGAATGCAGAGCGGTGACCTCCTCTGCCGCAAGGGCCTCGGATAATGCCTCGAGGGCCAAGGATGCGGTTTTGTTTTCGACGCGGAGTGCTATGTCCGGATCACTAGCGATAGTGATAACTCCGTTGGGCCCGAGCATTTTGAGCTTCATGTACCCATAATGGGGTATGGCTTCAAAGCGAGTGAATGTGTCTCGCCCCAACAGGGCGTGATATCCGCTATTGAAAAGGTGCCACGTGGAAGATTAACTCTTCAGACCTGTAGTTCTCCGGCGTGTCGAATACTACATCAAGTTTGAGTTTCCCCGAGCATCATGCTTCTCGACTGGGGATAATTCCTTGAAAGGTTGTACTGCTTTGCTCAATGTGGCTCTTTTCTATTTGCATTTTATCGAGCATGTCCTTGTAGATAAGGTTCAGTCCACTGCCGCCGTCCATGAGCACCTTGGTGAGTTGAAAGCCGTCCACAGTTGGGTTAAGGACCAAGGCGGCTGGTGCTCGGACTGATCGGGCCCTTGGTTCGTCGTTGGCATTAAAAGTAATTGCCATGGCGTTCCAAGGATTTATTGCGGCTACTTGCGGAGCGCCCTTTTGCGCCGATTATTTGAAGAAAAGGTCTCGAAGACCGTAAATACATTGAGATCGTCATTCTTCGAGGAGGCACTACTGCAAGATACTGCTAATGCGACACTACGATCAGAGACCCTTTGCCGAAACTGTGTGCGATGCAATAATCGCAAATGGTGGTGTAAAAAACCGTCAAAAAAGGTGCAAAACATTTGCGATGGCGGAGCCATCAAACAAGGTTCAGATTTTAGTTGCATGTGCGATGCAGGACACACGGTTAATCCATTCAAACTGTCTGCGATGAGGCAGAACAACAGAAACGGGCCGCCATAACAATGTGTGTGCGATGCAGGACACACGGTTAATCCATTCGAACTGTTTGCTATGAGGTAGAACAACACAGACGGTCAATACAGTTACTTCGTGTGCGATTCTGTGTGTACAAAATACTTTGAAAAATGCAGACTAGTTGCTTGCGGTGGCGGAGTATCGCACACGATGTGTCTGCGAGTACTCGTGTGCGATGATTAGTATGTTACACATACGTTTCCTTATGTTAACATGTGTGTGAATTTGCAATATGGACAGTTAATATGCAAATGCCTTCTTGACATCAGACACACGCTTAAACTCAATGAACTGTGTACGATACTAATACTTTCCATGAAAATTTATGAACTTGGGTAACAGCATTTGAGTAACATATATATAGTGGTTACACTATTCGACAAAAGGAGGATCTTCGTAACACGGTTTTGACAACCATATCCATATCTACATACTTAACATAGTAACAACTATCACATTTTAAGAGGCTAAGGACCAACAACCATATGGTACATATCTACATACTTAACATATATAATAACAACTAGCACATTTTAAGAGGTTGAGGGCCAACAACCACAACTATCCACTGGAAGCAGCTTGATCACGGCGACTCGACATCTCGTCAATGAAAAGGAAGAGCCCTCATGTGCCTTCGTAGAGCATGAGTAGAACAATGTCTCCAATTTTCCAATATGGATGCATTGGTACAAGAAGCGAGAACATGTTAATTTGAATGGTTCCATTTCTGTGGTAAATGCAGTACCTTGCAATCACTTTGGCGTTATTAGCAGGCACAAGTGTAATTCGACCACGCCGGGAAATCGATCCAGGAACTGCTACAGGGGGCAATTTCTGTTGACATGTAGAATAAAAAACAATTGTAACATATCATTGAAGATATATATAGTTTATGAGCATCAACATTAAAATAAGACTTTTTACCAGCATTTTGTGCACACAATTGGTCTCGTTCAGTGTGTGCACCATAGGTCTAATTAATCCCATCCAAAATCCAGCATTCATACGCTGTGTTATCTCTGTCAGATTATCAACAAAGTTTATGACATTCTTCAAGTCCTTCCAGTGAAATTTGGTACGCTTAGTAACATACAGATCATTCACTATGCATCCAACATATCCTTCTTAAAAGGTGGAAAGCTATTATTTATTCAGAACATGGCAGAAGAATATATAGTGCACATAAATTGGTAAATAGAATTTGTTGCTGCCTAGGAACGGAGTCGGAATATGATATCACAATTGGTTGCTTAAATAGTGATCAATTGGTTGCTTAAATAGTAATATGATAGCATGGAGAAATTTGAAAGGACACTAACCTCGATCAGACTTTGATCGGCTGAGGACGTTGGGGAAGTAAACATCCATGTTAATTAGACCAGGCTGTGGTGCACGCACTAGAATTTAATTGCCAGCTCTCAGTTCATAACACTTAGACATTTTTCTCCAAAGGTCCGTATTAAAATAGGATTGACCATCTTTATCAAGTTTTATGCTAACCGTCATTGTAAATCCATGCTGCATTGTCAATATGACATCCTGGGAGTCATCAGCAAAGTAAAGCCCAAGATTTCCTTCTACTCCTGTTCTTGCAAAGCAAGGGATGTACTGCTTGAAATGAATATTAAGATCGTAAATTAGATATATTGAAATAACAGAGCAAGATGCAAATATGGGAGTAACTGATAGAACATATCCATATATATAGATGAAAGCAAAGTACAAAAATATAGAATTAAAAATAGATAATGTAACAAAGGTTTGATGCAAATATATAGATAATGTAGCAACAGACGGTATATGTTCACAAATTTAGGCCATGCCGACCGTGGTAGGTTGAGATTGAACATACTGAGCGCTCCCTGAAGTCATCCGGAATGGTGAGATAGAACTTCGTTTCTGACTGGCCACGTCCACAGTTGCTCGATTTTTGCTTGCACTGTGGACCCATGAATGAACACCCACGAATCAGCTAGAACAAAAATGATTCCACGACGATTTCCACCGGTTGATTAACAGGGACGGACGGACTACGATAAGAGATGAGTGAATATTTTGCTAATTAAGTTGATTACCTTCTCTATGAGAAAAATCGCCGGACCAATCCCGCAGAAAACCCCAGTCGACCAGAGTCTAGAATGTTGGTGCAGATAGGGGGCCGAAAGTGGTAGGGGTGAAATCTGGTGCCGTTTGGAGCGCGACCTACGCCCGCCGCCAACAGCCATCGAGCTTAGGGTGCAGAGTTGCGGAGGAGTCCTCGGCGAGTGAGTGGGGACGAAGTGGGCGAGGGTTTTCTTTTTTCCTTTTGCATGTGTGAGCGAACACACACGGTTCGCAGAGGCGACGGAGATGAATTGTGTGCGATAGTAAATCACCGAGATTGAATGGGAATCCAAATTTCCTTTGTCCTTCATCCATGAGTTTTTTTCTACGATGAACATAAACCCTGCTAATCACCGTATTTAAATTTGACAATTTTCCGGGTTCATTTACATTATTTAGGGGATTATGTGCATTTTGTAGGCATTAATGCACATAATTCAAATTCAAACAATCTGTGCATGAAAGGGTGCACAAGAACGGTCTGGAAAAACCATACTCATGGTATTTAGTAATTTCTCAAGCCTTTTACAAGGAATGGGCAGAGATTTCAATGGAATGCGTGGCAATAGTCAACCACAAACGCGTCATTTACTGGGTTATCAACTATAGAACAATGAAATATGTGCTTGAAAAACATGACGGCTGACATGGTGCCATGGTATGGCCTCACCGTGCCCTGGTTAAAAGCTGAGAAGGTTTGATTTATGTCGTCATGCACGCCCTTCATAAATCGAAACATCATTGAGGAAGTTCACTGCTTTCGAGAGGGAAATCACCAAGATTGAAGGGGAATCCAAATTTCCGTCCTGGTTTGTCATTCAGTTTTTTCCAACGATCAACATACCGCCTCAAATGCAATGTGTTCAAATTTGACATTTTTCGAACTCATTTACCATATTTAGGGGATTATGTGCATTTTCTAGGCATTAATTATGCACATAATTCAAATTTGAACAATCGGTGCATGAAAAGGTGCACCAGAACGGTCTGGAAAACCATGCTCGTGCTATTTAGTACATTCTCATGCCTTTTACAAGGAATGGGCAGATATTTCAAGGAAACGTGTGGCAATAGTCAACCATAAACGCGTCGTTTACTCGGTTAACAACTATAGAAAAATGAACTACATGCTTGGAAAACATGACGCCTGGTGTGGTGCCATGGTATGACCTCACCATGCCCTGATAAAAATGTCATTATGCACACCTTTCATAAAACGAACCATCACCGAGGAAGTTTCATGGTTTCGAGGGGGAAATCACCAAGATTGAAGGCCAAATTTCCTTTGTCCTTTGTCCACGAGTTTTTTCTATGATGAACATACAACCTACAAATCACCGTGTTCAAATTTGGCACTTTTCCGGGTTCATTTGCCATATTTAGGGGATTATGTGCATTTCCTAGGCATTAATGCACATAATTCAAGTTCAAACAATCGGTGCATGAAAGAGTCCACAAGAACGGCCTGGAAAACCATGCTCGTGCCATTTAGTAAATTCTCATGCCTTTTACAAGGAATAATGGACAGATATTTCGATGAATGTGTGGCAATAGTCAACCACAAATGTTTGTTTGTTGGGTTTTCAACTATAGAAAAAATGAAATAAATACTTAAAAACATGATGCCTGGCATGGTGCCATGGTATGACCTCACCATGCCCTGGTAAAATTTTGAGAAGGTTTGGCTTATGTTGTCATGCACGCCCTTCATAAATCGAACCATCACCGAGGAAGTTCCATGCTTTCGAGAGGGAAATCCCCAAGATTGAAGGGGAATCCAAATTTTCTTCATTCTTTGCCATGGAGTTTTTTCTACGACGAACATACACCCTGCAAATCACCGTGTTCAAATTTGGCATTTTTCCGGGCTCATTTACCATATTTAGGGGATTATGTGCATTTTCTAGGCATTTAGCGTATATAAATCCAATCCAGCTACAGTTGCACGGGTGTGATGTGAGGAACGTGGATTGCCGTTCGATCACGGCGCATCCTACGGTGCACACGCGCGATCCACGTGGCTGGGATTCCGGCCAATCATAACGCAACACACAATAGGCTCAGCGCACACTGTTTCCGGAAGCGACGGATATGAACCGTGTGCGGTAATGAATGAGCAAAATTGTAAGCGAAGCCAAATTTCTGTTGTCGTTTGTTGTTGAGCTCTTGAATACCACCGCACTGTACGGCTGCCCGGCCCCTCCGTCCCAGAGCTCTCTCGAGGCATCGTCGATGGCACCGCGGTGCACAGTAACTGGTAAGGAAGCAATGTCATCCTGCCGCGCCGCATTCCTCACAGCCCGCGACCGCACACATGGTAAGGAAGCGATGGCATCTCGCCGCACCGAGTTCATCGCTGCCGGCGGCCAGACAATTACATGGGAGGACTTTGAGGCTGCCATGGCCAAATGGGTGGTGCATCTAGAGGCGGCCAAAGCCGCACAGAAGGAGCGGAAAAGGCAGAAAGCAGTCAAGAAAAGAGAGTCCCGCCGCCGCAAGAAAAAAGAGGTTGCACATCGTGGTGAGGAGAGCTTGGTGAAGATCGAAGCACGGTGGGATGCCGCCTACAAGGCTAGGAAGGAGAACGCCGGCATATGGCCACCATGCCCCGATGGCAGCATGTGAGAAGTAGTTTAAGTTTGTAGTATTAGAGCAAATTACCATTAGTACTTTTAGTTTGTAGTATTAACGTACAATGTCGGTAAGAGCATCCTTTGAGGGCTTTGAGCATTGATTAGTGTCGGTGTCGAAACCGGCGGATCTCGGGTAGGGGGTCCCGAACTGTGCGTCTAGGCGGATGGTAACAGGAGACAAGGGACACGATGTTTTTACCCAGGTTCGGGCCCTCTCGATGGAGGTAAAACCCTACTCCTGCTTGATTAATTGATGATATGGGTAGTAAAAGAGTAGATCTACCACGAGATCAGAGAGGCTAAACCCTAGAAGCTAGCCTATGGTATGATTGTTGTTAGTCCTCTGGACTAAAACCCTCCGGTTTATATAGACCTTTGGAGAGGGCTAGGGTTACCGAGTCGGTTACAATGGGAGGAGATCTACATATCCATATCGCCAAGCTTGCCTTCCACGCCAAGGAAAGTCCCATCCGGACACGGGACGAAGTTTTCAATCTTGTATCTTCATAGTCCGAGTCCGGCCAAAGGTCATAGTCCGCCATCCGGACACCCCTAATCCATGACTCCTCGGTAGCCCTGAACCAGGCTTCAATGACGACGAGTCCGGCAGAGATTGTCTTCGGCATTGCAAGGCGGGTTCCTCCTCGAATACTTCATAGAAGATTTTGAACACAAGGATAGTGTCCGCTCGCAAAATAATTTCCACATACCACCGTAGAGAATAATATCTACACAAATCCAATCTGGCGCGTATTTAGCGTGACATCACCTGCAGCCAAGCCTTTATTCAAATCATTTTCTTGTCCCACCTCGGTAGCGTTTAGCGGGCGGTTTCCTTGCACGTCTTGTCAAAGCGAGATCGTGTCCCCTTATTCCGGGATTCTCATTAATACGGGCATGGGTAACCCAATCGTGCCCGTTGGCACGTCTCCTTTATCGAAGGCGATTCCCAAACGGTCACGGGGAGGGCTCTTGGTATTCAACCTCTTTATAAAGAGACCAAGGCTCTACTCCTTTCTTTCAATCTCAATCGAATCCGCCCCTCGCCTCGAGTTCCAACACCCAAATCTCCAGATTCAGGCGCTTCAGACCTTTGATGATGTACGGCTCCGACCTTCAAGGCCGGTGCATGCCTTCCTCCGTTACGGAAGAAGACGTGCTAAAGCTAAGAGATGCCAGGTATTTAACCAGCGAAATTTCGCATAGGCTGCCTGCTCAAGGGCAGGTTATTCCCACTCCTGAGCCTGGTGAGAGCATGGTGTTCACGTCTCACTTCCTTCGGGGGTTAGGCTTCCCGACAGACCCCTCTGTGAGGGGGCTCATGTTTCATTATGGGTTGGAATTTCACGACTTGGATCCGGAGTCCATCCTCCACATCTCATCGTTCATTGTCGTGTGCGAAGCCTTCCTCCGCATTACCCCTCATTTCGGATTGTGGCTTAAGACCTTCAAAGTGGAGCCGAAGATGATCAAGGGGCAGCAAGCGGAGTGCGGGGGGGGCTGTTATAAGCAAGAATGCTGACGCTCCATGGCCCAAGGGCTCTTTTCAAGAGGAGTTCAGCTTATGGAAACGAGAGTGGTTTTATATCACAGCTCCCAGGGGCACCAAGTGGGTGGCGCCACCTGCCTTTCGCTCGGGTCCTCCCCCGCGGCTGGCGTCATGGGTCAATAAAGGGCTCGACTGGGGGCCGTCCAAGGACGTTCCCTTGTTGCAGGGCCGCATTCAAGATCTCCTGGAAAGAGACATCAACCTGGCCGTAGTGACACAGGTCATGTTGATTCGCCGCACTTTGCCCTGCAAACACCGCCCCCTCCACCTGTGGGAGTTTAATCCGGAGGGACCACGAGCTCTCCAACACTTTACGGGCACGATGCCCATGGAGATGTACAAATTGTACTTCGGATCACAAGCAATGTGTCCGGACTCGACCGAGGACGCAGGTCTGAGCTGCAACCGCCCTGATACTCAAGTAAGTAGCCTGTGCCGGACCGCTATCCATATATTTATCATAAAATTGCCCTTAAAAGAGCTGTCCCTTAAGCAGGAGTGGATAGAAAGCAAAGCTAATCAGTGTCCGCCCCACCTCCCGAGACCACGCCGGATCCGTGTTAACCAGGATGCTGGAGGTTGCGCCTTTGGAAGAAGGCGAAGGGGGGAACAAGGAAGCTACCATCTCCCCGAAGGAGGCTCTCAGGAAAGGAGGATCAAGAATCCCTCCATCCAGGGAAAGAAGAGGACCGCCTCTGAAGACCCGGAGACCATGGTCTCAAACCGGGGGAAGAAATCTTCGTCAGAGGGTCCTGCGCCGGGAGGTGCCTCGGCTGTACTGTGCCCTCAAGGGGATCACCCCTCCAGCGAGCCGTAAGTAGAGCGGGGAGTTTTAAAATAAGAGACATCCCTATTCTATTCCTGAGAAAGATAACTGAATGTTTACCTTGTAGTTCGGATCTCAGCCCTTCTTAGCAGAGCTCATCTTCAGGGGATCTTCGTCCGGAGATGATGGAGAGCGGAACGCCTCCCCCTGCCGTACCGCCTTGCGAGGCGGGCGACCCTGAGGTGTCATCACGGAGGGTTTCTTCGAATCCGGCAGGGCCGGAAAGCAGCCGTATGGATCCCCAAAGCCCTCCGTGTCCGGTCTTCGAAAAAGGCCATCGGACGAGTCCGGCACCGTCCGGTGCACGGTCGGAGGAGCTGAAGGATCTGTTCGGGCGAGCGTCTATCTCAGAATAACACCGTGCATTCATGGGCACGGTGATTGAAAGATTTCATCCGCGAGCGGGTTGCACGAGGCCGTCGGAGTTCTTGATAGGTTTTGAGGTACATAAAATGTTGTACCTTTTGACATTCCGCATATAAAAGATCGCCCTATATAGATAGTAGCCCACGAGACTCGGTGCGTTGTCAAAAATGGCGGCGCCGAGGATCATAATCCAGTATAATATGTCGCTCTTCCTATGTAGGTGGCGAAGTATCCGGTGGCTAGCGGATGATGAATTTGCCGAGCTAAAGCGGTAACAGCGTGGCGGATGCGACATCGCGCTTGTCAACAAGCGGCAGACGAGTCACAAGGTATGCAATTTCTCCGCAGATACACGTTAAGGGGCTTGATGCCCGTGCCTTACAACATGTATGCTTGATGCAGATGGTGCCGCTGCCATGGAGAACCTTCGGGCGGAACTCGCCCGAGCCAAGGAGCAGGCCAGAAAAAGTGATGCGGCTGCCTTAAAGGCGGCCGAAGAGCTGAAATCCGAACAGGCTGCTCACTGCCGAAGCAGGAAGGAAATGGCCAAGATGGCTGTGAAGTTGAAGGATGCTGCCGACCGCCGCAAGCTTCTTGAAAAAGAAGATCGGGCGGAACAAAAGGACCTGGAGAAGGCCACTACCGAGGCCAAGGATGGTCGCTCTGCAATGAGAGCCATGAAGCAGGAGCTCGTCGGGCGGAGATATCGCGGTGGAAAGCCCTTTATCTGTGGATGAAGTTCGGGATCCTAAATATGCTCGGTTGGACCGATTGTGGAGTCGGCGGATTCTTATCTGGACTTGGCGGCAAGTGCATGGACGCGCCGAACACTTCCGAGATCAACGGGATCACGAAGTGGAAAAGCTTTTTGGTCGCAGTTCCACAATCCAGGCGCCCACTTCCATTAACCGGCGTTTGGCGAATGGGCGGAGCTGAATAGGTTATCCAGACTCGCCATGAAGGATGTCGTGAGTCATCGTGGCGGAAAGGCCCGAGCCAAAGAGTTATTTTAGTTTGATGTAGCAGTTCCTTGGTGCGGTGCCGCATATCAATGCGATGAAGAGGTCAGCATGCATAGAGGGTGCGCGGATGGCTCTTAACCGTGTCAAGACATACTGGGCGGAGATGAAGGCCACCGACGTTGCATCCCAAGATTCGGACAGGGCAGTACTGCCGAGCACTATTTTCGGGAAGTTCTGCGGGCGCTCGTTTAATAGAGGCGCGATGCTCGAAGGATATTATGTTGAATAACATGTATTATTGTAAAACAATGTTTCGATGGAATATAAAAGCTTTTATACTTGTGCTGCAAGAATTAAAGTACCTCTTGTGCGGCCGTTAATGTATATGTGTATATAACTCGAAAGATGGCAGTCTTGACTTCATTACGCATATAATGCGGGGTGTTATGAAAACTCATTTTCACACTTGATCCAACGTCTTGGTCCTATAAAGGAGGTGATAGCGCAGCGAACTAGGCAACCGGACTATAATGCTTTATCACTTTCACTTAGCCATATGAGTTTGACAGTGGGGCTACTATATAGCCCCTAGGGGCACCGCGCTCGCCCAAATTCGGGGCGCGTGTGTGCCTGACCGGGAAACGGCCCTTCGTTAATGCGGAGGAATCCTAAATATTCCGGTGGGTCATCGAGTGGTTGACCAATCTCACGCTATATCATGACAATTAGTTTTCGGCTTTCTCTACTGAGGTGCTCGCCTGGCCGAACCGGGGCACAATCATAGTAATTCTCCTGGTGCTGCCTTAGCCGATAGAGCGGAACGTAAGGCAGCAAAACACAGGAGCCGGGCAAACCCAACATTTGACCATTTCTCCCATTTACTTCTACATCGGGAACCGATTCTCCTCGGCTTCTTCACCTCCCCTTCGTCTTCATTTGCATCAAAACCCCACTGTGTTCACATTGTTTTAACCTCTTTAAATAATCATCTACTACTTCAGTTAGACTAGCCATCTAATCCTAATTCTCCAAACCATAGCCCTCCATTCCAGCGGTTCCAAATGGTGAAAGAGATTGAGATGCAGGTTTTTAGCGTCCAACATGTCCTCGTCGAAGGCTCGATGCGCATAGTTGCCACCGTCACCGTCCACCCAAGGGTTGTTCGGCAGTGGATCAACAATGTATCCAACTCCCTCGAAAAGGTAGAGACGAGGGTTGTCGGTCTCGGCGCAGAGTACCGAGGCGTGCCCACAGGAAGATCCAGTATACTGCCGTCCTTCACCGTGCCTCGAAGATGATGTTTTGGTGTACCACATCATACACTCGCCCTCCATACCGGGTGAGCTTCACGATTTCTTATCTCGGGAGGACGTATACTTACGTGGGGCAGCCATCGAAGGGACAAGCAGAAGCTGGAGCAGTACAACCTTGATTTGAAAAGCATCGCTGACCTACATACCGAATCAAAATTCTTGTAGAAGATTGTGATAAGCAGACACCATCCCTATTCGACGTAGCAAATTTTGTGCTCGGTACAAATCTTCGAGAAGGGCTGACGGCGGTGGCATTAAGGTCGTCTGGATGGGAGAATTATCCCTTGACATACGAAAGGATAAAATATATGCCCTCGATGCCCGTGTGAGTTTGAGATAGCTGCAAGGTCCAAAGAGCTTGTTGCGAAGCCGTCTCCACAGAAGAAGAAGAAGAAGAAGAAGAAGAAGAAGAAGAAGAAGAAGAAGAAGAAGAAGAAGAAGAAGAAGAAGAAGAAGAAGAAGAAGAAGAAGAAGAAGAAGAAGAAGAAGAAGAAGAAGAAGAAGAAGAAGAAGAAGAAGAAGAAGAAGAAGAAGAAGAAGAAGAAGAAGAAGAAGAAGAAGAAGAAGAAGAAGAAGAAGAAGAAGAAGAAGAAGAAGAAGAAGAAGAAGAAGAAGAAGAAGAAGAAGAAGAAGAAGAAGAAGAAGAAGAAGAAGAAGAAGAAGAAGAAGAAGAAGAAGAAGAAGAAGAAGAAGAAGAAGAAGAAGAAGAAGAAGAAGAAGAAGAAGAAGAAGAAGAAGAAGAAGAAGAAGAAGAAGAAGAAGAAGAAGAAGAAGAAGAAGAAGAAGAAGAAGAAGAAGAAGAAGAAGAAGAAGAAGAAGAAGAAGAAGAAGAAGAAGAAGAAGAAGAAGAAGAAGAAGAAGAAGAAGAAGAAGAAGAAGAAGAAGAAGAAGAAGAAGAAGAAGAAGAAGAAGAAGAAGAAGAAGAAGAAGAAGAAGAAGAAGAAGAAGAAGAAGAAGAAGAAGAAGAAGAAGAAGAAGAAGAAGAAGAAGAAGAAGAAGAAGAAGAAGAAGAAGAAGAAGAAGAAGAAGAAGAAGAAGAAGAAGAAGAAGAAGAAGAAGAAGAAGAAGAAGAAGAAGAAGAAGAAGAGGCTGCACCAGCAAGAGGGCATTATGGATGGATGAACTATTTCCTCTCTTGTAAAAAAATTATTCCCTCTCGGTGTATATTGATATAGATGGACTATTTCGATGGTGTGCATGTCTTTGGAACAGAGTAGTAGTGTGGGTCCGCTTGACTATAAGGAACTATTTATCCGCATATATAGCTTTCTTTGCTACTCCTTCCAGTGATCGGTATGTAGTGCATGTGTCTGTAGACATGACAGCTTGTCCATGGAAGTTCAACTATGGTGACCATCATGTTTCATCTCGCGATTCCCACGACGCCTCTCCAACCCACGGCACCACACCCCCCGACGTGCGCCTCACCCCTCTCGGCCGCACCGCCTCTCTGCCTTTGTGTGCATGACATGTGGGCCACCTAAAATGCGGCGAGCGTCAAGTTTCTACCACAGCCACCCTCGATTCCCTCGACGCCGCTCGAGCCCATGAAACCACACGTCCCCGACCTGCGGCTCACCCCTCTTGGCCCCACTTGCCCCTCGCCTCACAGGAGCATTACATGTGGACCAGTCACCTATCGGGTCCACATGTTATTGACTCAAAGGTAGGTGTAGTAAGCGTTGAAGCTCAGTCCCGACGGCCCCGAGAGGAAATGTAACTCTGCGCCAGGCTTGTGGTGCTCCAGCAGCACGAACTCGTGCCAAACTCGAGATTTGTTTCTTTACTATACATACACGCAACGATTTAATGGACATTGTAATCTCAACATGTGATGGGGAGCTCTAAATTTGAATTTGAAACTTATAAAATGAAAAGATTCAAAACAAATAAACTGGGAGAGAGGGAGTATATCGTAGGATGTGTCCCATACAAAATAAGTCCCCTGGTTTGACACCGCGAAGATGCGGTTAGAAAGGAGCACAGCGTCTTCCTACTCGTACGCCAACAAATCGGCCGCAGACATCATGGTCCGCCTTTGACCGCCATGTGCAAGGTTCGTGCTATCTTATTCAATCTCACTGTGGTTCCATCGTACCAATTCATGCGGTGGCCCGTTGCATGGCTGATCCCAATGTTGGACAAAGGTTCTACGGGAACGGTGTCACCGTTGTAAATGTTGTGCAAATGGATATTGGTACCCTCCTGTCGTGGAATTGTCACGGCAGATGTCCTCGTGAAAGGACTTAGTCGCAGGGCCATCGAACGGGTTAACTTAGAGGGGTTAAAGCGGACACAAAGACACGGAGTTATACTAGTTCGCCCTTCGATGAAGGTAAAGCCTACGTCTAGTTGTGATGGGATTGATGTGATTTGGCGACTAGGGAGCAATAGCCGCCTAAGCCTCGAATTATCGTCCCTAAACCGCGCTGGTCGTCCCCTTATATACGGGTTGGCCTTGGCTGGTCTCTGAAGTCCCGACCCGCTCATACAAGCGTCCGGCTTGGTCTCTTCTCTCTTATCTTACGGCTGAGTTACAAGACTAAGGCGGTTTACATAAACGGACCCTAATTCGCCTCTGGGCTCTGGGCCTCCTTCGTGGGCCCTAATCATGGACGAGGGTAACCCGGCCCCTCCAGGGCGGTTCACACTTAGTAGTTATATCCCCAACATTAGGCCCCAGATTGACTTGAACCGGTTCATGTTAATCTTCAACATCTTCAGGAAACTCTTAATCTCCCTTCATATTTCGTAAACCGCCATCTGCTTGAACCGCCGTGACGTCATCCTCCGATTCCCATGACGGGCGCCTTAGCGTCATCTTTAATAAAGAAATCCAAGCAGTAAGATTCCTTCATTTAATGCTATCCGGAAATCGAGGCGACATTGCGCCGTCGCCGCTTTGACTCCTCGATTCTCGCGCTTGTTAATTGCTCCGGTTCCTTATAAATAGACCGGCAGGCCCTTTCTCTTCTTCTTCTTCGCTCTTCTCCTTCCTCATGACGCTCCAGCCACGAAGCTCCGCCGTCGCCTCCGACCTTCAACGCCAGCGTCGGTATGCAGACGCTTCATCAACCTGATCGTATCAGAGGTTCTCGGCGCTCCTCCGCGGTTTTGCTCATCAGGTAAGGTCCCTCTTCAAGCCCTAGATCCCATCTGAAGATCCTGTTCATCTCGTAGTTCATAGGTGTTTCATATCAGTTTCTTCATACCTGCTCCGCCATGGCCGTACGACTCAGCCGTACCATACATCCTGTGCAGGTGACTGCCCCGCCGTCAATTTAACTCTTTATGCATCTTTCCTTTTGTTTAGATCCTCTAGTTTAGAACGCCCGAACCTTCCTGCTCTTTATGAGGCTTGCATAGGTCGTAGAAGTTTTTCTTACTGAAACTTCGGTAGATCTAGATTACTTCCATTCGCATGTGAAAACTGTTTCTGTCCACACTTAGTAGATTTTTCAGTTCTGTCTCTTTTGGCGGTTTAACTTTTGATAGCTAACCCATCACTCCATTAGTCCTCAGTTGAACCGGAATCGGAAACTGGCTGCCGAATCGCCGGTTTAACATTGTATAATGTACCTGAACCGTTTAACGGTGAACCGCTGTCGCAGTTTAATCTTCCGGAATGGCCCCTCAATTCTCAGCTTGCAATTGGGTCCGGTCTAAGGCCACCGAGACGCAACTCAACGGATACGTCACCACCGGCGCTTTAGCTTCTAAAAATGTCCTTCACTGGCGGGTTCCGGATGCCGAATGCCCTCCCAATCCGCAAGAAGGAGAAGTAATTGTGTTTGTGCAGCACTTAGACCGGGATTCTGCCCACCGGATCAAAATTCTTCCGGATGTCCTTGCGATTTCAACTCCATCCACAGGATATTGGTCCGAACTCCGTGTCAAACATATGCAATTTCCAAGTGTTACGTGAAGTCTACCTTCAAGAAGAACCATCTGTGGAGCTGTTCCGGATTTCTTTCACTGAACGCCAGTCAGAATTTTCGGATGGCCCTAACACGGAGCTGGGCGGCGTTTCAATCCAAAAAAGGAAGGAAGTGGATTTCCCTCCGCCAAACACCATAGCCATCCGAAGATTGGAACCAAACCTGGTTCTCTTGCCGAATACCGCTCGACAACGAGAATCCTTTGCGGGTTACCGTCCTCACCGGCTTAGCAACCATCATCCGCTGCCTTTACGCTTGACCGCCGCGAGCGGAAGAATTTTGCGCCTCAAATCATTAAACTCCGGGCTCTAATGGCCAATGGACTAACGGTGTGGACCTTGTGCGATGTTGGGTTTCTTGGGGCATCTTCCATTAAGCCGCCGTCCGGATTGATGCGAATACCTTTGGCGGCCTCAAAGACCCTCAAAGGCGTCACGAGTTACCAATAACGAACTTGAGGTCACAGAGGCGTAAAGAAGATGCTTGATGAACCGATCTCCGTCTGCAGCCCTAACCGGGTTGGCTCCATTCATGTTGCCAACAAACCGCTTTGTGGTAAGGTTACGCTCACCGCTTTCGGACCTTTAATACTTGGTTGGTATACATTAATCCTTGTTACCTCGCGGGCTAACAGCTCATACGAAGCGGACCAAACCGGCCCGGGCTCGCGTGTAAAGTCAAAGGCTACCAAGAAGGCTGGCAAGAAGAAAACCGCCGAGTCTTGATCCGCCGGAAGCGAAGATTCGAGAAGCTGAGGTAAAGCTTGATACCCTCGAGGAGTCGCCGTAAACCGGCTCTTCTCTTTGTGTTTCTTCTTGCTTGTAACTTGTTCCTTTTATTGACAATTGTAACTCACGAGGATGATCTTTGAAGCCAGTCATGCCGACCATGTTGAGGTAATCCTTCTTTCTTCGAATCCGACCTCGTGCGGTTAAAAGAATTAGCAGCAGATCCGGAAAGTGAAAAAATCTCATTCCTATGCTCTTCGAGTCCAAACCTTTCTTTGAAGACACAGCGATGAAGAGCGCCCGTCGACCCGGCACGGTGACCAACAGATTACCTCGTCCGGTTTACGGATACACCAACCGGAGCGTCGTCCGAGGTGATTTGTTCTCTGGCGTTATCCCTTAAAGGGTTTCTTCGATGTCCTCTCAATCCGTCGACCCGAATTATCGGGCCTCTTCCAACTCCTCGGCGGTTCATCAACCACGCAACTGCCTCCGCTTAAAGTTGCTGCGGGGTAAGTATCATACTTCATCCCGCCAATTCGGTTGATATTTGCGTTGGTCGATTTATCTTACTCTAATTACGAACACTGCAGCACCAAGGCTCGCTTGAGTAAAAAGCGAAAACTCTTGAGCCTCTGCGGATGTTGATCCGGAGAAGACCCCGAGTAGCGGCGAAAATCTGAAGTCGCTAAGAATAGCTCTGGCGAGTTGTACCGAGACGACCTTGCTGATCCGCCAGAAACTGAACCAGAGGCCCAAGTGGAAACCTCGCATCCTGCTCCACCGAGTCTGGCCACAGAGCGGGTCGTAACTGTTGAACCGCCGAGCCAGAGTATGAAGGCACCAAGCCCAAAGAAGACCGCCAATCCGGCCAGCCCGGTCAAAAATGATGATGTTATTGTGACGGGCACTGGCTACACCACTCCTGGCCAACCGGTCGCTTTAGCAAAACACAGCGCCAAGGAAGAGTCTACTACTATGAGCAAAGATAAGGGGAAAACTGATCTATCAGCTTATGACAACCTCTCTGCCCAAGAACTTCACTCCGGCTTCCTGAACCGGCTCTACACCAGCCGTGACTTTGAAGCCGGTCTGGTAAATCGCATGAAGGACCGCTATGAGGTAAGGAGTCATGCCTTTATTGTACTTTTGCTGCATAGTAGCCCCCAAGGGTCGGTTTAACTCTGCATAGTTAAACCGGGACTTAATCTCTGTATCCCCATAGCAAACTGAGATCAACTAGCCATTAGCCCCCAAGTGCCAAGTTGAATATTTGTATTGAGCTTGGGACTTTATAGTGAAACAACTAACATGCTCCCTTTGTTATCAGAATGAGATATACCAGCAAACCGTGCAACTCAAGGACCTTCGAGCCAATCTTGAAACTCAACAAGCAGAAAACACCAAGGCCAAGGATGAATTGAAAACTGCCTTGGCCACTATGGAACAGCTGAAGGAGTGGTATAAATCCGAAGGGCCAATTGGGACACCGAAAAGGCGGTTTGACAAAGCAGGCGGAAGATCTTGAATCAGCTCTTAAACGGTGGTGAAGAGCTTACGGTGAAGCGCCAAGTTCATGCCATGACCTCTGCCATCTTTGGTAAGAAAATTTTGCCTTGATTACCTCTGTTTTGATTCTCCGCGGTTTAACTTGAGCTATCTGAAACCGGTGCAGGCAAGCGTATCGCTCATCTGGGCTCTGACGTGCGGAAGAAGCTCAAGGCCGCTTATACACTGATTGAGCAGCTGTATACCGGCGCCCAGCGAGTTATATGTGCCACATCGTATGACAACACAGCTCCGTCCTTGATCAAAGACACACTGGACCGGCTGTCCATCGTTCCGGGGCAGCTTGAAGAGTTGAAACGATCCGCGGCCGGGCTGGCACTCTCTGGCTCTAACTCGCGCCAAGGCGTGGATAGCAGATCTTGATCCGGTGACATAGCCAAGGTTTCCCAGCGCACAAGAGAACGGTGAAGCCTTTGATAATGGCATACAAGCGAATAACCAAGGAGATGTGTCATTGGCGAGTCAATGGCAGCGAAGCCAACTGGCGGTTCACCGTTCTTTTATAGCGCAAACAACAAGCGGGTGGAGTTTGTCATTCTGAAGTCGAGCCTTGTCCCTCAATCCGTAAGCACACTTATGCCCCGACGTTGATCCGCTGAGCTTATAAGTGAAGAGGCATCTTCGGGCCTTAACCGGATTATTTGGTCCACCAATGACTTCGGGCTTTGGGTGATGAAGAGGAAGAAGTTGAACCGGCGCCAGCGCCCCTCTACCTCACGTCAACTTTGGCGAAGAAGCGTAATCCGTCAAGCCGGGTGATGCCTCCAAACTGCTAGTCATAACACCACGCGAAACACGGGCCTTGGAAGGCTTTGTAATAGGATAGTCGGCACTTTGTTTTGAACAATGCCGTTATGACCTCGGTCTGTATCCTTTGCATGGTGGTGCGATCATGTGGATTGATGAACCGTCAATTTAGTTACTTTGCAATCACAAATTCTTTAAACCGCCACGGCGGCTTGTGTCGCCGACCGGCTTGACGCTTATATATTTATATAAGAAAATATGGATGTATATGACCAAATTGTATGATACAAAATACCGCCAGCGTCGGGCATGCAGTTGGCTTAGCCAATCTTGAGGCGGAGGTTATATAAACCATTACCGTCAAAGGAGAAAACAACTCCTGTGCTTAGAATGCCGGTTTACCGTGTAAACCGTGTCGGGCATGACAAGCCCCCTGTTACTCCATAATGGGATGTTAACAGAAAAAATCAAAACGGAACAAAATCATCGGATTAAAAATGGACCGAATTCCGGTTTAAAAAGGTTGTCGGTTTAAGAAGGCAAATAAAAATCAAACAACTGGTATGAAAACCACATGGAAACAAAGGCAATGATAAAAACCATTTGCAAGAAGAGGCTTTACTGAGCCTGATCAGATGGTGTTACCATGGTCGGACAGGACCAAGCTCCCCATAAGGTGTAGCGATGGTTCAAGTCAGCCAGCCCCAAGCGAAATCGTGGCATTATGCCGATCAAGTGGCATGGCAATGGTTGGGTTCGACCAAGCCCCAAGTGATTCTATGGCCTTAGGCCGACCAAGAGGCGTGGATGGTTCAGGCGTGACCATGTCCCCAAGTGATCTGGTGGCTTTCGCCCATCAAAGGTGTTGCATTGGTTCGGACACGACCAAGCCCCAAGTGACAAAAACTTCGAAAAGCAAGACCAAGGGTTAAGCGGAGGCGCTTTGCGACAACATCTCCATGTACCCAAACCGGACTTTTTACGAGCGGATACCCGCTTTAGCCGAGGATCCGGTTTATTGCTTTTATTCATAATATATACATTGTCTTAATATGTACATAAGTGGAGCCGATGGCTCGGTATAATAAGGCGAAGATGAGCTATGTTCCACGGCTGTTGGTCTCCTCTTCGGCGTCGTGAGTCTTTTCGCTCTCGAACATCAATCAGATAGTATGACCCGTTGTGCAGATTCTTGCTGACCACAAAGGGCCCTTCCCAAGGTGGGGATAGCTTGTGCATATCTGTCGGTCTTGAATGAGCGAAGCACCAAGTCTCCCTCTGAAAGGTTCTTGTTCTAACCCGCCGATGTGATACCGACGAAGATCCTGCCGGTAAATCGCCGAGCGAGCAGCCGCCATATCTCACTCTTCATCCGGTCGATCCAAAGCGTCCTGCCGTGCTGCCTCACTATCGGCCTCAACATAGGCTGCCACGCGAAGCGAGTCGTGGCGGATATCGCGAGGAAGGACCGCCTCCGCTCCATAGACCATAAAGAGCGGTGTGTATCCGGTGGATCTGTTAGGGGTAGTATTGATACTCCATATCACAGATGGTAGCTCTTCTACCCAACAACCCGGCGTCCTCTCTAAAGGGACCATAAGCCGGGGTTTAATACCTCTCAAGATCTCCTGATTAGCTCGTTCCGCTTGACCATTGGACTGCGGGTGGGCCACCGAAGAAACGTCAAGCCGGATGTGCTCTCGTTCACAAAACTCCTTCATGGCTCCCTTGGACAAATTGGTGCCATTGTCGTGATGATCTTGTGTGAAACCCAAACCGAAAATCACCTTTTGATGAACTCAACCGCCGTAGCGCATCACACTTGCTAACAGCTCGCCTCTACCCACTTTGTAAATTTATCATTGCTACCAACAGGTGGGTCTTCTTGTCCTTGGACCTTTTGAAAGGTCCAACCATATCCAACCCCAAGTGCATAAGCGGCCAAGTAATTGGAATCATCCTCAACTCTTGGGCGGTACATGAGCACGTCTGAAAACTTTGGCAACCATCACATCGTCGACCAGATCTTCCGCATCGGCATGGGCAGTCAACCAATAGAAACCGTGGCGGAGCGCTTTGGCCACCAAGGACTTTGAACCGGCGTGATGACCACAGTCCCTTCATGGATCTCACGCAATATCTCACGGCCTTCTTCAGGGGACACAACGCTGAAACGCATACGACACGCTGCAATGATGCAACTTCATACGATATATAGTCATAGACTTAGACCGCGAACTATCTGTCAGACCAGCGTCTCATCTTCGGTAACTCGCCCGGCTCATGTATGCCAAATAAGGGAGCGTCAATCGGAATGACATGCAAGGCTGCCACCAAGCGAGCCTCCGGATCAGGAATAGCCAAATCGACTTCATCGGGAAGCTTAAGCGGCGGATTGTGCGATCGTCAAGGAAGACATTTGGCGGGACGGTTTACGTTGAGAGCCCAGCCGCTTAGAGCATCCGCCGCCGTTCTTCCGACGATCCACATGGTCCACGATATCCTTTAAAGTGTCCTGCAACCATATCCACCTCCCGACGATGCGCAGCCATGAGTGGATCTTTGGAATCCCAAGTACACGATACTTCTTTGGGCCACCAAGTCCGAGTCACCAAAGCACTTAACCGGCTTAGATTCATCTCCTTAGCCATCCGTAGACCATGGAGCAAAGCTTCATACTCAGCTGCATTGTTAGTACAGGGAACATTAGCGAAGAGCGTATGAGAACTTGTCACCTCGTGGGGAAGTTAATCGACTCCACCCCGAGCCCTCAATTGCTTGGACCCATCAAAGTGGATGGTCCAATAGGTATGATCCGGCTTTTCTTGGTAGCTTGCAACTCCGTCAATCGTTAATGAAATCCACAAGTGCACGAGACTTTCTGCCGTCAAGAGGCACATATCTTAAACCGTGCGGCCCAAGTTCTATAGCCCACTTAGCAATCCGGCGATCGCTTCCGGTTACGTATGATATCGCCCAAAGGAGCTGAATCGACCACCGTGATGGGGTGCCCTTGAAAATCTTGCTTCAGCTTCCACTTGCCATAAAACTCCATATACCACTTCGCCAATGCGGATATCTTTGCTTAGACTCAATGAGGACCTCGCTAATGTAATAAACCGGCCATTGAACGGATACTCCTTCCTGCCTCCTTCCGTTCCACCACAATGGCTACGCTGACTGCCACGGCATTAGCAGCAACATATAACGAGGCGGCTCCTTGTCAATGGGAGCGGCGAGAACAAGCGGGTTATTAACTGCCGCTTTAAATCCTCAATGCTTCATCGGTGGTGAACTCGAGACGAACTGATCCGTCTTCTTGACATCTGGGGGCTAATGGCCTTCTCTCTAGGCGGTGATAAACCGGCTTAGCGCAGCAATCCGACCCGCCAAGCGTTGGACATCATTGATACACTTTGGCTTAGCGAGGAGGTGATAGCTGTAATCTTCTCGGATTAGCTTCAATCCCCTGTTGGACACAAAAACCCAATAACTTGCTGCGGAACACCAAAAACACACTTGGCGGGTTAAGCATCATCTTGTACACTCGCAAGTTGTCAAAGGTTTCTCTCAAATCGTCAATCGGTGTTTCCTTCTTCCTTGACTTAACCACAATATCATCCACATAAGCATGCACATTCGGCCGATCTGTTCATGCAAGCAATTCATGCATAGCGTTGATAAGTTGCTTGGCGCTCTTGAGCCCAAAAGGCATAGATACATAGCGAAGGCTCCAAAGGGTGATAAGCGCCGTCTTCTCTTGGTCCTAACCGCCATCTTAATCGATGATATCCGAATATGCATCCAAAAACTCAAGCGCTCACAACCCGCCGTAGCATCAATAATCTGATCGTCTGGGGGGAGGGCGAAGGATCTGCTGGACAAGCCTTGTTAAGATCTGTGTAGTCCACGCACATCGCCAAGTGCCATTCTTCTTAAGGACCAACACGGATTAGCAAGCCACTCTGGATGGAAAACTTCAATGATAAACCCTGCCGCTAAGAGCACAGCAACCTCCCTCAATGGCCTTGCGCCTCTCCTCTTAAACCGCGTAGAAACTGCTTTACGGTCTGTACTTGGGATCAACATTAAGAGTGTGCTCAGCGAGTTCCCTCGGTACACAGGCATGTCGAAGGTTTCCATGCAAAAATGTCCCGATTCTCACGGAGGAACTTCGATGGTAGCGCTTTCCTATTTAGGATCCAAGTTAGCACTGATGGTGAACTGCTTGGATGAATCGCCGGGCACAAAATCAACAAGTTTAGTCTCAGCCGCCGACTTAAACTTCAATTCCGGATCGTGCTCTGTGGTTGGCTTCTTCAACGGGGTCATATCCGCCGGATCAACATTGTCTTTATAATACTTTAGCTCTTCGGTGGCACAAACCGACTCTGCATAAGCCGCATCACCTTCCTCACATTCCAACGCAATCCGGCGGCTCCCGTGAACCGTTATCGTCCCTTTGTGACCCGGCATTTTCAGCTGCAAATAAACATAACAAGGCCGTGCCATAAACTTAGCATAAGCCGGCCGCCCAAACAGGGCTTGGTAAGGGCTTTGGATTTTCACCACCTCAAGCGTCAGCGTTTCGATCTGAGTCATGCTCATCTCCAAAGGCTACCTCGAGCTATCTTACCGACCAGATGCGCTGACTTGCGGGCACCACACCGTGAAACACTTTGTCTTGGGCGGCTGAGATGCCTATCCGTCAACCCCATACGTCGGAAAGTCTCGTAGTACAGGATGTTGATGCTGCTCCCTCCATCCATAAGCACTTTGGTAAACTTGTATCCTCCCACCTGAGGTGCCACCACTAGGGCTAGCTGACCTGGATTATAAACCCGGGGAGGATAATCCTCTCTGCTCCATACAATAGGCTGCTCTGACCAGCGCAGGTAATGCAGTGCGGCGGTTCAACAACAACGACCGCCCGCTTCGAAGTTTGCGGTTTCGTCTGTCCAAGCTGGTGGTAAAGACATGGTATCATCCACCGTTCAACTGCTTTGGATTATTTTGGTAACCCGCTACTGCTGTTGTTGATTGTAACCCCTTGGTTACGATTGTTACGATTGTTACGATTGCCTTGCCGCCGGATTACCACGAACCACAGGCGGAACTTCCTCCACCGTAACCGGGCGGACCACGAACCGCCGCGGGCCCTTGATCATACCGGAAAGCATTAAATTTTGAACTCCTGCATAATATAACAATCCTTCGGAGGTGGTTCATTGGTGCCTCCTTCGTCCCATGCTTGGACAAGGTTGATTCAATAGGTAATTCAAGCGATCCGGATTGTGACCTTGTGCACCGCCCGGTTTGATTGCTTACCTTTGCGCCGTGACCCTTGTCCTGTAGCGTTGGTGTTAGCTCTGAAGCCCATGTTACCGTTAGCCTTATGCTTGTTTCCCCATTGCCGCCGAATGATCTTTGCTGGCCTCTGGAGCTGCTATTACGCTTTCCCTTCCCTACTTCGTCATCCTCGGACTCGGGATCCTTGGTACTATCGAAATCAGCATACTTTACCAGCGCCCATGGCGTGCCCATGTCATTAAAAAGCGCTTCATGCGACCCAGCTTCAACTTCAATGGTTCGAACCGGCGGTTGGCTTCTAGGGTTAAGATAAGCGGAATCGGGGTTGATCCGATCGATGAATGTAAAACCTCAAAAGCAGGCGCACCCAATGTGTTGTAGATTCTCCCTCTTGCTGGACACAAGCCGCCAAATCCACCACGGACATGGGCTGTTCTGGTGTCTTTGAAATTTTGAATGAACGGGTCCGTGCTGGGTCCACGAACTAAGCTGAGTTGGGTGGCAAATTTTTCAACCAAATGCGGGCGTACCTTCCAACATCATGGTGAAATACTTCGCTTTACGCAGCTTCGTCCACATCCAGCATCTCCATGGCCATCTCATAGCTTTCTATCCACGCTTCGGAGCCAAATCGGCGGTATAATTGGGCACCTTGCGTGGCCCTTGAAATCCTTGGGCAAGCGCACATTGCGTAAAGCGGGGGCGAGGCAAAGCACCCCAATGAGCAGGCGTGACCCCGGTTCGAAGATGGTCAGACGAACCGGCGCGAGCTGATGGTCCTCATGTTGTCTGCTAACTCGGCCTCCTCGTGCCTGGCCGGTCCACCACCACTTGGCGTCTTGAAGCCACCGGCGGGTTGTTGCCACGAGGCGGACCCGCGCTGCTGCGTTGCTTGTCTGGCGGTTCATCTGCGCCGGCTATAACTCCGGCTTAGGCGGGGTGGAGTGGATCCGATCCGATGTATGAATCGCTTCCCTCTTGAGCGGGGCCGTCTGAGGAGCTCCTTGACCCGGCGTGTTTCTACCGCTTTGTGGTGAATCGCCCTCGATCGGAATCGCCTCAATCGTGCAGCGCGACAAGGTTATCCATCGGGTTGGAGTAGTGACCGGAGGTGTACTGCCTGATCAGAAGCGCGCCGGTATGATGGCGAGCAGATCTATCACGCGGGGCTGAACGGCGGCGGCGTCCAGTGCTTCCGGCGGTTTACCACCGGCGGCGGATAAGCGGTCCCTGCCTGGGGTATTGAAGAGCTCTCTTCCCTTGAAACCGAAGGCAAGCGGGATCGTACTTCCTTTTCATGACTTCATGTGATGCACTCGATCCGGCATGAGCCTATAAGCACATGCATCCAAAGCGGCCCGTTCGCCGCCATCCTCACGTCCGCGGCTGCCATATCCGCTTTAGCTTTAGCGATCTGTTCCTTCACCCTTGCAATCTCTGCGTTGTGCAGGTCCGATCCGCCGGGTTAGCCTCGCCATGGCGCAGCCAATCGTCAAATAACTCGATAAAACTTGAGCGGTGGGCGCGGGGCCTCCTTCCGGCTGCCATCACCGCTGCTGAACCGGCGACCATAGGCGCTGCGGTCGAAGAGTGAAGCGTCGGCTTGTGTACGCCATGAAGATTCCAACCGGTTGGGTAGATCAAAGTGCGGAATACTCTCCCGTCGGAACAGCCCCGATCTGGCTGTCTTGCAGCTGGTACGAGAGACTCGGTTTCTCCGGTTGACGACTTCGTCATCGAGTGAACAGCGGTTTACGCCACGAGCGCTGATCCGCCCTCATAGTCTCCGTGGGCGACTCCCACAAAGCAGCAGACGGCCCGGTTTAGCGAGGCAGGACTCTTCTTCGCCCGGCCGAGCCGTCTCGGCGAGGTCGGTGCAACTGTCGGCCCAGGCCCTGCTCGCCGATCTTGCCGATGAACACGTGTATGCCACCAAAGGGGACCCGGTACCCGTACTCGATCGAGCTGGCCTCGGGGCCCCAGTCTGCATCGTTGATGTAGAGCTTGCCGCGACGACTCTTAGTCATCCGACCCATAGCATAGCCTTGAGTCCTTGAACTTGCCCCTAAGATCATTAAACCATCGTGCGATAGCCCCACGGTGGCGCCAAGCTGTCGTGGAATTGTCACGGCGAGATGTCCTCGTGAAAGGACTTAGTCGCGGGGCCATCGAGCGGGTTAACTTAGAGGGTTAAAGCGGACACAAAGACACGGAGTTATACTAGTTCGGCCCCGATGAAGGTAAAGCCTACGTCTAGTTGTGATGGGATTGATGTGATTTGGCGACTAGGGAGCAATAGCCGCCTAAGCCTCGAATTATGCGTCCCTAAACGCCCGGGGTCGTCCCCTTATATACACGGGTTGGCCTTGGCGGTCTCTGAGTCCGACCGGCTCATACAAGCGTCCGGCTCGGTCTCTTCTCTCTTATCTTACAGCACAAGTTACAAGACTAAGGCGATTTACATAAACGGACCCTAATTCGCCTCTGGGCTCTGGGCCTCCTTCGTGGGCCCTGATCATGGACGAGGGTAACCCGACCCCTCCAGGGCGGTTCACACTTAGTAGTTATATCCCCAACACCTCCGTACATATGCAAGCCAATCTCCACTTGCAAGAGCCTAACACGTGAAGCAGTGGGCGGGGAGAATTAGGAAATGGACAGTAGTCTTTAGAATGCATTTACTACGTGATCAAACCCATCTTACCTGCTCATCGGAGAAATCAAAGTGCCCCTCAACGTCGGCATCTCAAGGCGTTAACTTGCAACTCTGACCACGCGCCGCTGGAAGACCCCGAAACATCCTCGTGCGTTCCACGGAACATCAAGATGCATTTGTATGAGTAGTTTATCTTGTGAGAGAGAAGGATGAACGAGGGAAGGCCTCTAGAGATAGATATGGACACTACTACTACCAATGTGCTGGCCCGTGCGTTGCAATGGATCCAAAGTAGTAGACTAATACTTGTTACGTGCTTGAAATATAAACACTCTAGTTTTGATATACATGTGTCAGCAGACATGACAGCTTGTCCATGGAAGTTGAACCACGGCGACCATCACGTTTCTTGTTTCTACCACTTCCACACCCACACGTGATTCCCATGACGCCGCTCCAACCCACGGCACGACGTCCCCCTACATGGACATGAATCTTCTGACGTGGCTATCACTGCCTTGCCCTGCCTTTACAGCCGGTGTTACGGGAAGGGGTACCCGGACTTGCCTGCGGCCTATGGCATGGCTCAGCGGGTGGCCCAAAGGCCCATCTTCATCGGCACAAGCTCAAGACCCTCGCGAGGCCAAGCCTGTGAGGCGGACGACGAGGAGCTTCCTCGAGCCGCGGCCTCGTCGGGCTGGCTCGCGAGGCGGAGAGATCAAGGCGGGGTACCTCACGAGGTGCCCATGGCGTAAGCCATGGCGACCAAGGGCGCCCGGTGAAGCGCAAGCCCAGCGCGATGTCCTCGTTCCTCTTTGGTGCAAACGGGGCAAGCACAGGCGAGAGCATCAAGCAAAGGCATCCGTTTCGGTGCAACAAGACCAAGACCGTCGCAACGGTAGGAAGGAAGTCATCATGGAGCCCAAGCCAGCGTCACCACCAGAGCCTTTGACAGACGAGGACCAACTTTAGTCAGGATAAGTGTACTAGATGTTCCCCTTCAAAATGGCCAATTGTTGGCGCCCTTTCCGCTCAATATTTGGGAGGAGGCCCGGGGCCTGAGCCTATAAATAGGACTAGCCACCCACAGGGTAGAGGCATATAGAAATCTTGAATCAGCAGAGAGAGAGCGACTGAACTCCCCCTAGCAGTTCATCGCACCAGCCAAGAACAGACCCTCGCGAGGCTGTTCTTCCTTGTGTTGTTCATCATCAGCCCAAGAGGCAATCCACCACACCACAAACTAGAGTAGGGTATTACACCACAATGGTGGCCCGAACTAGTATAAACCCTATGTCTCTTGCGTTGTTCCTTTCATAGTTTAGATCCTAGCGTGGCGGCGAGGTGCAGGTAGGTAGAGGACGAGATATCCACGCGCACCCCAGTGTTGAACCTAGAGGTCTGCGGAACCGAAATCCGACATTTGGCGCGCCCGGTAGGGAGTCGCCGGAGCTTTCCTTCCGCCGACCCGCTCTCCGCCGACACTGCGACTTCGCCTGCGATGAGCAGCGCGCCGCCCACTCAGTCGCCAGCGCCGGTCATGCGAGGCGAGGGCTCGAGCCTTGGCCCCAGCCTTGCGATAGGTGCGGTGGCGGACAAGTTCAAGCGGAGAGCGCCGCGCTGGCAGGCACAACTGATCCGCTGGCCTTCTGGCTGGCGTCGAGGAGCCATCCTCGAAGCGGAGGCGGCAGCGAGGTCATGGCTAAGCGGCTTCCCATGGCCCTCACCGGCGCCCAGCGCATGTGGCTGCTCCACCTACCGGCGGCTTCGTGGCCTCTTGGGAAGAGCTGCGCAGCCTCTACCTCGCCCAGCACACTGCGCCGGCGCCTCCAGTCGTCGCGGCTCTCTGGCGGCCCTTGGCGCCACCTTGAGCCGCCACGTCCGCCATTCGTCTGCCAGGTCGGCCCGACTCCACGCGGCGAGGCTCCCGGGTCGGTCGGCGCCCAAGGCGATCGGCCTTCAGCTCGGAGGACCACCCCTCCAACTCAACCTGCTCGGCGCGCTCCCAATCTGCACACCCACCATCTGCAGTGGCCGTCACGGGACTCTCATCGGCGGCGGCGCGGGCCTCGGCGTGCTCTCGGTTCAAGCCTTGACCTCCTCCACATACCGCGGGCCAGCTTCAGCCAGACGGCCTTTCTTGGCGTCGGCGAGTCATCCAGCTCCACAGGGCAGATCCGTCTCCGGTAACCTTGGCACCTCGACAACTTCCGCCTGCGGAGCTAATCGGCGTCGACATCGCTTCCCATCGGCCTCCCATACAATGCCATCCTCGGCTACCCAGCAGCCCGATTCATGGCGCGACTCACCAGCGTACAACCTCATGAAGATGCCGAACAGCGGCGTCCTCACCGTGTCCAAAGACACCAGAGATGCATTGCAAGTGCTCAAGCTCGCCTTCAAGGCGGCGGCATCGGCGCGCAGCCTGCCGACTTCGAGCGCCCCCAGGCCCAAGGGGCTCGCCCGGCCAAGAAAAGCATTTGTTCACCCAAGACAAGCGGAAACCAAGCGGAATCTTGGTCGGCGAGGCGGATCCACTAACGCCACCTTCACCATAGGCGCCAACCTCGAGCCCGGCGGAGGAGGCCTGGTCAAGTTCTGCGCACAAACAAGAAGGTATTCGCATGGGAGCTGATCGGTGGCGGGGATCCCTAGAGCGTTATCGAGCACCACCTCAGCGTGTGCCCCAACGTCGCCCGTGAAGCGAAGGCAAGGCGGCGATCCAGCAAAAAAGCAGGCTTTCATCATCCAAGAGACTTCATAAGCTAGAGGCTGCAGGGTCATTGGGAGGTCGAGATACCCAGTTGGTTGGCTAACCCGGTTAGTCGTGCCAAAGAAAGGGGGGAAGGAATGCATGTGTGTCGACTTCACCAACCTCAACAAAGCCTGCCCGCAGGATCCATTCCCGCTCCCCCGTATCGATCAGATCGTCGATTCCACCGCCGAGTGTGACCTGTTATGCTTTCTAGATGCCTTCTCTGGCTATCACCAGATCAAGATGGCGGTAGAAGACGTGGAAAAGACGGCCTTCTTGACCCGTCTGGAGTGTCTTTGCTACATGCATGCCGTTCGGACTGCTGGCGTAAGGCGACCTTTCAGGTGACGATGCACATCACCTTGGGCCCGCAGCTCGGGAAGAATGTTGAGGCTTCGTCGATGACATTGTGGTGAAATCTCGTGAGGCCAAGACCACGATACAAGACACGGAGAAACCTTGCGAGCCTCAACGCGGTGAATCTGGCTCAACCGGAGAAGTGTGTGTTTGGGGTCCCCTCGGGCAAGCTCTTGGGCTTCCTTTGTCCCACCGAGGCATCGAGGCTAACCGAAAAAGTTCAAAGGCGATCGAGGACATGAGCCCGCCCGAAGACCCTCGAAGAAATCAGAAGCTCCTTTGGCGCGTGACGGCACTAGGGCGCTTCATCTCCAAGTTGGGGAGCGGCGCTACCTTCTTCCGGTGATGAAGAAAAGGACCCTTCAATGGTGAAGAGGCCGACAAAGGCGTTCAAGATCTCAAGAGGTACCTAACCAGCCCTCCGTGTGGTGGCCCAGCCCTCAGGAACCCCTGGTGCTCTACCTTGCAGCCCTCCCTACTCCGCTTGGCCCAGCCTGGTGGCGGTTAGGGAGGGCGTCGGACAAAGCATGCGCAGCTGCAGGTCAAGCGACAGGATCAAGAAGGACTCATAGAGACCACTACCACAGCCGAGAAGGATCGGCCGGCAGAAATGCACTCGGGGCGGGAGAGACCCCTCCCTTGGCAACCAGTGCTGGGGCTCCTTGTCTCGGGGCGCCCACGGTCTCGGAGGGTGCCATCGGCCTTGCCTCCCAACCGTTGAACACCACATGTGCCATCCGGCCACAGTGTTGCGGGGCCAGGCGTGGTACCCATGCCTCGAAACTCCTCCTCGCTATTGGTGGCCTCGCATGGCTGCGGCATTATTTTCGAGGCCACCCCATCAAGGTTGTCTCAGCGTACCCCTTGGAAAGGGTGCTCAGGAGCCCTAACTCAGCTGGAAGAGTCGCTGAGTGGAACATTGAACTGCAAGCGTTTCAGCTCGAATTCAGCACAACCAGAGTCATCAAGGGGGCCGCCTTGGCGAATTTCATGGCAGAATGGGCCGGGCGCCCGGGCCTCAAGGCTGATGAGGATTGATCCTCTCCCGAAGCGAGGCGCCAAATGGTTGGGTCATGTACTTGACAGGCGTTCTCGAGCACACAGCACGAGGCTGGTGCGGTCCTATATCTCCTACTCAAGACAAGCTCTACTCGCCGTGCAGCTCTGTTTCCAGCCACGGAAAAAGGTCTCCAACAACATAGCAGAATATGAAGGCCTAATAGCAGGCACGAAGGCCCTTGCTGCCCTAGGATTGAGCGCCTTACCATCAAGGGTGATTCACAACTCCTCGTTAACTTCTCCAACAAGGTATATGAGCCGAGGGATGAGCACATGGAAGCCTACCTCGTGGAGGTCCGCGGGATGGAGAAGCAGTTCTGGGGGCTGGAGTTGCAGCATGTGCCTCGTGGCACCAATCAGGAGGCCGACAACATCACCAAACGAGCATCTAGGCGGCTACCTCAGGAGCCTGGCACTTTCGAGGAGCGGCTCTTCAAGCCCTCGGTCGTGCCAAATCCTTGTCAAGCAGTGCAGCCTGGGAGGAGCTCCCCAGCCACCAGCCTCGGGGCCCGGTGCATGGCCCGGCCTCGAGGCCGCTTTGCTCTTGATCTTTGGAGCCTCGGGAGGTCTGGATCCACAGATCTCGGAGCTACTTGATGCAAGGGATCTTGCGGAGAAGGAGGAGGAAGCGGAGGCGTGTGGCGCGACAAGCCACGGCATACTGACATCGAGGATGGAGAGCTCTGGGAGCGACCCAATGATGTGTCCATCTGCTGCATCTCCGAGGGAGCAAGGGAAGGAACTCTTGGCGAGAGATACACGGTGGAGGCATGGGCATCACTCATCATCGCGGACCCTCGTTGGCAAGGCGTTCCACAGCGGGTTCTATTGGCCCCTGCGCTCAATGATGCCGTCGAACTGGTGAAGGCTTGCGAGGCCTGCCAATTCCATGCCAAGCAGATCCATCGGCGGCGGGAGGTGCGCAAACTATACCCTCTCGTGGCAATTGGCGATGCAGGGGGCTGGATATCCTGGGCCCATTTCCTCGGGCGCCGAGGCTATCGCTACTTCTCGTCGCCGTGGACAAGTTCACCAAGTGGGCTGAAGTGGAAGCCGTCGCACCATCCCGCGAGTTCTGCGGTCAAGTTAAATCAAGGGCATCGTGAGCGGTTCGGTGCGAACCGCATCATCACCGACAACGGTTCGCGATTCACGATAACCTCTTCAAAACATATTGTGCTAACCTTGGGGCCTTGATATGCTACGCTTGATGGCGCACCACGGAGCAATGGTCGGCGAAGCGGGCCAGCGGAGGTCTTGAGAGCCTCAAGACCAGGACATTCAAGAAGAAGAAGGCTGGAGGCTGCGGCGAAGGTTGGTATGGCGAGCTTGATCCGTGTTGTGTTCCATCCATACGACCGCAACCAAGCCAATGGCGAGACCCGTTCTTCTGGTCTATGGAGCTAAGCGGTCCTCCCTCACGAGTAAGATGTTGTTCCGCACAGGTCTGGCGTTCGATGGGCGCAGGGCGCCATGTGGGGGCGGACCTCGTCTTTGGGGAGGAACATCGTCGGAGGCAGCGCTCCAAGCGGCAAGATACCAACAAGCGCTGCGGCGTACCCTCTGCCGCAACATCCGCCCTAGGACTCTCGAGTAGGGGACCTCGTGCTCGGCGGGTTCTCTCCGGGAGGGACTGCATAAGCTCTCTCCCATGTGGGAGGGCCGTTGAAGGTTATTCATGTTTCGAGGCCGGCTCCGGCGCTTGGAGACTCGGGAGGTGCCCGTCGAGCGCGTGGAACATCCAGCACCTCCGGAGGTTTACCCTAAAAGGCCCGAGCACATGAAGAAGGCACTGCGCTGTGAAGCTGTTGCATTTGGAAAAGGCCGGGGCACGTGAAGAAAGCGAACGCTGTGAAGCTGTTGCGTTTTGGAAAAGGCCGAGCACATGAAGAAAGCGAGCGCTGTGAAGCTGTCGCATTTTGGAAAAGGCCGGTGCGTGTGAAGAAGGCAAGCGCTGTGAAGTTTATCTTTCTGAGAAAGGCCGGTGCACATGAAGAAGGCAAATGCTTGTGAAGTTTATCTTTCTGAGAAAGGCCGGTGCACGTGAAGAAGGCAAGCGCTGTGAAGTTTATCTTTACGAGAAAGGCCGATGCACGTGAAGAAGGCAAGCGCACGTGAAGTTTATCTTTACGAAAGGCCGGTGCACGTGAAGAAGGCAAGCGCTGTGAAGTTTATCTTTACGAAAGGCGGTGCACGTGAAGAAGGCCAATGCTGTGAAGCTCACCGCCGTGACACTCTCACGTAATAATGAGTTGGGGCTGTACGCCCGGAGTCTCGAGCGTCGACCTCGGGCCACAGGGCTCCCTCCCACGCCCGATGGCAACACTTAGCTCCTGTTGGTGAGAAGATGTCAAAGACTAGATTAGGTGCCGGACGCGGCTTTTCTCATTTGCTTTCTGCAGTTGGCTTGTTCATTCCCATTCGAGGTCTTATTGAAGTTGTTGTCGTCTTTGGCTTGTGACTTTTTGCCTTTTCGCTCTCATGCCCCGATTTCTCTCGCGCGAGTCTCGCGAGGGAGCAACGCAGGCACCCTCGCGAGTGTTTTCTGCCCTTATCTTTTGAGGTTTCCCTACCCGGGTCCACTATAGGAGCACCCCTCCAGTCCATGCCCCACGGGCACCACGACACGAACACAGGACCTGGGTCGGTTGCCTCCACAGCTGAGGCTGGGAGCTACCTCTCCAGACTAACCTTTGCAGGACATAAAGCGTTCAACAAGGCCTCGGCCTCAGGAAGCAAAGGCCAACCGCCGACCTCCACGATCGCAGGTAATCATGACCCGCTTTGCATGCAGTGACTTGTCAATTCGTGCGATTCTTTGGCGTCATGGAAGCGAGGGCACCCACGTCCAATCAACGCCACGCGGCGCCCAAAACATGGGCTGTTAGGGCCTGCGACACTTCACACTTGCCCCTTCGCTTCTCTGCTCAGCCAAGTCCGGGCGCGCCTTGGGCGGGGGCTCTGTCGGCGTTTGGGAGCAGGGTACCAGACTTGCACTGCTGCGGCATGGCTCAAGGGTGGCCCAAAGGCCCATCTTCATCGGCACAAGCTCAAGACCCTCGCGAGGGCCAAGCCTCATGGGCGGACGACGAGAGCTTCCTCGAGCACGGCCTCGTCGGGCTGGCTCGCGAGGAGGCGGAGATATCAAGGTGGGGTACCTCACGAGGTGCTCATGACGTAAGCCATGACGACCAAGGGCGCCAGGCGGGCGCCAGCCCGCGTAGTGTCCCCGTTTCCTCTTTGGTGCAAAGGGGGCAAGCGCAGGCGGGAGCATCAAGCAAAGGCATCCGTTTCGGTGCAACAAGACCAAGACCGTCGCAATGGCAGGAAGGAAGTCATCGTGGAGCCCAAGCCGGCGTCACCACCAGAGCCTTTGACAGGCGAGGACCAACTTTTAGTCAGGATAAGTGTACTAGATGTTCCCCTTCAAAATGGCCAATTGTTGGCGCCCTTCCCGCTCAATATTTGGGAGGAGGCTCGGGGCCTTAGCCTATAAATAGGACTAGCCACCCACAGGGTAGAGGCATCTAGAAATCTTGAATCAGCAGAGAGAGAGCGACTGAACTCCCCCTAGCAGTTCATCGCACCAGCCAAACAGAGACCCTCATGAGGCTGTTCTTCCTTGTGTTGTTCATCATCAGCCCAAGAGGCAATCCACCACACCACAAACTAGAGTAGGGTATTACACCACAATGGTGGCCCGAACTAGTATAAACCCTGTGTCTCTTGTGTTGTTCCTTTCATAGTTTAGATCCTAGCGTGGCAGCGAGGTGCAGGTAGGTAGAGGGCGAGATTTCCGCGCGCACCCCAGTGTTTGAACCTAGAGGGTCTGCCGGAACCCGAAATCCGACACTTTCCTTCGCTGACAGGTGGGACCCATGCTTATGGGTCCCACATGTCAGTGACAGAATGGTAGGATTGTTCGCCTCAGGGGATCCTCATCCCCCCGACGTGCCCCTCATCCCTCTCGGCCCCACCGCTCCTCTGCCTTTGTGTGCATGACATGCGGGCCAGCTAAACTGCGGCGACCATCAACTTTCTACCACAGACACACCCGATTGGGCGCGGTGCTGCTCTCCGCTGCTGTGCTCGATCCGTACTCCCTTTTGTCGACTTTTCATCCAGCGGCTGTGACACATTTGTCCGGGCATAAATCCTCGGTGGAGTACTTATGTACTACTGGTAGTACCCATTGGTGTGGCCATATCGCCTAAATAGCCCGACGCCCAGTTGTGGTACCCTCGCCACGCCCACGCCACCACCAACCGGTTCATCTCGAGCAGTGAGTGCAAACCACGCGACCACCATGAGAATCACATGTGGGCCAGCCGCATTTAAGGTCCGCATGTCATTGACTCATAGGCCGGGCATTAAGCCCTTTGAAGTTCGGTCCGTGGGCCCCGAGAGGAAATGTAACTCTGCGGCGGGCCTTGTGGTGCTCCCGCATGATCTGAGCTTGTGCCAAAACTGGAATTTGTTTCTTACTACTACCAACTAGTACTAGTAAGGTACCGTGCATTGCACGCATGAGATTCTGTGGTTTGTGCATTATGCTTCTACATGTGGAGCTTTCTGGATTCTAACATGTGGCAAAATCTGGTGGAATGTAAGGTTAGGCAATTTTGATTAACTTAGGTGAGTGTTTGGTTCAAGCCACACCTTAGGCAAGCCACACTAAGGCCCCACATGACATACACACAAAAATGTGGCAAGATTCCCTTAGGCTTGCCAACTTGTGGCTCTCATTTTGAAGAACTAATAACTTTGGCTAAGCTTAGTTGTGGGAAAGTTAGTCATGAATTAAGTTCAACCATGGGGTCTTATAGATTATACATGTGGCAGAATCTGGTGGATGATATCCAACGGCCAGTAGTGCTCGGATTTGCCATCTTTGTACCGTCAGATTGGCTTCATCCAACGACCAACTTTCAAAAGTTTTTCACACACTATATAGGGGGTATAGATATAGATGTGTCGGTCCGTTGCAATGGATCCAAAGTATATCTATTTAGTGGAGTGCACTCTAAACACATTATCTATTTATTTTTCTCTAACCTTCCGTAGCCATGCAACCAAGCCACATAAGCTTCATGGGTGCCCCCCACATCATATTAAGAAAAAAGATAAATCACCCAAAACAAGATCTTCCCTTTTTTGTTCCTACGATGTTGTGTCGTGCACGTACCTATTAGTTGTATAGTGGTAGTACTAGTAATATAGTATTAGGAGTACAAACTTGGTACTAGTAGGAGTAGTACTAGTACGGAATGCTCCTACTCTATCAACGAGCCCGTCGACACCAAATTTCTTGGCTTCCGTACTACTGACTAGATCTTCCCCGTTTACGTTTTCCAACCCGCGGCGGCGGGTGTCGGTTTGCTCAACGGCGGTCCCGCATGAAAGTGAAAATGCTAGGCAACACGCCTTCCCTAAGCTATGTGTCGTCTTGGGACGGGCCGTGTTGTACTCGATTCCCAGCCGTGTGGGGTGCGGCGCTTGACAGCGGCATGCCTTTTCCTTTTACCAGCAATGTGCCCGTGCGTTGCTATGAGATCCAAAGTAGTAGAATAGTAGTATTTGTTCACAAACTTGAAAGAAATCACTATTGTTTTGATATACTCCTAATATATTACTCCCTCTGTACCTAAATATTTATCTTTTTGAGATTTCAAATGGACTATCACATACGGATTATATAGACATATTCTACTGTTTCTAGCAAGATGCTCACGCGTTCCACGAAGTTGATGGAAAAGGTAAGCACAACTTATAAATTGACGGATGGAGTGCTAGTTACACTGATGCATATAATTAAGCAAAGGGATCACACATGTCGGTATTGACTGGAACGAGAATGCAACAGCACAATAAGAGTTAAGGCCACGATGATGCGATCGCAGTGGTGGTTACAAAAGGCAAGAAGAAAGATGTATCCACGAACGTACGACCTCCTCCTCCTCAACTTAGTGCGCCACCGACCGGCGGCTAAGGAGCGGCGGCTTTTGTGGCGAGGTCGAGGTGCTTCTCAGCAAAGGCATCCAAGGCTTCCAGCCGGTTGAGGAAGGCCAACATCGTAGCGTCCTCACTGACCTTGTAGATACCTATGTACACGATTTGCTCGTACACGTGGATGTGTAGGTCGACGAATTCTTGCAAGGCAAGGCACCTCGCGGCGAGCGCGGCCTCTAGGTGGACATTCTTCGCGGCGTCGGTGGGCAGTCGCAGGGCCACCAGTGCTTGAAAGAGGTTCCGGCCATGGAGGCCGATTAGGGTGGCAGCAATGAGGAGCCGGTAGCGCGGGCCGGAGGAGTCTGGCGATGTCGTCCATGAGCTTCTTGAGGATGGTGAACTTGTTGCTGGTGGCAACGATCATCTGGTCCAACTGAGAGTCGTAGTTGGCGTCGACGGCGGCCATCCACCAGCCGATCTCCAACACCGTTTGGAGACGATCCTCGGCGCCATGCCGCAGGCCGGCGTCGTGGACCATCTGGCGCAGCCGCTGGCGCTCCGCCACGCGCCGCTGCCATGGGTGCAGGTGACCTCTTTTGCGCTTAGTGTAGGTGCTTAGGCAAATGCTTAGGTGCGTACAATGTGGTAGATGCATTGGAATGGAGGGGTGCCTTTATATGAGGGCAATGAGGGCAAGCTGCGTTGCATTCACATCGTGCAGCCTCTTTTCCTGGACCTCCTCCCATTACTTCCCTCATGCATTAATTGAAGGAGGATGCATTGGCCGTTCAACATATCGGGAACCGCTACTCCCTCCCTCGTTTGCATTAAAGCCGTATCGGGAACTGCGTCGCCCGCTGTCAAATCGAATACTCCCTCCGTCTAGGTGAGTATTAAGTCATCTTACGAAAACCAAATAGTAAACACATAGGCGTGGTGCATTAACTCTCACATTGTTTCTTATTTTTTGACATAAATAGAGGAATCAACCAAGAAGAGATGTGGGGCTTGTATGATTTTAATGACTTGAGACTATCAAACATGACATGCAGTGGTCAGTTCGTTGCACAAGAAAAAATACAACCCACGTCAGCACACACGCATCTCATATAGCATCACATCGAATGGCTATAAAAGATGAATGAGACCAAATTATAACTCATCTAGATGAGTTCTAGCAAAACTGTATTAATAATACTTAGTACTCCTGCGCCATGTATCATATATTAGTATCATGTAGTACTTTATTTATTGCCATGTATGACACATAGTACTCAACTCTCTCTCTCTCTCTCTTTCTTATTTTAATTCTATGACACCTCATCAAAATTGCTAAGGCTAGTACCATTACAACCAGCCTTAGCAAATACTAAACATTAAGTTCTCTCGTTTTCCTCTCCACCTTGGTCACCTAGACAGACGGAGTATCTTGCTTGGAGCTTTTCTGCTTGTGTATGGCGGGCAGTTCCGCCTAGTCGGTTCGACAGAGACACGAGAAGACGGGGAGTAGGCTGCTGCAAACGTGGGGCTGTGTGATTTAACAAATGAAGTTATCACTGGACAGGTGGGGCCCGTGATTTGACTTGCCATTATCATTTTAACTGCAGCGCTACGACCGGTGTGAGTCTCCCGATTCCTGACCACCTCCATACAGGTGCCTCTCCCAATGCTCCACCATGTAGTAGAGGTTGGCTCTTGCATGAGAGCCCACTTCTCCACTTTTTCCTTGCCTCTCTTTCCTCCACATATGCAAAAATGCCATGTAAAGCGCACTATTGTACTTACTTGCTCCTACAGGTGCTTAAGCTTACCACATAGGCATAAAGTCTGATGTGGCAAGTTAATCAAGAAGAGAGAGACTAGTTTGGTGACCCAAGGAAGAAATGGTGCTAAGCGCGTGTACCTAGGTGAAAAGACAATTTTGAGTCTATAGCTAATTAAATGAAGCAAACTTAGCAACACCGTTTCATTGGAAGAGGTCACTCCTTGGCAAATGCAATAAATACTAGTACTCCCTGTGTCCCATAATATAAGAACATTTTTGGCACTACACTAGTGTCAAAACGTTCTTATATTATGAGACGAGGAAATCTGAAAAGAGAAAGAGAGAAGTAAAAAAAATACACTTATAGCCAACCTTATAGCCAAAACCTTGTTGTAGTGTGAGTGACTAAGTGATGACTATGTATGACATGCCAACATCAGATAGCCTAACGCACCATGTTAAATCTCCAAGGGCGCGACCGCATGAGCGATCGACGACGGTCGTGGTAGGCGCGGCCACGATACGGGCTGCTGGCAGCCCTTGGATCTGAGATCAAACGGTCGCATGCTAAGTTGCAGAAAATTTGCAGAATAACCCTCCGGGATAGGATATTCACCCATAGGTCTAGAATCACGCCATGCAACCGTTCGATCTCAGATCCAAGGTCTCTCGGAAGCCCATATGGGAGAATGGAAAGCCACTACCCTGCCGTTCGCACGCTGGCAGTTCGCTCCTACTCGTCCCCGCACGTCCTTCAATACTACGGCGGTTCGCTCCTAGTCGTCCGTCCATTCACATTACGGCCAGTTACACTAATCCTAACCCTCCTCCCAAATCCATGGCGTCCCAAATCTCCCCGATCGGCGGTGAGTACAAGGTTAGAACCATCACCGGCGATGAGTTCGATGTCATCTACACCCGTTCTTCATGGCGGTGAAAGGATGCCTTTCTCGCTTGAGCGCATGTTCAAGACTTCGAGATGATGAGTGGGTCGCTGGGCTAGATGTTGAGTACACCACGATCTGGGGCGAGAGAGCGATCTAAAGGCGAAGAGAGGAAGAAGCCCGTCGTGATCCAGGTTTCCATGCATGACTTATGCTTGGTCTACCACATATGCCATGCCGACGTTGAGTGCCATGATTTTAAGGACTTCCTCGAGAGCAACCTAGTCAAATTCGTTATTGTAGACTTTGGTAACGACAAAGAAGTCCTGCGTCAGATAGGCCTCGTTGTAGGCAACACCTTCGACCTCGGAAGAATCGGTGGTGTCCTCTCGTCAACCTTCAATGCTGACCCTGGCAGGAGCCATGGTTCATCCTTCGTACGGTAAACTGGAGAAATCTCCATACACGTTTCATCATCATGCATGGCAGCGGAATGTACTATATATAGAGTACATCCACTACGCTGCAACGTATGGCTACCTTTGCTTCAATATCTACAAGGTTTGGATGAAGAGCAACAGGCAAGTGTGCGGTTCAAGCAAAGAAGTATCGACCAAGAGGAAGAGGGACAAGGACGAAGTCGAGGACGTGGACGAGGACTCCGAGTAAGGTGGCAGTGTCGTTCTCATGGTGGTTCTAATGCAGTGTCTACCGAAATAGTTGCAAATTTTAATTTCAGGTGTGCTTAATTTAATTTCAGGGGTGTGTTGTGCTGAGCCCCCAGCAGAACTATGTTATGTTTCTTCTTGTTACTTTAACTCTTCAGTACGTACATACTAGTATTTCTTACATTTCATCTTTTAGTTGGTATAGTACTACCACTCGTTTCTTCACATTATATACGTACAATATATATGGCCAACATCATATAACCAGCAGTTTAGTTGTCAAAGAATTTCAGGGTGCTTAGTTGTGTCAAAGAATTCCAGGGTGCTTAGTTTTATTTGAGGGGTGGGTTGTGCACTTGTGCTAGACACCATTATTGTGACAAGCCTTTTTAATAGTACTATATGCATAATTTGGCGACGAGCGCTTTCTATATGTACCACCCTTTTTTTAATTTCAAGTTTTGCTCCATGGCGCAATCCATCGATACTACTACTGTACAAAAGTGGACTATATACATTTTTTAAAAGGGTAGAGGCGGGCAGTCTAGCTCGGTCGGTTTCACGAGGCGAGGCCTTTGTGATTTGACGGCTCATTACTGCTGTCCGTCGAATAATCTTCGCCGCCGCTGCACGCCAGCGCCTCCATTAAACCCCTCCGTTAAACCCGCATGCAAACCGAGAATCCTACTCCGGCCACACGTCCGTTCATGAGCGGGCCAGAATTAAACACAACACCGGCAGAGCTCCTCCCGTCCGCCCTCAGTTTAAACGAGGCCAGACGCCGGCCAAGCTCCTACCGTCTGCCCTCTATTTACACGAGGCCAAACAGAAAGTGGGTAAGAATCGCACCCCTCCGCCGCTCCCCCATCTCCTCCTTCACCATTTTCTCCACTCTTCCGATGGCTTCCGATGAGCCGTTCTCCGGCATATTACCCGGCTAGGTGGCCCGCCGAGCCCTCCGGATACGGGCGAGGCGCTCGGTGCTTCACCAACCTCGCTTGGCCCGGACGGAGCCAGTTGCCTCCCCAAGCGGTAGCGTGGTTCAGAAACTCGCTGCTCCAGTTCAGCTCGATGAGGAGTGGCGAGTTGCTCCACGCCGGCACGGCGGCGAGCACGCCGGTACGGGCGCCGTCGCTACCGCGTCGTACCGCACTACCAGTGTCTGCGGTGGCCGCGCCTCCCGTGTTTGTGGGCGCGTCTCCCGTGCCTGCGGCAGCGCCATGCAGGCAGAGATAGAAGCCAGGTGCATGGAGAGCGACGAGTCGGTGGCCAGCTTCTCCATGTCCGCCGCCATCATCGAGGAGAAGTAGAACACTGGAGGCCGCCGCCACTTGGGACCCATGAAGGCCACCGCCGGCGGCGACCAGCGGACTCGGGTGGTTTCTTTGCTGCTTGTCTCTTAGGACCTTCGTCGACCCGCAAGTGTCGGCGGACATGAGGAAGACAAAGGGATCATGGGCGACCATTTAGAACTAAAATAAGTCTAGATACATCCATTTCTAGGACAAGTATTTCCAGACGGAGGGAGTATTAATTATACAAGAGAGCCGGATTAGCACCTCTTAGTTCATGTAAATGTAATGAAATCCATCATGTTTATATGAAGATTTGACTTTTTTATACAAAATCCTTCATGCTTATATGAACTCAGTCCGTGTTTGCACGAATTTCATCTGGTTGGTTAGATTTGTAAAAATGTATGCCGCTGGCGTTTGATGTCGTCCTCCGCTTAAGGAAGCGGGAGGAAATTTGTCGGCTGCCGTTGGAGATGCTCTTTATGCTGGAAATAATAGAGTGACGTCCAATCCATTTGAGTTAATTGCCTGTATGATTGTCCCTCTACAAAAAGTTAATTGCATGTACAAAGGTACACGTGACTTGCGAGTCGCTACAGCTTCATACGAAAGTTAAAAAGAAACAAGTCCATCCTTAATCTTGTATTCTAAGTACTCTGTGGGTTCCACTTATCGATCTGATGTGAAAGAAGTATATATTAAATAAGTAGAGTAATATATAATATAAAATATAAAGTTAAAAGACAGAATTGAACCCATGTCATCGCGTTGCGAGCATCCGCGCTAACCAGCCCAGCACATTTTGTTGTAGACCATCTTTGGAGATATATCTCCATGTCTACTCTTATATATACTCCATTCGTTCCTAAATATTTCTCTTTTCAGATTTCAAATGGACTACCACATACGGATGTGTATGTAGACATATTTTAGAGTGTAGATTCACTCATTTTGCTCCGTATGTCTTTTCGGGAAGGGGCCAGATTTGTCCTTGATTTATTTATGAGGTATCCGGATGGCCTTTGCACCGCCAAGAAAAAGGGTAACATCAAAATTATGGACTACTTTTTGAGTATGTTGGTAAGGTCCGGTCATAGTCACTTGTTGAAATCTCTAAAAGACAAATACTCCCTCCGTCCGAAAATACTTGTCATCAAAATGGATAAAAGGAAATGTATCTAGGCGTATTTTAGTTTTAGATACATCTCTTTTATCCATTTTGATGACAAGTATTCGACGGAAGGAGCAAAACAGAGTTAGTGATGATGGTGTGCGTGCCATCCTGCAATATAGGCCGTCGGTTTATATCTAACGGATAGAAAAGAAACTATGGCAATTTTGCAAAAATATACCCACACGTCTCTCCACGTTCGCTAATAAGGCCTTCCCTCCTTCAACCTTTTCTCTCTCAAGATAAACTACTCATACAAATGCATCTTGATGTTCCGTGCAACGCACGGGCAGCTAGCTAATTTCTTTTAAATAAGTTGCTGTGTTAATTGGGTTGAAGTGATATATTTTATGTCTGCCCCGAATGATTTCAGATTCACTAGTAGTAACAAAGAAAAGGTTTCCTTGTTAATTAACAGAAAACAAGGTGAAAACTATCACATGAGGCCAGTAAAAACAAGGCACACTGGGTTCAGCGTCATCGTCACTACAGCTGTGTGCGCGTGAGAAGTCTACATATCGAGGGGGCTACCGAGCGAGGCACCGAGACACAATGTTTGAGAGAGAAACCAATTGACAGATTATGATCAGATCGAGTTGTCACCCTTCTGTTGTCATTGTTGGGGGAGGGAAGGGAGAGAAAGATGTATCGAGAGTGTGTGCGGTAGGCACAGAGGCACAACTAGCGTGTGTGTGTGTGTGTGTGTGTGTGTGTGTGTGTGTGTGTGTGTGTGTGTGTGTGTGTGTGTGTGTGTGTGTTTGAAGAGGAGTAAATAGATTATTATCAAGATCGATGTGCCACCCTACTCCTTGGTGCGGGTAGTGTGTGTGTGTATGTTTGAGAGAGAAGCCACGATAGATTAGTATCAAGATCGAGGTGTCACCCTACTCCTTGGTGTTGGGAAGTGTGGGGGTGTGGGGGGCAGTCACACTCACATATCTCTACTCTTATAAAAAACAGAGTTGGTGATGATGGTGTTCTGCCATCCTGCAATATAGGCCATCCGATTTATATCCGACGGACAGGAAGGAAACTATGGCAATTTTGCAAAAAGATACCAACACCCCTCTCCGCTGCAAATAAGGCATTCCCTCGTTCATCCTTTTCTCCCACAAGATAAACTTCTCATACAAATGCATCTTGATGTTCCGTGCAACGCATGGGTATCTTGCTACTAGGGAGAAGGAGTTTGTGTGACACATATCTAGCTATATTAAGGGATAGGTAGATAGCATATGTGTGAGAGACATTATTATACTTTGAGACATTAGTGGTTGTGGGTGGGCGGAATTAAAGGGGTGGGCGTGTTAGACATAGAGGCGTGTGTGTTTACGTGTGAGAGACTTGTAGGGGCGGGTAGAAAGATTAATTTAACCACGACGGAGGAGAGAAATACAAGTGCGCGTGTGTGATTCCGATGCCCACAGGGAAATGAGATATGTATGCGTGTGAGAGAGATTGCACAATTCATTCACGTATCACTATCTAGTGATCGTGGACGTGCATCGCTTGAACATAAGTCAATATCTACTTTGTATCATGGCCAAAGGTACAATATCGATTCAACGCTATAAAGATTGGACACTCACATATCACATTTTTTCTATTTAAATAAACCTTTTCAGTTGTGCATGCCAAAGTTACAGTGATGTTTCTTCAAACAACCAATGTAGCTATCATGTACATGCACCATTGTTACTCTTGCATTCAAATTCATTAGTCTTGGATGATTTAAGTTTCTATTTTGAAGTAATATATGTAATATTCATATATGAATTCAACGGGTATGCAATTTATGAAATGGAGGCTATGTAATCATATGAGGTAACACTTTTAAGTAGCTGACTACAATATCCATTTGTTTTTGTGCACCTCTACACTAACACGTCAATGCATTATGTTTAAAGTAAATAACCAATGGCACTAAATTATCTATTTACACGAGAAATACATAGGCTAAGCGTTTGATCCCTTTTTTGTGAACGCACCACTACACCCGTATGATTGGCCACGCCCGTGTGAACGTCCAAGTTATCGGCGCATCATCCTGAGTTATTGTCTTTTTTTTCTGGGGTGGACTTCACACCAGTTATTAACTGCTGACGCGTGCCCCGTGTACATAGTCTAGCATGACCTTCCCGCTAGCACGGTCCAAATTTAGTTGAAACTGGATACAACGATCCCAGGCGGCAAAATCTCCGCCTCCTTCTAAAATTTACGCCACCTTAGTCTTTAGCATGCGAAATCCCCTTTTGTCCTTGGTGCACGGAGACCAACAGCTAATACCGCCCTCATCTACATGATAGGTCGGGCTGCTTTAGTAACTTCCGATTCCCCACTACACGGCACCCCATTTCCTCTCCCCCTCCCTCAAAAACGACTAACTCCACAGCACCAGAGCATCTTACATCACGCTGTCCGTATTTCATCGCCTCTTTCTCCCTCCCTCTCGAAACCCTAGACTGCTCATCCACCAGCGTACCATAGCCCATTCATCGCCAACAAGGTCCACCTCACGGATCTGCATCTGCGGCAGATCTACCCTCCCACCTCCCCTAGAAACAAGTAGACTGCTCATCCACCACTGTACCACAGCCCATTCAGTGCCGGCCTTGTCCACAGCGTCGGATCTGCTTCGCCGGTACTCTCGTCAACCGCCACGCATCTGCAGCGGCTCATTCGTACTCCCCACCGGAGACGCTTCGTCCACACCCCCCGGAGCCGCCCCATCGACGCCCCCGTCGACGGCCTCTGATCCTCTTCGCCGACACCTTCCTCAACCCTACCGGAGCCGCTTCGCCGACACCTTCCTCAACCCTACCGGAGCCGCTTCGTCGACACCATCGTCAACCCTACCGGAGTAGCTTCGCCTATACCATTCTCAACCCTATCGGGGCCGCTTTGCCAACTCACAAGTCCGTGGCCTCAGATCCGCTTCCTCGCACCCACATCCAACCTACCGGAGCAGCTTCTGAGGCCCCGTCCATGGCCGTAGATCAGCATCGTCGACACCACCCTTAACCCAACCACCGGAGCAGCTTCTGACGCCCCGTCCACAGCCGTAGATCTGCATCATTGACACCATCCTTAACCCAACCACCGGAGCAGCTTCTGACGCCCCGTCCACGGCCGCACATCCGCATCGTCAACACCATCCTTAACCCAACCACCGGAGCAGCTTCACCTACGCCCTCGTCCACGGCCATAGATCCGCTTCGCCCACACCGTAGTCCACCCTACCGGAGCCGCTCCACAAACACCCTACTCGACGGTTCTAGATCTCCTTACCGGACCCGACAGCCAGCGGCAGGCGTCATCACCCTCAACGTTTCTAACCTGATTCCCACCATTCGAGAGATGCCAAGCACCGCCACGGCCTAGGTACTTGTCACCTTTAAACCCGTCCAAATCACCGCCTGATGTACTTCAAATATACTAACGGTCGATGTTACTGTTATGCAGTGGCAAAAACTACAAGGACGATGTTTCTTCCGGATCTAACAGCTTGGCCAACCAAGATCCTGGATGAGGCATTGCTATGATCTTGTAAGCGCGTCTCTCTCTCTTGTATTGTTCTATGCCCGCCATGCTTTGCTAGGATTTTCACCAAGAATCCCTTTGTGCGCATAATGATTTCTACTCTTGGCTGCTAAATTAGATATGTAGATGTCATACATGATACTACCTCATACCTCCGTTCCTAAATACAAATCTTTCTAGAGATTCCACTATAGGCTACATACGGAGCAAAATGAGTGAATCTACACTCGAAAATGCATTTATATACATCTGTATGTGGTCCATACTGGAATCTCTACAAAGACATATATTTAGGAACAGGGACAGTACATTACACAAAATCTTAGGTGGCATGTAGGAATTCCATTGCACTACATTAGGCTCCCTTAGAGTGCCTGCTAGTCCAAAGATCTGAGTCATGGCTAGTTTATGGTACGCACACAATCGTTAATTTGTGGTTTAAATATGCAAGGGATATGCAATGTAGTATCATGTAGAGATGTCTGAAATTAGCCGTGTCAACTTGCGATAGGGTTACACAATGAAAAAGTACAAGATGTATGTGGCAATTTCATGGAACATCGCAAAAAAGGAGAGGCAGCGGTGAGCCTATACGATTGTGCTATAGTACGTCACTCCTCCATTGCAATCATCGTGACATGTTATTTTGTATGCCGTTCTATTAGCCAAGTTTCTTAGGGACAGTTATTACGAGTTATCCTAAGAAAATAAGCACTGTGAATATAAGCTCCATGTAATAAGCCAACCAGTTCTTTTCATCGTGTTTTCAGCTTATCTTTGGTATGATCGTGGAAAGTCTAGATTGCATTATATTTTTCATTTTGCTGCCCATATGGAAATTAATTTGACTTGCAAACATCACAAATTGAACCCAAGGCAGAATTAATATGATAGGAAAACAGACCATCAATATTTGCTCAAAATGCAAATACAAAGATACCATCTACTTGGCACAATCTACTTTGGTCAATGTTTTCCATAGAGATCCCATTGCCTAATTTAAACGAAGAACGATGACCCACATTTAAATGAAGAACAATTATTTATTGAAATTCGATGGTCCAAGTGGCTGGTTATTATCGTATAGCAGCACCACCGAAAGCATCATATAGCAGCGGCAGCAGCTCATAGCAACTCATCATACAAAGAGCAGCGATCGCAAATCATCATATACCAAAGACAACTCATAGCAATTCATCATATAGTAGCAGCAGGAGCAGCTCATAGCAATTCATCATATAGCAGCAGCAGGAGCAGCTCATAGCAATTCATCATATAGCAGCAACAGGAGCAGCTTGTAGCAACTCATCATATAGCAGCAGCAGAGAACTCATAGCAATTCATCATATAGCAGCAGCAGCAGCTCATAGCAACTCATCATACAGCAGCAACAGCTCATAGCAATTCATCATATAGCAGCAACAGGAGCAGCTCATAGCAATGCATCATATAGCAGCAACAGAAGCAGCTCATAGCAATTCATCGTATAGTGGATCGGAATGAAAATTTGGCAAAAAATCAGAGGAGATCCTCACCTTGTTGGATGAGCTCATCCTTCAACAGCCATGGCCTTGGAGGAGGGGAGGGGGAATAAGGTGCCTTCTTCCACAGTGTGGCATCAGCCGTAGTTGTGCAGCGCCCGCCGGAGTAGTGTGTTGGATGAACCACAGTGGAGCAGCTGCTGGAGACCATGAGAATGAGGGGCGGCGCCAGAGGGAGGAGCAGCCAGGGAGATTTGCCCCTACCCGCCGGCCATGTAGCCTAGCTGAACATAGCATCATCGAGGACCAAGCCAGATGGGACCAAGCATGACGGCTCACTGGAGGAACCCTAGTGCTTTGCAGGCGGGGGATCGAGTAGAGGGAAAGGGAAGAGGAGATGCAAGCGGGCAGGTCAATGAATGCTTGCGTGTTTGTTTTACTTGAGGTCGGTGTGACACATCGTCGTGATTGCATTTTGAGTGTAATATAGGCGGACAACGAGTCATTTCACTATTCCCTTCCTTTAATTTTTAGTGAGGTTCTACCCAAACACCCCTCCAAAGCGAAATTAGTTAAGCCCAAGCTCATAACTCAAAAATGACTTCTTTACATCTTTTATGGCTTATTTTGACAATATGCCCCGAAAAGGCGGAATCGAATCGGCCCTTAACCTGCAATTCAATTGTGCGTGCAATGATGAATCACTCCTGCCGCTATCTGTACATTTAGGCATCATCATACATGGCATAACCTAATACATGTGCATTCCATTGTAGAATCTGGAATATGCAATGTTTATGTTAGTTCATCGTTGCACATGATGTTTAAATGCCCTTAAATCTGGTCACCAAGTGATGGTCTTTAAGCCTCCTTCTTTGCTTCTTTTCTTGATATGTAAGATTTGCTAACACATCTGCTCAATTGCTTGTTTGCATGAGCCAGCCATACTAGGATTGGTTGCTTTGATTACTTGTTGTTCTTGACCTAACACTCTAACAAAGCTTGTCAACGATTTAAACACTAAGGGTTGCTGTAGTGAGGCCTTGTCTAACTCATAGGTGACATAAAGGTTTGGTCAGTACACTACAAGAGGGCTCTCCAAGAGTACACGGAGATCCAGTTCGAAGGTATGCCTAGTTTTTACATAGTGCGAGACATAGTAAATGCTCATTTCATTGTGTGCAAGTGCAAGAGATCGGCATGTTTCATTATGTGGTGTTGTTTTGTTATAATCTCATCCTTTTGTGTTCACAGATGGAAAGTATGCATATTTATCTTCCAAGGAGAGGAGTAACTAGTTTGTGTCACCATGCGGAGGGGTGCAATGAAGATAAGATTGAGGATTTCCAAGTACAAGATGTTAGGAAGGAGCCTTGCAAGAGAAGTAGGAGCTGCTGTGAGCCTCTTCAACTGCTAAGGTAAGTCACTTATGCAACTCAACAGTTCAATTCCTTGTTTGTTTCAGGCATAGTTAATTTTCTCTTTTCAATTGCTTTATTTGTCCACAGTTAATGAGATGCCCAAATAATCATGCCTGATGTTTGGTACTTGTATCACTATTAGTTGACATAATTAAAGGCCTTACCATTTAATTACTCTGCCGAAGTGTGCCTGAAGCTTTGAAGTCTATTAACCAACTATTATTGCATGAGGCTCACAATCTAGTTTATACTACGCTAATGATTGCATAGTTTTGCCTGCTGTAGTATGTTTGTATGAAACCTCTGCTGCTCATTATGCTCCCTAAGACTTTAATTGAGGCACAGAATGGCCAACTGCTTGCTTACTTATACGCAACATGCTATCTAAATTTGTAACTTGTCTGTGTTTTCGATTGGGCCCCAACATCATGCTCCTCTGGTGAGCTAAGAGGGATTTCTGTATGCAGGCTGCACAGACTATCTTTTTTATAATTTTTAAAATATCACCTGCTTATGCTTCATGACGTGTAACATTTTTTTAAAGTGACGTGTAACATTATTGTTAGTCCTGTTTTGCCATGTAGTACAAAATAGTGTCTTGTTCGCTTCACTGTTGTAACTATTTTTTTGCCCTAGTCATGTGTACTTACAGAAACATTTCAGGATGAAGTGACATCAACACAAAGATCTGTGAGCAGTGTGGCATGGCTGTTACCGAATGATTATGGATTGGAATTGGAATGCGCTCATGTTCTCGAGCATCAACTAGAGGTGGCAAGACAACGTGTACATGATCGTCAACGTATAATCAACAAGTTGAGACTGGACATGCGGGTATTAGATGCAGGAGTCAAAAAAATGAAACAAGACACTGAGGTAACCATGAAGGAATTGGAGATTTTGCATACTGGAATTTGTTCTATCTGAATTCGGCCAATCCTATTTTCTGAAGAGATTATAGTTCAAATGGAGTTAAGTTGATGCGCGTCCATGATGTATGAGCTGTATTTGCCCAGTGTATGTAATTTGTTGTTTGTGTATGCTTTATTATCACCTGTGCCGAACCATAATGCCCAATGGGTATAATCGGCTGTAATTTCTTTATTGTATAGTGTAGGATTATTCTACCTTTCTATGCCTTGATCTCTTTGTTGTATAGTGTATGCTTTTTAGAGGTGATAGTATTGAGTAGGATAATTCTTTGAATATGTTATGTCGTTCAAATGGGGGCCAACTCGCCCGACCATGGCCCTTCACGGGCCGTCGGATCCATGGGCCTTCTATGTCTCGTAGGATCCATGGGCCTTCTACGTCTCATAGGATCCATAGGCCTTCTATGTCTCGTAGGATCCATGGGCCTTGTACGTCTCGTAGGATCCATGGGCCTTCTGCGTCTCGCAGGATCCATGGGCCTTCTACGTCTCGTAGGATACATGGGCCGCCGACTCATTTATGGGTCTTGTATGGGCCTTTAATGGGCCGTAGACGGGCCTTTAATGGAAATCGTACATTTTATGGGCTGACCATAACGGGCCGTTAATAGGCCGTATTTGGTGATGCTATGAAAATGGCCCAACAGACTAACGGTCCACAAATGGGCCGACTGTAACGACAGGCTGAATTTGGCCCACAAGCAGAAAATGACAGTAACGGGCCGTAAGTAACCGAATGCTGCAAATGAGCCCAAGAATAAATGGGCCCTCAGAAGGCCGAAAGTTAACTTGGGCTGGAAACGGCCCAACGGAATAACGGGCCGTTAATGGGTATAAAGTGATACACTGTTCATTACGGGCCGCCACCACGGCCGTTAATGGGTGTAAAGCAATACACCGTTCATTATGGGCCGCCAAAAACGGGCCGCTAATGGGCCAAGAGTTACAAAGGGCCTCATATGGGCGAAGATGTCATGGGCTATACATGGGCCGGTGAAAACCGGCCGAATCATATTGGATGGCCCAGATGACTCTACTGGGCCTAATTCGGATAGGGCGTAACGGGCCTTGGGTTAGCGGGGTGTAAATGGGCTATATGCGAACAGGCCGTTAAAGGCTTTCCATGGGCCGCCCGCCACCACCAAGTCAAACGGGCGGCCTTTTCACAGAATGGGCCATTTGTTGGGCGTGCCACGGTCGACGTATCATAGGCGCCTTCGTCGGTGAGTGGATGACATCCGTCCCAACGATGAGTCGACACGTTTCCTCTAGCCAATGATGATTTTACATGGAAAATCCCCATTGGTCGGGCTGTTAACGGGTTATCGGATCCAAAACCCGACACGATAGCTTAACGGCGTTCGTTACGGTGGATGCCACGTGTCGGTCACCCTTGACGAAAAGCACTTCGTGGCGCGCGATTTATCGTCATGGCGTGGACACTTCGTGATGATAATTTTGGTAATGTCATGGAACACTTCTCGACAAAGACGCTTATGACTATCTTGATTCTCATAAATTTGTCATGGATGTACATGCATGACAAAAAACGCGACCTACTATGACAAACACGTATCATCACGGAAATATATTTTTTTTGTAGTGAACAAAAGTTCTCGGAATGACCTGAAACTTCACGGAGATTATTTTTGGAAATAATAAAAAATACTGGCGAAAGAATCAAGGCCAGGGGGGCCACACCCTGTCCACGAGGGTGGGAGGCACGCCTGCCCCCCTGGGCGCGCCCCCTGCCTCATGGGCCCCTGGTGCTCCACCGACCTCAACTCCAACTCTATATATTCACGTTTGGGGAGAAAAAAATCAGAGAGAAGTATTCATCGTGTTTTACGATACGGATCCACCGCCAATCCCTAAACTCTCTCGGGAGGGCTGATCTGGAGTCCGTTCGGGGCTCCGGAGAGGGGAATCCGTCGCCATCGTCATCATCAACCATCCTCCATCACCAATTTCATGATGCTCACCACCGTGCTTGAGTAATTCCATCGTAGGCTTGCTGGACGGTGATGGGTTGGATGAGATTTATCATGTAATCGAGTTAGTTTTGTTAGGGTTTGATCCCTAGTATCCACTATGTTCTGAGATTGATGTTGCTACGATGTGACGCCCCGAGACCGACACTCCAGAAGACTTCCAGCTATTCCGAGTTTCGCCGTGTGTTTCATTTGTGCCTGCCCTTTTATTTTTGCATTGCATCATGTCATCATGCCATCATGTCATTAACCTTTGCATCTCAACCTCAACTAAATAATTTGCATGGATCTTTTATCCATTTAAATCGAGGGAATTCACATGGTGATTCTCTTTAAAACATATCCTCTCGATATTTAGAGAGCTATAGTAAATATTCCAATTATTTGGATTTACCGCAAACACACTTACAAAATATCCTAATGCCTTTGTTGTCTTAATTCTTGGTCTCCAACCTTGCCCATAAATTATTTCGTCATTTTCCGGAGCCCCACCGAAATCCTCAACATTTTTGGACCTTCCCAAACCTCACTTCCTATTCAAATCATTTGAATTTAATTCAAATGAGTTTGAATTTACATCTTGCAATCTTGGCCATTCCTATTTTTCTTGGATCAAACTCATTTTTATGAGTCCAGGAAAATTGTCCGCATGCGCAAATTCTTTCCCTAACCCTCTCTTCTTTTCTTCTCTCTAATTCTTTTCTGCTAAAGAATATGAGGGAGAGAGAGAGCCCAGCCAGTCCTCTTGGGCCTAACCAACCAGACCGACCCGCTCCCACAGCCCACTTAAACCCCTCCTAACCTAGCCCGTCACCACGCTTCTCCCGATCCCCACTTCTCTCCCTCATCCCCCGCCTCGCGCTGCCAGGGAGAGCCTTGGCTCGATCCCCTTCCTCCTTCACCCCGTGCCCGATCCCGCTCGTCCTCGCGCCTCTCCGCCTCCTCGAGCCAGCAGGCCGCTGCCCTGTGTCGCCGCCCTGCGCCGCACCTCCACCGGCCTCGGCCTCCCGCGGTTGCCTGCTGCTGGCCCCACGCCGAAGTCGCCCTCCACGCGAGCCTCCTCCGCTGCCCTGTCGCCCATGCGCTGCTCTGACGACCCCATCATCGCGCCGTCCCGACCTTTTTCCGCGGGATCCTCTCCGCCGCCGTGGTTCTGGCGCCTGCACCTCCCTCGCTGACCAAGTTCACCGCTGCCGAGCCCCTACCTCGGTCTCGCGACCCCACGCCTCCCTCCTGCAGCACCCGCAAGCCACTAGGAGGTGTGCTCCTCGTGATGCACAGGAGCTCCTACAGTCTCGTCGGTTGCCTCCCCGCCACCTTCGCGCCCGGATCCGTCCGGACCGAGCCAGCCCACCGCCACCATCGCCCCTCCGACGCCGTCCGGACCTTGTGTCCCTGCCGCGGTGTTGACTCCTCAAGTTGTCCCTGTCGGTCTCGGCTTCAAGACCTTGCTGCCCTTTTGTTGTTGCCAATTTCCTCGATCGAGGAACCACCAAGTACACCTTCGGTTCACCTAGTACCGCGATCGGACGCCTCGACCCGTGTACAACTACCGCCGCCAAGACCGGACCGACAAGTACCCGACGTCGCGTGTGCCACTACCGTCGACCTGAACATCTCTGGCGTGTACAACTACCGCCGCCACGTGAACCACTACTTCCACTACCGTCGCGGTGTACAACTACTTCCACTACTTCCCACGACGTCCGTGAACCACTACCGTCGCTCCAAGATGTTGGATTCGCAAGTACCTCTCCGAGACGAACGTGTACAACTACTTCCTCTCGACCGTCACGAGAACGACTACTTCCCCTCTGAACCGATTCGCTTCGAAAATGCACGCTTCGAAGGTATAACCGCCGAGACGACGCCCGTAAATGAATGCATGTGTGTTGTATGAGATGCCGGAACCGATATGTTGCCGTGGCATCATTTTTGGATTCGCCGCCGTGGCACCCTTCTTGTTCCGCCATGGTGAAAAATGCTTCATAACATGCTCGTGTCAACATTTTCATAAAAATTGCATAAAACTTGCATATGTCATCCGCATCATGATAACAACATTTAAATGTTTATATTTGTTGTTTCCATTAAATTGCTAAATGCATATGGGGATTTACCGGATTTGTTGTTTGTTATATCCGGCCCCATTTAAATTGTTTAGATGGTATAGTTTTGTTATGCTTCACCTCTTGCCATGTTAACCAATATTTAATATTGTTGAGTACCTAATCGGGAGTGAACTAAATAATTGATGTGGTGTTTCGTCAATATGCAACTCGTTGCATATTGGGCTCCATTTAACTTGTAGTTTTGTTTGTGCATGTTGCCATGCCATGCTATTTAAACCGGACATGCATCATACTTGTTTGTGCATCATGACATGTTTATGCTTGTGTGTTTACCATGTTGTTTGCTTCTTTCCGGTTTTCTTCTCTCGTTAGCTTCGGTTCCATTCCGGAGTTGTGAGGATTCGTTCGACTACGCCCGTTTGTCTTCTTCATGGACTCGTTCTTCTTCCTTGCGGGATTTCAGGCAAGATGACCATACCCTCGAAATCACTTCTATCTTTTCTTGCTAGATGCTCGCTCTTTTGCTATGCCTATGCTACGATGCCTACCACTTTCTATATCATGCCTCCCATGTTGCCATGTCAAGCCTCTAACCATCTTTCCTAGCAAACCGTTGTTTGGCTATGTTACCGCTTTGCTCAGCCCCTCTTATAGCGTTGTTAGTTGCAGGTGAAGATGAAGTTTGTTCCTTATTGGAACATGGAGATGTTGTTCCTTGTTGGAACATGTTTACTTGTTGGGATATCACAATATATCTTATTTAATTAACGCATCTATATACTTGGTAAAGGGTGGAAGGCTCGGCCTTATGCCTGGTGTTTTGTTCCACTCTTGCCGCCCTAGTTTCTGTCATATCGGTATTATGTTCCCGGATTTTGCGTCCCTAACGCGGTTGGGTGATTTATGGACCCCCTGAGGGCAACTCGAGGGCTGGTTTTACTCGTAGGCTGACCTATCCGGTGTGCCCTGAGAACGAGATATGTGCAGCTCCTATCGGGATTTGTCCGCACATCGGGCGGCTTTGCTGGTCTTGTTTTATTACTGCCGAAATGTCTTGTAGCCGGGATTCCGAGACTGATCGGGTCTTCCCGGGGAGAAGGAATATCCTTCGTTGATCGCGAGAGCTTATCATGGGCTAAGTTGGGACACCCTGCAGGTATTATCTTTCAAAGCCGTGCCCGCGGTTATGAGGCGATGGGAATTTGTTAATGTCCGTTGTAGAAAACCGAAGTTGATCTTAATTAAAATACACCAACGCGTGTGTAACCGTGATGGTCTCTTCTCGGTGGAGTCCGGAAGTGAACACGGTGTTGGAGTTATGCTTGACGAGGTTGTTCTAGGATCACTTCTTGATCATAGTTGTTCGACCGTGCTTTTGCCTTCTCTTCTCGCTCTCATTTGCGTATGTTAGACACCGATATGCTAGTCGCTTGCGCAGCTCCACCTCACTACCCTGTCCTACCTTTAAGCTTAAATAGTCTTGATCTCGCGGGTGTGAGATTGCTGAGTCCCGTGACTCACGATACTTCAAAACCAGTTTGCGGTGCCGATGAAACCGTGCAGGTGGCGCATCCGAGCTCAAGGAGGAGCTCGATGAAGATCTTGTTCATTGTGTTGTTTCGCTTCAGCTTGATCAAGAGTGGAGCCAGTTGGGACGATCGGGGATCTGTGTAGCATTTGGGGTAGTCTTCTTTTATTTTGGTTCCGTAGTCGGACCTTGATTGTATCTGTATGATGTAATGCTTTACTCATGTATTGTGTGAAGTGGCGATTGTAAGCCAACTATGTATCTCTTTCCCTTATGTATTACATGGGTTGTGTGAAGATTACCTCACTTGCGACATTGCTTTCAATGCGGTTATGCCTCTAAGTCGTGCTTCGACACGTGGGAGATATAGCCGCATCGAGGGCGTTACATATGACTTTGCTATTGTCGTGGAATTGTCACGGCAGATGTCCTCGTGAAAGGACTTAGTCGTGGAGCCATTGCAACTAGGAAGCTTAAAGGGGTTAAAGTGGGACAAAGGACACGGGAGTTTTATACTAGTTCGGCCCCTTACGATGAAGGTAAAATCCTACGTCTAGTTGTGATGGAATTGTTGGGGTTTCGATCACCAGGGAGCAAATCTGCTATGCCCGGCTCTCGATGTGGTGTTACTTGCCCTAAGCCGTTGGTGGATTGTCCCCTTACATACACGGGTTGACGCCCTATGGCCTACAGAGTCCCGGCCGGCTCATAAACAATGTCTGGCTCGGTGACTAGTTAATCTTGCCTTATAACACAAGTCATGCCATTACGACGGTTTATCACTACGGGCTTTAAGTCGCATGTGGGCTTTAGGCCCTTTATTGAACCACCATCTTCAAGCTTGATCTTGGGCTTCATATGATGAACCGCCATTGCGTAACCCGGCCCCTCCTGGGCGGGTTACACAAATAATTATATCCCCAACAGGTATGCTTAATGCTTGTCACTAGGGCCCGAGTGCCATGATTTCATATCTGAACCTATTATGTTTTCATGAATATATGTGAGTTCTTGATCCTATCTTGCAAGTCTATAGTCACTACTATGTGTTATGATCCGGCAACCCCAAAGTGACAATAATTGGGACCACTCCCGGTGATGACCATAGTTTGAGGAGTTCATGTATTCACTATGTGTTAATGCTTTGGTCCGGTACTCTATTAAAAGGAGGCCTTAATATCCCTTAGTTTTCATTAGGACCCCGTTGCCACGGGAGGGTAGGACAAAGATGTCATGCAAGTTCTTTTCCATAAGCACGTATGACTATATTCGGAATACATGCCTACATTACATTGATGAATTGGAGCTAGTTCTGTGTCACCCTATGTTATAACTATTGCATGAGGAATCGCATCCAACATAATTCTCCATCACCGATCCAATGCCTACGAGCTTTTCACATATTGTTCTTTGCTTAGTTACTTTGCCTTTGCCACTGTTACAATCACTACACAAAACCAAAACTGCTACTGTTACTTTTGCCACTGCTACCACTATTATCATATTACTTTGCTACTAAATACTTTGCTGCAGATATTAAGTTATCCAGGTGTGGTTGAATTGACAACTCAATTGCTAATACTTGAGAATATTCTTTGGCTCCCCTTGTGTCGAATCAATAAATTTGGGTTGGATACTCTACCCTCAAAAACTGTTGCGATCCCCTATACTTGTGGGTTATCAAGACTATTTTCTGGCGCCATTGCCGGGGAACATAGCTCTATTCTTTGAGTCACTTGGGATTTATATCTGATGGTCACTATGAAGAACTTGAAAGACGAGAAAACCAAAATTTATCCCTCAACTACGAGGGGAGGTAAGGAACTGCCATCTAGCTCTGCACTTGATTCACCTTCTGTTTTGAGTAAACTTGCAACACCTAAACCTGCTTCTGCTATTAATTCTTATATGTCCCATGTTATTGATGATGTCACTTCTACTATGCGTGATACTTATAATGAAACTACTTCTATGCTTGATAATACTGTGCCACTAGGTGAATTTCCGGATGAACAACTTGCTAGGGCTAGAGAGAATGAAATTATTGAAACTGATAATATTGATGAAAGTGATGATGAAGATTCTCCCCTAGATATGAATTGCCTGTTGTGCCTGAGGGTTATGTTATGCATGAAGAAACTGCTAGGGACTTTCTTGCTTGCAATGATAGAAGTGATCTTAAGAAATTATTAGCTAAGCTGAAAGAAAAAACTCTAAATGCTAGAATGAAATATGATCCAACTTATGCTACTTCACCTATCTTTGTTACTGATAAGGATTATGAATTCTCTGTCGACCCTGATATAATTACTTTGGTTGAATCTGATCCTTTCTATGGCTATGAATCTGAAACTATTGTGTCACATCTTACTAAATTAAATGATATAGCCACCCTGTTCACTAATGATGAGAAAACTCGCTACTATTATATCCTTAAAATATTCCCGTTCTCATTAAAGGGTGATGCTAAGACATTGTTTAATTCTCTTGATCCTGGTTGTGTGCGTAGTCCCCAGGATATGATCTATTACTTCTCTGCTAAATATTTCCCCGCTCATAAGAAACAAGCTGCTTTAAGGGAAATATATAATTTTGTGCAAATTGAAGAAGAGAGTCTCCCACAAGCTTGGGGGAGGCTTCTCCAATTACTTAATGCTTTGCCTGATCATCCTCTTAAGAAAAATGAAATACTTGATATATTTTATAATGGACTAGTCGATGCTTCCAGAGACCACCTGGATAGTTGTGTTGGTTGTGTTTTCAGGAAAGAACAACTGATGAAGCTAAAATTCTATTGAATAATATGTTGACAAATGAAAACAATTGGACGCTTCCTGAATCAACTCCTAAGCCAACTCCAAATAAAAGGGGTGTTCTATTTCTCAGTCCTGAAGATATGCAAGAGGCAAAGAAATCTATGAAAGAAAAAGGTATAAAAGCTGAAGATGTTAAGAATTTACCTCCTGTTGAAGAAATACATGGTCTTAATTCATCACCTATTGAAGAAACACATGGTCTTGATAACCCGACACAGGTAGTAAAGGAAAATTCTCTCTATAGATATGATAAAGCTGAAATTCCTCCTACTAAGTTTGCTAGTCAATGCTTAGATGAGTTTGATAATTTTATGGTTAAGCAAGAAGATTTTAATGCTTATTTTGGTGGACAATTAAAACACAATGCTTATATGATTGAGCACTTGAGTGATTATATGTCTAGAGTTAAAGGTGAGCTTAAACTCATTAGTAAACATGATTCTACGGTTACCACTCAAGTTGAACAAGTACTTAAGGCTCAGCATGATTTGCTCAATGAAATGAATAGTAAGAATAATGACTTTGCTGTTAGAGTTGCAACTAGAGGGGGTAAAGTGACTCAGGAACCTTTGTATCCTGAGGGCCACCCTAAGAGAATTGAGCAAGATTCTCAGAGAAATAATGTTGATACACCTAGTCCTTCTAAAAGGAAGAAGAAGAAAAATGATAGGACTTTGCATGCTGCTAGTGAACCTGTTGTTGACACACCTGAGAATCCTAATGATATTTCTATTTCTGATGCTGAAACACAATCTGGAAATGAACATGAACCTAGTGATAATGTTAATGATGATGTTCATGTTGATTCTCAACCTAGCAATGATAATGATGTAGAAATTGAACCTGGTGTTGATCTTGATAACCCACAATCAAAGAATCAACGATATGATAAGAGAGATTTTGTTGCTAGGAAGCATGGTAAAGAAAGAGAGCCATAGGGTTCAGAAACCCATGCCTTTTCCTCCTAAACCATCCAAGAAAAAGGATGGTGAGGATTTTGAGTGCTTTGCTGAAATGATTAGACCTATCTTTTTGCGTATGCGTTTAGCTGATATGCTCAAAATGAATCCTTATGCTAAGTACATGAAAGAAATTGTTACTGATAAAAGAAAGATACCGGAAGTTGAGATTTCCACCATGCTTGCTAATTATACTTTTAAGGGTGGAATACCTAAGAAACTTGGAGATCCAGGAGTACCCACTATACCATGCTCCATTAAAAGAAACTATGTTAAAACTGCTTTATGTGATCTTGGAGCCGGTGTTAGTGTTATGCCTCTCTCTTCATATCGTAGACTTGATTTGAATAAGTTGACACCTACTGAAATATCTTTGCAAATGGCTGATAAATCAACTGCTATACCTGTATTTGTGAGGATGTGCCTGTTGTGGTTGCAAACGTTACTATTTTAACGGACTTTGTTATTCTTGACATTCCCGAGGACGATAGTATGTCTATTATTCTTCGAAGACCCTTTTTGAATACTGCAGGGGCTGTTATTGATTGCAACAAAGGCAATGTCACTTTTCATGTTAATGGTAATGAGCATACGGTACACTTTCTGAGGAAACAACCTCAAGTTCATAGTATAAACTCTATTGGAAAAATTCCATCGATTATTTTTGGAGGTTTTGAATTTCCTCTTCCTACTGTCAAGAAGAAATATGATATTCTTATTATTGGGGACGTGCATATCCCAATTGAGGTAACATAGTGTATTCGAAATTTCTCCGGTTCCATGCAATTCGGAATGAGTTTGTTAACAAGACCTGACCAACCTTGTTTGTGGATTCCTTTTGATGAGCATGAGATGGATGAAGTTAGAAAGCACAACCTTCTATACCCTCCTTTTACTTTCTGATATTTAGTTGAAATAAAGTAAAAATAGTATTTTCTGTCAGTTTTTTGAATTATCCGTGCAATAAAATAATATAATACCCCAAAAATAAAAGTTCTCCAAATGCCCTGAAATTTATATATGATTTTTTTATGGAATATTTAAAAATATCTGGCACTGAGAACACATCAGGGGGAGCTGGCACCTGGCCACGAGGGTCCAGGGCGCGCCCCCCTGCCTCGTGGGCCCATGGTGACCCCCCTCCACTTATTCCTGCACCGACACACTTCTTCTTCCTCCCAAAAAAATCACCAACTAGCTCAAGCACGAGTTCTACCTCATTTTGCTGCGATTTTTGATCTCCTAGCTCAAAGCACCTCTCACAAAACTGCTTTGGGGGATTGTTCTTTGGTATGTGACTCCTCCAATGGTCCAATTAGTTTTTGTTCTAGTGCTTTATTTATTGCAAATTTTTGCTGCTTAGGTGACCCTGTTCTTGAGCTTGCATGTCAAATTTATTTGGTCCCAAGTAGTTCTAATGCATGATATAGTCTCTGGCACTTGTGGGAGTAGTTGCTATCAATTTTGTTGAGTTTGGTTTACTTTTATTTGAAGTTACTAAAAAATTCTCAGAAAATTTTTAGAGGAGGAAATATGCTTAGGAAAATGTACCAAGGTGGTTCCTCAAGGAAGCGAGGGCCCAGGCCCGCAATGCGTGAGCTGGACGATGAACCACCGAGGGACGCTCAAGTGCGGCCTTGTGAATGGCCGTTAGAAAACTTCATGCTTCGAGCAGGAATTAAGGAAGAATTTGAAGCATATGTGCGTAACGCTGATTGGAGGGCTTCGTGTCAGATAAGTGCCTCCAACACTATTACCTTACTGATTCCTTTGTGAGAAGATTTCGATTTTCATCATCACGCAACTCTCACACGGTCCTGTTCGATCTTTATGATAAATCCTATACCATGGACCTAGAGGATTTTACTACTGCTTGTAAACTCCCGCAGTGGGGTAGTCCTAGTGAACCTCGCAAATCTGAGTTTAGAGATTTTCTTGCTAGTATAACTGTGGGGGAATCTAGAGAAATAACACAAGCTACCATAGGGAGCATTCATTTTCCTGCTATACATTATTTTGCTCTCTTTATAGGCCGATGCATAAATGGTAAGGATGAGGCATGCCACATGTGTGTTCCTGATCTCAGTGTTCTCAGGAGTGCTGTATTAGGAGATAAACATTATAATTTGGGAGCCATTGTGGCGCGTAGGTTGCATAATAATAGTATCAATGGAGATTTCTTTGGTGGAATTTATGCAACCCGTTTAGCTAATTATCTTGAGATACCTATTCGTGATTATGATATGGAATTGCCTCCTGCTTATCTAGATTTTAATGCCATGGTTCGTCATCAGTTTGTTGAGAGGAGTGAACCGCCTCTCCAGTACCGACTAATCTTTGACAGACGACGCACCTATCACGTCGCTCTCCCTGCTCCTACTTTCTTTGACTTTCAGGCAAAGGGGAGATATGTCATAACCAGGGAGGAGGCGAACGAGTACGAGAGGAGGACTGAGACAGCTCGCCTCCAAGATGCAGCCCACGATGCAATAGCCGCTGCATCTCAGTACAACCCGAACTATAACTTTGGATATCCGCCAGGCCAGCCGTGGCCATAGACCAACATAGGCCAAAAGCCTAAGCTTGGGGGGGGGGGGGTACGTATTTCTCACCGACATTACATTCATGTTCACACACTCATGCTAGTTGTCGGTGCTCATACTTTTTCATTGTACTATCCATGCTAGTTTATTTTCCCTTTTTATGCTTTCTTCTTGTGTGTTTGAAAAACCAAAATAATTAGTAGTAGCTTTTAGCTAGTTTACTTCCTTGCTGTAGTAGTATTAACTAAAAGAAAACCCAAAAAGATTTCATGTTCTTCTTTTTGTTTGTTGGGAGCTTTCCCGTGTAAATAATTTTATTTCTTTTATTTTATTTGGGGGTTAATAGGAGAAGACCATAATGAAAATGTTGAAGTGGCTCTTATATGCATTATTGTTGATTTAACCAAGAGCCCATATTGCCTTGCCTTCTCCTGTTTATTGAATGCTCGCAGATTCCAGCTTAGTCCAATGCACGTGCACTATTATTATTACATACATCGTTCGGTCGTGCAAGTGAAAGGCAATAATGATGATTTATGATGGACTGATTGAGATGAGGGAAGCTGGTATGAACTCGACCTCTCTTGTTTTTGTAAATATGATTAGTTCATCGTTCCTGATTCAGCCTAAATAAACATGTTTGCAATGACAATTAGAGATTATAGTTTCTTATGCCATGCTTAATTAGCTAGGAGTTTATAATGGTTTACCTTGTGTGCCAACATGCTATTAAAATGGTTGTGATGTGGTATGATGGGGTGGTATCCTCCTTTGAACGATTCGAGTGACTTGACTTGGCACATGTTCACACATGTAGTTGAAACAAATCAACATAGCCTTCACGATATTTATGTTCATGGTGGATTATATCCTACTCATGCTTGCACTCAATGTTTATTAATTTTAATGCATGTTCATGACTGTTGTCGCTCTCTAGTTGGTCGCTTCCGAGTCCTTTTCTAGCCTTCACTTGTACTAAGCGGGAACACTGCTTGTGCATCCAATCCCTTAAACCCCAAAGTTATTTCATATGAGTCCACCATACCTTCCTATATGTGGTATCTACCTGTCGTTCCAAGTAAATTTGTATGTGCCAAACTCCAAACCTTCAAATGAAATTCTGTTTTGTATGCTCGAATAGCTCATGTATCAACTAGGGCTGTCTGTATCTTCCATGCTAGGCAGGTTATTCTCAAGAGGAGTGGACTCCGCTCCTCACTCACGAGAAAATGGCTGGTAACCGGGATGCCTAGCCCCATGCTTTAAGCAAACCAAATCGAAACAATTGCAAACGAAACTCCCCCAGGGCTGTTGTTAGTTGGAGGCACTCGTTGTTTCGAGCAAGCCATGGATTGATGCTTGTTGGTGGTGGGGGAGTATAAACTTTACCATTGTGCTTGGGAACCGCCTATAATGTGTGTAGCATGGAAGATATCGCCACCTCTTGGTTGTTATGTTGATAATGAAAGTATACCACTCAAAAATATTATTTATCTCTATTTCAAAACCGAGCTCTGGCACCTCTACAAATCCCTGCTTCCCTCTGCAAAGGGCCTATCTATTTACTTTTATGTTGAGTCATCACCCTCTTATTACAAAGCACCAGCTGGAGAGCACTGCTGTCATTTGCATCCATTACTATTAATTTATATTGGGTATGACTATGACTGGATCTCTTTTACCATGAATTACAATGTTTAGTCAGTCCTTGATCTTTAAAGGTGCTCTGCATTTATGTTTTGCGGTCTCAGAAAGGGCTAGCGAGATACCATCTTGTTATATCATATTATGATTGTTTTGAGGAAGTGTTGTCATCTGAGATTTATTATTATTGCTCACTAGTTGATTATGCCATTGATATGAGTAAACATGAGACCTAAGTGTTATTCTGAATATGGTTAGTCATAATCTTTGCTGAAAACTTGAATGCTGGCTTTACATATTTACAACAACAAGAGCAAACGGAGTTTGTAAAAGTTTTTTTTATCACTTTCAGTTTGTCAACTGAATTGCTTGAGGACAAGCAAAGGTTTAAGCTTGGGGGAGTTGATACATCTCCGTCGTATCTACTTTTCCAAACACTTTTGCCCTTGTTTTGGACTCTAACTTGCATGATTTGAATGGAACTTACCCGGACTGACGATGTTTTCAGCAGAATTGCCATGGTGTTATTTTTGTGCAGAAACAAAAGTTCTCGGAATGACCTGAAACTTCACGGAGATTATTTTTGGAAATAATAAAAAATACTGGCGAAAGAATCAAGGCCAGGGGGCCCACACCCTGTCCACGAGGGTGAAAGGCGCGCCTGCCCCCCTGGCGCGCCCCCTGCCTCATGGGCCCCCTGGTGCTCCACCGACCTCAACTCCAATTCTATATATTCATGTTCGGGGAGAAAAAAAATCAGAGAGAAGGATTCATCGCGTTTTACGATACGGAGCCGCCGCCAAGCCCTAAACTCCACGGGAGGGCTGATCTAGAGTCCGTTCGGGGCTCCGGAGAGGGGAATCCGTCGCCATCGTCATCATCAACCATCCTCCATCACCAATTTCATGATGCTCACCTCCGTGCGTGAGTAATTCCATCATAGGCTTGCTGGACGGTGATGGGTTGGATGAGATCTATCATGTAATCGAGTTAGTTTTGTTAGGGTTTGATCCCTAGTATCCACTATGTTCTGAGATTGATGTTGCTATGACTTTGATATGCTTAATGCTTGTCACTAGGGCCCGAGTGCCATGATTTCAGATCTGAACCTATTATGTTTTCATGAATATATGTGAGTTCTTGATCCTATCTTGCAAGTCTATAGTCACCTACTATGTGTTATGATCCGCAACCCAAGTGACAATAATCGGGACCACTCCGGTGATGACCATAGTTTGAGGAGTTCATGTATTCACTATGTGTTAATGCTTTGGTCCGGTACTCTATTAAAAGGAGGCCTTAATATCCCTTAGTTTCCATTAGGACCCCGCTGCCACGGGAGGGTAGGACAAAAGATGTTATGCAAGTTCTTTTCCATAAGCACGTATGACTATATTCGGAATACATGCCTACATTACATTGATGAATTGGAGCTAGTTCTGTGTCACCCTATGTTATAACTATTGCATGAGGAATCACATCCAACATAATTCTCCATCACCGATCCAATGCCTACGAGCTTTTCACATATTGTTCTTTGCTTAGTTACTTTGCCTTTGCCACTGTTACAATCACTACAAAACCAAAACTGCTATTGTTACTTTTGCCACTGCTGCCACTATTGTCATATTACTTTGCTACTAAATACTTTGCTGCAGATATTAAGTTATCCAGGTGTGGTTGAATTGACAACTCAACTGCTAATACTTGAGAATATTCTTTGGCTCCCCTTGTGTTGAATCAATAAATTTGGGTTGAATACTCTACCCTCGAAAACTGTTGCGATCCCCTATACTTGTGGGTTATCACATAACCCCAAAATGATAGCGGTAAATCAGTAAGAGACATCATATATTACACTATATCCAATAAAGTACGGTTATGACGTCCGGACACACCATTACGCTGTGGTGTTCCGGGTGGCGTGAGTTGCGAAACTATTCCGCATTGTTTCAAATGAAGACCAAACTCGTAACTCAAATATTCTCCTCCACGATCATATCGTAGAAACTTTATTTTCTTGTTACGATGATTTTCCACTTCACTCTGAAATTATTTGAACTTTTCAAATGTTTCAGATTTATGCTTCATCAAGTAGATATACCCATATCTGCTCAAATCATATGTGAAGGTCAGAAAATAACGATACCTGCCGTGAGCCTCAACACTCATCGGACTGCATACATCAGTATGTATTGTTTCCAACAAGTCTGTTGCTCACTCCATTGTTCCGGAGAACACAGTATTAGTCATCTTGCCCATGAGGCATGGTTCGCAAGCATCAACTGATTCATAATCAAGTGGTTCCAAAACCCATCAGCGTGGATTTTCTTCATGCGCTTTACACCAATATGACCTAAACGGCAGTGCCACAAACAAGTTGCACTATCATTATTAACTTTGCATCTTTTGGCTTCAATATTATGAATACGTGTATCACTACGATCGAGATTCAATAAACCATTCACCTTGGGTGTATGACCACAGAAGGTTTTATTCACGTAAACAGAATAACAATTATTCTTTGACTTAAATGAATAACCGTATTGCAATAAACATGATCCAATCATATTCATGCTTAACGCAAACATCAAATAACATTTATTTTAGGTTCAACACTAATCCCGAAGGTAAAAGAGTGTGCGATAGTGATCTTATCAACCTTGGAATCATTTCCAACACACATCGATACCTCGCCCTTAACTAGTCTCTGTTTATTCTGCAACTCCCGTTTCGAGTTACTACTCTTAGCAACTGAACCAGTATCAAATGCCGAGGGGTTGATATAAACACTATTAAAGTACACATCAATAACATGTATATCTAATATACCTTTGTTCACTTTGGCATCCTTCTTATCCACCAAGTATCTAGGGTAGTTCCACTTCCAGCGACCATTTCCTTTGCAGTAGAAGCACTCAGTTTCAGGCTTGGGTCTAGCTTTGGGTTACTTCATGGGAGCGGCAACTTGCTTGCCATTCTTCTTAAAGTTCCCTTTCTTTTCCTTTGCCCTTTTACTTGAAACTAGTGGTCTTGTCAACCATCAACACTTGATGCTTTTCTTGATTTCTACCTTCGTCGATCTCAGCATCACGAAGAGCTTGGGAATCGTTTCCCTTATCCCTTGCATATAGTTCATCACGAAGTTCTAGTAACTTGGTGATAGTGACTAGAGAACTCTGTTAATCACTATCTTATCTAGAAGATTAACTCCCACTTGATTCAAGCAATTGTAGTACCCAGACAATCTGAGCACATGCTCACTGGTTGAGCCATTCTCCTCCATTTTGTAGGCAAAGTACTGTCAGAGGTCTCATACCTCTCGACTCGGGCATAAGTATGAAATACCAATTTCAACTCTTGGAACATATTATATGCTCTGTGGCATTCAAAAGATTTTTGAAGTCCGGGTTCTAAGCCGTAAAGCATGGTGCACTAAACTATCAAGTAGTCATCATACCGAGATTTGCCAAAACGTTCATAACGTCTGCATCTGCTCCTGCAATAGGTCTGTAACCTAGCGGTGCATCAAGGACATAATTCTTCTGTGCAGCAATGAGGATAATCCTCAGATCACGGATCCAATCCGCATCGTTGCTACTAACATCTTTCAACTTAGTTTTCTCTAGGAACATATCAAAAATAAAACAGGGGAGCTAAACGCGAGCTATTGATCTACAACATAGATATGCTAATACTACCAGGACTAAGTTCATGATAAATTAAAGTTCAATTAATCATATTACTTAAGAATTCCCACTTAGATAGATATCCCTCTAATCATCTAAGTGATCACGTGATCCATATCAACTAAACCATGTCCGATCATCACGTGAGATGGAGTAGTTTTCAATGGTGAACATCACTATGTTGATCATATCTACTATATGATTCACGCTCGACCTTTTGGTCTCTAGTGTTCCGAGGCCATATCTGTATATGCTAGGCTCGTCAAGTTTAACCCGAGTATTCTGTGTGTGCAAAACTAGCTTGCACCCGTTATATGTGAACGTAGAGCTTATCACACCCGATCATACGTGGTGTCTCATCACGAAGAACTGTCACAACAGTGCATACTCAGGGAGAACACTTGTACCTTGAAATTTAGTGTGAGATCATCTTATAATGCTACCGTCGATCTAAGAAAAATAAGATGCATAAAAGATAAACATCACATGCAATCAATATAAGTGATATGATATGGCCATCATCATCTTGTGCCTTTGATCTCCATCTCCAAAGCACCATCATGATCACCATCGTCACCGGCGCGACACCTTGATCTCCATCGTAGCATCGTTGTCGTCTCGCCAACTATTGCTTCTATGACTATCGCTACCGCTTAGTGATAAAGTAAAGCAATTACATGGCGATTGCATTTCATACAATAAAGCGACAACCATATGGCTCCTGCCAGTTGCCGATAACTCCGTTACAAAACATGATCATCTCATACAATAAAATTTAGCATCATGCCTTGACCATAACACATCACAACATGCCCTGCAAAAACAAGTTAGATGTCCTCTACTTTCTCGTTGCAAGTTTTACGTGGCTGCTATGGGCTGAGCAAGAACCGTTCTTACCTACGCATCAAAACCACAACGATTTTTCGTCAAGTATGTGCTGTTTTAACCTTCACAAGGACCGGGCGTAGCCACACTCGATTCAATTAAAGTTGGAGAAACTGACACCTGCCAGCCACCTGTGTGCGAAGCACGTCGGTAGAACCAGTCTCGCGTAAGCGTACGCGTAATGTCGGTCTAGGCCGCTTCATCCAACAATACCGCCGAATCAAAGTGTGACATGCTGGTAAGCAGTATGACTTGTATCGCCCACAACTCACTTGTGTTCTACTCGTGCATATAACATCTACGCATAAACCTGGCTCGGATGCCACTTTGGGGAACGTAGTAATTTCAAAAAAATTCCTACGCACACGCAAGATCATGGTGATGCGTAGCAACGAGAGGGGAGAGTGTCGTCCACGTACCCTCGTAGACCGTAAGCGGAAGCGTTATGAGAAGGCGGTTGATGTAGTCGTACGTGTTCACGATCCGACCGATCCAAGTGCCGAACGCACGACACCTCCGAGTTTAGCACACGTTCAGCTCGATGACGTCCCACGAACTCCGATCCAGCAGAGCTTCGTGAAAGAGTTCCGTCAGCACGACGGCGTGATGACGGTGATTAATGTTGCTACCGACGCAGGGCTTCCCCTAAGCACCGCTACGATATGATCGAGGTGGATTATGGTGGAGGGGGGCACCGCACACGGCTTGGAACAATCAACTTGTGTGTTCTAGGGTGCCCCTGCCCCCGTATATAAAGGAGCAAGGGGGAGCCGCCGCCCTTGGGGCGCGCCAGGGGGGAGTCCTCCTCCTAGTAGGAGTAGGACTCCCCTTTCCTAGTCCAACTAGGAAGAGGGAAGGGGGAAGGAAAGAGAGGAAGAGGGAGAGGGAAAGAGGGGCCGCGCCCCCCTCCCCTAGTCCAATTCGGACTCCTCATGGGAGGGCGCGCGCCACCTCCTGGGTTGCTGCCCTCTCTCTCCCCTCAGGCCCACTAAGGCCCAATACTTCCCCGGGGGGTTCCGGTAACCCCTCCGGCACTACGATTTTCTCCGAGATCACCCGAAACTCTTCCGGTGTCTGAATATAGCCATCCAATATATCAATATTTATGTCTCGACCATTTCGAGACTCGTCGTCATGTCCGTGATCATATTCGGAACTCCGAACTACCTTCGGTACATCAAAACACATAAACTCATAATACTGATTGTTAAGCGTGCGGACCCTACGGGTTCGAGAACTATGTAGACATGACCGAGACTCGTTTCTGGTCAATAACCAATATCGGAATTTGGATGCTCATATTGGCTCGGACATATTCTATGAAGATCTTTATCGGTCAAACCGCATAACAACATACGTTGTTCCCTTTGTCATCGGTATGTTACTTGCCCGTGATTCGATCGTCGGTATCTCAATACCTAGTTCAATCTCGTATCGCAAGTCTCTTTACTCGCTCGTAATACATCATCCCGCAACTAACTCATTAGTTGCATTGCTTGCAAGGCTTATAGTGATGTGCATTACCGAGAGGGCCCGGAGATACCTCTCCGACAATCGGAGTGACAAATCCTAATCTCGATATATGCCAACCCAACAAGTACCTTCGGAGACACCTGTAGAGCACCTTTATAATCACCCAGTTACGTTGTGACATTTGGTAGCACACAAAGTGTTCCTCCGGTATTCGGGAGTTGCATAATCTCATAGTCATAGGAACATGTATAAGTCATGAAGAGAGCAATAGCAATATACTAAACGATCAAGTGCTAAGCTAACAAAATGGGTCAAGTCAATCACATCATTCTCTAATGATGTGATCCCGTTAATCAAATGACAACTCATGTCTATGGCTAGGAAACTTAACCATCTTTGATTCAACGAGCTAGTGAAGTAGAGGCATACTAGTGACACTCTGTTTGTCTATGTATTCACACATGTACTAAGTTTTCGGTTAATACAATTCTAGCATGAATAATAAACATTTATCATGAAATAAGGAAATAAATAATAACTATATTATTGCCTCTAGGGCATATTTCCTTCAATATCTATATGAAACACACACTTCATAACTCATAAAGTGATCGCCAATACTATGAATCTGCTAGAATTTCCTTAATTGCAGTGTTTGTTTTGGTTAAATACACAAATGGGAGCTCGTAACATCCTAGTCGAACACAAAAGAAGAAGAAGAAGAAGAAGAAGAAGAAGAAAAGAACCAATCAATCCAGGCTCCCTTTGGGCGACCCAACCAGAATATTCACGAAGAATCTGTGGGGCACAGAGCGCAACAACGACCAAAAGTATCCACCTTCCAACCCGTACCAAACCCTCCCCCAAGTTGAAGGAGGAGCTAGAGGACATATGCCTCGCCGGCCCAGTCGGACACCTCGTCCGGGTCAACGCCGCCGCGCCCGTCACGACCCAACCAGAGCCAAAAGGCGGAACCCTAGGACCCTATCCATGCAGTGATCGAGTTAACCACCATGCAGGCTTGCAAAAAGGCGCAGATCATCCATGAGTAAGGCGCCACACACACTAAGGAGGAAGAGAGGATGCGCTACAGTCGCTCATGTGACCAACCCCCTACACCTGGATGGAGGATATCTCCTCGACAGAGGAGGAGCACAACGATTAGGAGAAGGACGAGGGTGACGACTGACGATGTCGGGCACCTAGGAGTGTGGGCGTCGGCCACCTAGTAGTGTAGATAGCATGGGTTGAAAATGTCGTTAAATGTCATTTATAGTCACTAATTATAGTGACGCGACGGATTTTGTTCCCGGTGATAGTTTTGTAGTATGTAATGAAGCGGATTTTGGTTCCTTTTATAGTTTCTCGTAATTTATCATGTTGGAACACGTGTTTGGTTGAGCTTAATCTGCCCCTGCATTATCAAAGAAAATGACAGATTTTCTTCTTCAAATAAACGAAAAGGTATGGAGCCCGTGATACAACGACTTTGTATTTGCCCACAGCTGTCGTGCTCCGCATATCAATATAAAACGTGCTTCATAACTCATATATCGATCATCCATATGACGAATCCGCTAGAGTTGCCCTAATTGTGGTGTTTGTTTTGGCTAAACACTCAAATGAGAGTTTTTTTAACAAACACTTTTTTTTCGAGAGTATGCCAATGGCATACCATATTTTTATAGAAGGCAGAAAATTATGTACAAGAACCCGAACGAGATGCGAACAAGTCGACGGGGGACACACACCACACCTACACCCTAGAACACAAAGACTACTCTCTCGTAAAAGCATCTAAAGCTCCAGCACCGCCGAGACCGGCCTTCTTCCAATCATCAATCTCCTGCTGGATATCATCAATAAGCTGCAAGGGGGACCTTTGCCGCGATCTGTTGTTGAAGACTCGTGCACTGCGTTGCTTCCAAAGGACCCATGCGATGAGGATCACGACAGTGTCCACGGATCTCTTGGCTTTCCTTCTAAATCTACTCCTTTGCTCAAGCCACCGTTGCAAGAAAGTGTCGTTTACATCTAGCGTGAGGATGGGGAGTCTCCAGGAGCTGAAACAGGTATGCCACACCTCGTGGGCGTAAACGCACTGCATGAGGATGTGCTCTGCGTTGTCCTCCTCTTGGAGACAAGTATAGCAAGGGGATGGGGCGTCCTGAAGGCCGTGGTGGGCACGACGGTCTGATGTCCAAAGTCGGTGTTGACAGGATAACCACACGAAGATTTTGCATTTGAGGGGGGCCCAGCTACGCCAAATGCCACTGGCTGCCGGGGCAAGTGTGAATCCAATGCAGAGCCTCGAGTAGGTTGAACTTGCGGTGTATTTGCCAGAGGCGTCGCAGGGCCATACAAACTGATCCGACTCGTCAATGTTTCTCTCCACCGAGCTAATGGCTTGAGTTAACAGGTAAACTTGCATGTGGCCCATGAACGAGAGCTCACCATGGATATCGTTGGCCCAGGCGTTGTCAAGGAGTGCCTCTTGCACTGTTCTTCTGTTCTTATCGCGTGTACTGACAAGGTGTAAGAGCAGCGGGGCAATGTCTTTAATGGCCACTCCATGTATCCAACGATCTTTCCAGAACATAATTTTTGATCCTTCACCGACGGTGATCTTAACCAAGCTATCAAAGACAGCCCGGGCTTGCTCCTCAACCATTAGATGAAGTCCTTGCCATGGCCTCTTCGGATCCGTTCTCCTAAGCCATTCCCATCTCACGCGGAGCGCGAGGGCTTGCACGGCCAAGTTTTTCACTCCCGGACCACCGAAACTCGTCGGCCTGCAGACCGTATCCCAAGCAACAAGGCACTGCCCTCCATGGCTCTTCTCCTTACCAGCCCAAAAAAAGGATCGCATCCACTTATTGATGTCTTCCAAAACCCAAGCAGGGGGTCGAGCACCGAGTCGATGAACGGCCCGGCCGCGATCACCGTCTTGACAAGGACCAGTCTGCCTGGCCTTTGAATGAAGCCACGCTGCCAGGCCGGGATGAAGTGCCGAACCTGGTCCAGGAGGGGTTGCCAGTCTGCATGGGATAGTTGATGAATCGCCAGCTGCAGCCCCAAGTAGCGGCAAGGAAATTTAGCAATCTTGCATTGCAGCACTGCTCCACTATTTGTTGATCGGTCTCATTATGCCTGATAAGGATCGCGTGTGATTTGTTGTAGTTGATCTTGAGACCTGACGCCTCACCGAAGATGCCAAGGGTGGCTTTAACGAATGTGAGGTCTTGGAGCGACGGCCTCAAGAACAAGGCAAGATCATCAGCGTATAACGATAGTCTCTGGTTCACAGCGATTCCTCTGAACGAGCTTAAAACGCCCACCTCCACAGCTTTCTTCATGACATAGGTGAGGGAATCCATTGCAATTGCGAAGAGCAGCGGCGATACCGGATCGCCCTGTCTAAGGCCTTTGGCGTGGAGGAACCGCCTGCCCGGGTTTCCATTGACGATCACTCGGGTGTTGGCTGATTGGAGCAGCAGCGAAATCCATGCAATCCATCTCTGGCCGAAGCCCTTAGCTCGCAGAACCTCCATGAGGAAAGGCCAAGACAGTGAATCGAACGCTTTTGAGATGTCGAGATTGAGGAAGAGACCCTTCTCCTTTCGGCTACGCAACTTGCGTGCTACTTGTCTAACGAGCAGAAAGTTGTCGTGAATGTTCCTCCCTTTGATGAAAGCGGACTGATTGATCTCGATGATCTCTGACATGCGGGGGCGGACTCTCACAGCGAGCAGTTTGGCAAAGAGCTTGGCGAAACTGTGAGGTAGACTAATAGGACGGTAGTCTCCAACTTCCATGGCCTCTGGCTTCTTGAGGATTAGAATGATGTGCGCGCCATTCAGTTTATGGAACCCTCTCCCGTCTCCAACAAACAATTTCAAGAGGGCAGCCATAATGTCACCTTTAATCACCGGCCAGGCAATGTGATAGAACGCTCCAATGAACCCGTCCGGACCGGGTGCTCTATTCGCCGGAATCTCCTTGATCACTTTCCAAACTTCCTCTTTTGTGAAAATGAGCTCTAGCTCATGCAGGTCATGCCTTGGCATTCGTAGGTAGTTTAGGTCCAGTGAGCCTCTTCTTGCATCAGCCTTGCCAAGCAGGTTTTCAAAAGCCTCCGAAAACACCTCTTCTTTCCTGGATTGCTCAGTGATTAGCTCATTGCCCCGCTTGATGCAAGGGATTTGTTCGTCTCCCATTTGCAACCGCTTGGAAAAGCTTGCTGTTAGCATCTCCCTCCTTCAGCCAACGAATTCTTGACCTCTGTCTATCGATAGTGCGCTCTAGGGAGGCCAGCCCTAACAACGCAAACTTAAGAGTTCGGCGCAGCCAAAGCTCCATTGGGGTTAGAGACCGAATTTCTTGAGCTCTGTCCAGCCGTCCGATCACCCAATTAGCAATTCTCATGCGCATTTTGATGTTTGCAGTTTTCTTCTGCCCCCAAGATTGCAAGTAAGCTGCCGTGTTCCTGAATAGCGCGTCCAGCCTCTTAAAAGGATCGAAAATAGCATTGCTATAGACCCAAGTTTCCTGAATCGCCTCTTGGAAACCGTCCAATTTTGTCCAATAGAGCTCAAAGCGAAAGCGATGTTTAGCTTGAAAGTTGTTGCTCGTGGAGAGATGTAAAGGAGCGTGACGAGAGCTAGTGACATCCTAGTCGAACACAAAAGATGAAGAAGAAAAGAACCAATGGATCCAGGCCCCCTTTGGGCGACCCAAGTACCCAACCAATCTATTCACGGAGAGCCTGAGCGGCGCACAGTGCAACAGCAACCAGAAGTATCATCCCACCCACGCGGACCAAACCCTCCTCCAAGCTGAAGGAAGGCACGCCAAGCCCAAGCCGAACCGACCCGCCCCCCTAAAATCCCAATCCCTTCTCTCCATCCCCTTCCTCAACGAACGAACGAATCCAATCCCCCTCGCCCACGCATCTCGCCCCGCCCCCCCTTCCCCTTCCCCCTCAAGCAACGACGGGCAGAGAGCGGCGGGGATCGACGTCCGCCGGCGGCGATGAGGTCGACGGACTCGTCGCGGTTCGTGCAGGAGCTGGTGCTGTACGCGGCGAGCGCGGCGCTCAGCTGCCTCGTCCTCTTCGCCGGACTCCGCCAGCTCGACCCCAACCGCGAGTCCTCCAAGAAGGCGCTCCAGCACAAGAAGGAGATCGCCAAGCGCCTCGGCAGGCCCCTCATCTCCACCACCCCCTACGAGGTAGTATCGCCACCCTCTACCCTACCCTACCCATTCCAATCCAGCCCAATCCAGTCTAATCCAGGGTTCGCAGCCTCGCACGCGCGCGCCCGAATTTAATCCCCGGATTGCTCGCAGGATGTGATTGCGTGCGACGTCATCAACCCCGACGAGATCGACGTCGAGTTCGAGTCCGTCGGAGGCCTCGACGAGGTCAAGCAGGCGCTCTACGAGCTCGTCATCCTGCCCCTGCGCCGCCCGGAGCTCTTCGCCTACGGCAAGCTCCTCAGCCCGCAGAAGGGGGTGCTCCTCTACGGCCCGCCCGGGACCGGCAAGACCATGCTGGCCAAGGCCATCGCCAAGGAGTCGGGCGCCGTCTTCATCAACGTTAGGATATCCAATCTCATGAGCAAGTGGTTCGGCGACGCCCAGAAGCTCGGTAAGCCACCTCCAAGATTGTACCCTGTTTGCTGGAATTGATCCTTCCTGCTTCTAATCTTTGCTCTGTGTATATATCTGCTGTGAAGATGCTTATTTTGTGTACCTCTGTGCCAGTGTCTGCCGTATTTAGTCTCGCCAACAAGCTCCAGCCCGCCATTATCTTCATCGACGAGGTTGATAGTTTCTTGGGACAGCGCCGGAACACAGACCATGAAGCTTTGACTAATATGAAGACAGAGTTCATGTCTCTTTGGGACGGTTTCACCACCGATCGTGAGCACTCTCCCTTGTTGCTTTCATAACATACTATATATTTATAATACAGGTTCATATCTACGAACAACGTTGTAAAGTAGTACGTGGTATCTTGCCCTCTTAGAGTAGCAGTCTGCATGCAGATAACAATTAGACACGTACCACTATCCAAGGACTTTAACGTATTGATCTGTACTGAAAAGTAATGTCATCAAAATTGCACTATAAAAGTATGTATTAACAAACGACAATCATAACGCGCTGACGTGCGCAACCACGTGATCGGCTGTGCGCACGCACACTCAATTATGAGTCGATGACATATAGCTGACGCTTGTTGCATCCAGGGCGTCACACGTTTGTCCTGTCGCGCCATAGAATAGTCCATTAACAAAATGTACTCCTGATAATTTGCGCCTTACAGACATCTGTTATTTTCGATTATTAGGATTTATATACAATTTACTTCAATGTTCCCTTGGTCTCGATAGTCATTTGAGGATTTACATGATTTCATCTCTATCAAATATATTACCCCATTAGAACCGTGCTAGCGAAAGAAACATTTTTTTATAATACAGGCTTATATCTACGAACAACATTATAAAGTAGTGGTATCGTGGCCTCTTAGAGTAGCAGTCTGCATGCAGATAACGATTAGACACATGCCACTATCCAAGGACTTTACATATTGGTCTGAACTGAAAAGTAATGTCATTAAAATTGCACTAGAAATGTATGTATTAACGAACGACAATTATAACGCGCTGACATTTGCAACCAAGTCCTATGGCGCGACACAGTCTGCCACGCGATCAGCCATGCACGCACACGCACTATGATGAGTTGATGTGTATAGCTGATGCGTGTTGCATCCAGGGCGCGTCACACGTTGTCCTGTCGTGCCATAGAGCAGTCCATTAACAAAAGGTACTCCTGATAATTTGCACCCTACAGACATCTGTTACTTTGGATTATTAGGATTTATATAAAATTTACTTCTATATTCCCTTGGACAATAGTCCGTCGAGGATTTACATGATTTCATCTCTATCAAACATTTTTTGTATATATTCACACTATGCAAATAATTTTCATTGTCATATTTTTAAGATGTATGTAAAAATTTACATGTGTCTTGACTTCAGTCTAATACATGTCAATTTGATGATCTTATATGATTCCATCCCATAAAAGCACAACAAAATCTATTTTTGGTCATTCAAACCGTAAATAAGTACAACAAAATCTATTTCTGGGCGATTTTTTAGTTTGTGTTACTATAATTTATATGCTAATTTTATTCTTCGTTATGTTGAGCCAAGCCTAGCTAATGTACTAGCAGTAAATACAACAAATTTGATGTCCAAGTTTATTGGAAATTGACTTCATAAAAGTGTCGTTCATGTAATTACGCTAAATAAATACTTGTTCACTGCCTAATTTCGTCTTACTTAGTAATCTACTGGATTCGGTTGTTAGTGCCAACGATATTCTCATGATCATAGATCCACAGATCTGCTCATATAATTTGTATGACTACTGGATTATTGTTTTATTTGAGTGAAAATCTTTTCAACCATGCCATTTTGTTCAGAGTTCTCTCCCCTGACATTACTCCTTGGTTTAGAAATATCAAGTTAAAATTAGATAGTAATGGCAAGTTAAAATTACATAGGTATTTCTGTGAGAATTAAATGAGCAGACAAGGTGTCTGTTAGTAGTTTACTTCTTGTTCTTAGATATACTTGTCCTTGCTAGTCATATGAGGTGAGGTGCTATTAACAAACTTGGGGCAACTAATGTCCAGCAATTAGACTAACGACCTAACGCATAACTGACACTCAGAATCTACTTTTGTGTACATGTATTTCTTTCTGTGTTGCTTTTATGTGGTTAGTGTTATTTATGTGAACTTCACGTGTTGATGCATTGCATGCTTGTGTGTGATCTGTGATGCTAACTTTAAGCTGTAGTAGTACGGCAATATTGGTTAGCAAATATCCTTTTATCTCGAAATATCAAATGCGGCGAGGAAGTTGCAATCTTAACAGAAGATAGAAGTAATAATAATAATAAGTAGTTGTGGCTATACATGTAAACTTTTGGTCTCTAAGGTGTACATGAGATAGTTTTTTTTCCTGGAGAATGAAAGGAATTTATTTTGATCAACAAATTTGTTCTGATGCCCAGTTGCTTATCCACATGAGATTTGCTTGTATATGATACATCTGTAAATAATGAATACGTTAGCTTATTACATAGAAACTTCCATAGGTAGTATGGAGCAATATCTCATGACAATTATTATGGCTGTGTAGAGAATGCTCGTGTGATGGTGCTTGCTGCTACAAACAGACCTTCTGAGCTAGATGAGGCCATCCTCAGGCGCTTCACACAGATATTTGAAATTGGGGTTCCTTCTCGCAGTGAAAGAAGCAAGATACTTGAGGTTATATTGAAGGGAGAAAATATCGAGTCTAACATTGATTATGATTACATTGCCAGTTTGTGTGAGGGCTTTACTGGGTCAGACATCCTAGAACTGTGCAAGCAGGCTGCATTCTATCCTATCAGGGAGATTTTGAACAGCGAGAAAGATGGGACAAGAGCAAATGTGAGTATTCAGTACTTTCTCTACAGTGAATTAACTTCCCTTTGTATTTCTACCCTATCAGGGAAGTTCCCTTTTTGTTTGGGAAACCTGCATTTATGTTTGGATAGCGAAATAGGACCATAAAGCTATTAACTAGTACTCCCTCCGTTCTCAAATATTTGTCTTTCTGGCCATCTCAAATGGACTACAACATACGGATGTATGTAGACATGTTTTAAAGTGCAGATTCACTCATTTTGCTCCGTATGTAGTCACTTGTTGAAATCTCTAGAAAGACAATTATTTAGGAACGGAGGGAGTATTAACGTAAGTTCCTCATTATGTATTGGTTGGTTCTGACCTTTTTGCTTGTAATTGCCGCCTCAGAGTCCAAGACCCTTGAGGCAATCGGACCTGGAGAAAGCTTTGTCAACATCTAGAAAGGGAAAGAAGGCCGCAAGCAGTGCGGCGTCAGGTCTCCAGTCGCCTGAGTGGATCCGGCCGTCGGATCCTGAAGATGACCAGGTACAGAGCGCAATCTTTGAGATATCTAAGCTGATGTCTCGAATAGTTCAGAACAGTCAGTTGGAACCGCAGGAGCCATCTTCACCTTAATCTAAAAACAGAAGGTTTTCCTTTTGCTAGATCTCTGAAAAATCCGCAGTGGAGTAAGCGCTGGCATTACCTACCTAGATTCAGCATATGTATTGGTTCGGTCGGTTAGCGTCGTGGGGCCGCTCTCTGGTTTTTGAAGTTTATTGCAGCTGGCAAAGCCCCGCACTGATGTTTTGAGTTCCATCATTCTCTCTGTGGAAAATACAGAATTCTATAGTTCTGTGGAACACCTGGTCTGTTCATCTTGTAATTTTCGTTTTGGAACTTAACTATTGTAGGGTAGACAGAATCTATACATACTGAAGAAATGTGCCCTTCCATCATCATCATTCCATGGTTCAAAAATACCGTTCGTTCGTTTCATATCATCTGAATATTACTTGCACCCCTGTCTCTGTTGAGATTCTTCGCTTTTTTGTTCGGGAGAAGCGCTGTGTTTTCGCCTTGGATGAAGCGAGCATCAATACCATAAACGATCAGTGACGCTTGTATTTTTCAGCAAGAGCTGCTGAATCTGTCAGCCATGAGCTACCTGCTTGGTGTCTTCATGGCGCTGGTTTCATGAACGATTTGAGACGCTTGTATTTCCAGCCAAGAATTACATCGTATGGCATCGTATCGTATTCGTATCACGTCGAGCATGAAGAGCACCTGCTTGGTGTTTTCATGGCGCTGGTCTCCATCATGGACAGCTCTTGAGACAGAGAAATGCCCTTGAGCACCAGGACGTCGTCGTCGCCATCACCGTTGCCTCTCGCCGCCTCCAGCGGCTTCCTGGACACGGCGGCGTGGATCTCCTCGAGCAGGCCGAGGAAGGCGGCCTCGACGTTGTCGCCGCTCAGCGCGGACGCCTCGTAGAAGAAGAGCCCCTGCTCCTCGGCGAAGGCCTCGGCCTCTTCGGCCCCCACCTCGCGGCGCCCCGGCGCGGCGGCGGCGAGGTCGGCCTTGTTGCCGACGAGCGCGACGACGATGGACTTGTCGGCGTGGGCGCGGAGCTCGGCGACCCACCGGGCGGCGTGGGCGAAGGAGTCCCGGCGCGTGACGTCGTAGACGAGCATGGCGCCCAGCGCGCCCCGGTAGTAGGCGCTGGTGACGGCCCGGTAGCGCTCCTGGCCGGCGGTGTCCCATATCTGGGCCTTGACGCGGCGGCCGGCGATGTCGACGGTGCGCGTCTGGAACTCGATGCCGATGGTGGACTTGGAGTCGAGGCAGAAGTCGCCCCGCGTGAAGCGCCCCAGCAGCTGCGTCTTGCCCACCCCCGAGTCGCCGATCACCACCACCTTGAACACGTAGTCCTCCTCCATCGGGCTGCCTCCGGCGATCGGTCCGAACTCAAACTCCGGCGGCTGGCTGGCGTGAAGCTGCACCTGTATATGGCGGCCTGTATCAGACGGACACTGGCTAGCTCATGCGCGTATGTCGTCTGACATCCGTGCCTCTGCGTGTATATAAATATGTGGGTGACATGGGGCAGAGAGAGTGGTTGAAACTTGAAAGGAGGGGGTTGCTCACTTGCACTTGCATCGCTGCTCCCACTATGGTAATGGAGACGCTGCTAGTATTTGATTGATTTTCTGTCCATTTTTCCTGCTATATTTTATTACTTATCCTGCCAATTCTTCAAGATCAAAGTGTTGTTCTTGGTTCATTATAGCCAGTAGTGATATCCAACTGCTTACGTACAGGTAGCCGGGGTACGTACTGCCTGCCTGCCAGCCTCCGGCGCCTTTCTCTTTCGGCACTCATTGTAGAGTACGCAGGACGCGTCTGCCTGTACGTACAGTACGTAGCTTTAATATTTCTCTTTCTTTCAGTAAGTAATTATTCCTCCACAAAGTTGATTAGGCAGAAAGTCCATCGTCATGCATGATCATTCATTCATTCATACATTCACATATTCCAAACCCACATAAGGCCATCCGTGCGCGTCCACTCCATTCCTACCCTATGTGTTCATCATCCTTTGACACAGAAGAATTCGACGGTGAAAACAAAAACAGTACTATCACATGTCAACATGTGGCTACAGAATATATAGATCCACGGCACGGCGGTTGAGGATTAGCGTGCAAGTCATATAAAATCACCAGGATCGACGTCGCCGGATGTCACGGCCTCGTGTGTCACGCGGTGCCTAACCTAGTCACTCCTTCACGTTCATTGGTCGGCTCGAGCGACCCATCGATCGAGATGGATGGATTAGGCTGATCGTAATGGTAGTATCATAGCTAGTATCATACATGCCAACTAGGCAATTTTGATGAGGTGTTATAGCATTAAATGAAGAAAGAGAGGGTGAGTATCATATCACGATACTCAGTATCATATTAAATCTATGCTACTTTGTGTAAATGCATGGCAATAAATAAAGTCTATATGATACTAATATATGATATTATGCATTAGGGAGGTAGTATCATACACTAGTATCATATGCATGATACTAGTATATGATACTCCCCATTACAACCAGCCTTAGAGCATCTACACGCGGACACCCTATATCCATTTCATACGTCCGGCCAGGCTGTCTGGTTATTGACCGGTCACAAAAAACCGACCCAACGAAGCTTCCAAACGAGTCTCAAACACCCTGGCTGACAGGCACCCCTCATATCCGTCTCAAATGTAGGGTGGATATGATGCGGCCCGGGCACGTCCGGGCACGTCCACTACGTCAGCTCGGCCCACTGCTGGCCCATCCCGACCCCACAAAATCCCCTGTCCGAAAGAAACCCTAGCTCACTTCGCTCCCCTCCTCGACGCTCCCATCTCCCCAGTCTGTCAAATCCCTGGCGCCAGCGAGCATGTCCAGCACCGACAGCCACTCTGACGGCAACTCCAGAGACAAGGAAGAGCTGGCGTTCCGTATCACGCTCGAGCTCGTGGGTCCATACAGCGGTAACTCCAGTCCGTGCGGCGCCACTGCCGCCGCCGCCGCCATCACACGCGCGATCTAGGAGGCCAATCCGATCTGCTCCTCCCGCCTGACGGGCTCCTCCACCTCTGGCCGTTGCTCCGCGCGGGCATCGGTGGGGTTCTAGTGCCTGCTTCACCGACGCCGCGGATGCGGACTCTGGAGTGGAGCGCGTCGCCTCCGTGAGAGGCGAGAGGCAAGGAGATGGGGGTCTCTAACGTCTGCGCAGTCCGCCCGACGAGGAGGACCGTCTCCTCGAGTGGGTGCGCCGTCGGTCACTTACTAAGGCGGAGACGAAGGCCCGACCGCTCCGGAGGATCAACGCCAAGTAGCTCCTGCTTGACATTGAGCAATCCGAGCAGGAGTCAGCAGCGGAGGCGACGAGGGTGGCCAAGCTCAAGCGCAAGCAAGACCGCGCCGTCTGACGCTTGCAAGGCTACATCGTCATCTTCGATTCCTCCTCCTCCGACGGGTTCGACGGCACCGACATGGACCTACCTCCTTCCGCGGACTCCTACAACTGTGCCGGCGACCGGAAGGGCAAAGGGCCGGTGAGGAAGTGGTGAAGCTCGCCCTCTCCTGTTTATAATCTAGTTCTAGTATGTAGTTACAATGTGTCGGATCGTTGAGCTGTGTGACTTGCCCGTCCGTTTTCTATCGATTTTGATCGTTCCGTGATCTAAGTACTAGTTGCATGAATTCGTGATCTAAGTACTAGTTGCATGAATTTGTATGGATATAGAGTTTGAAATATGAGATAAGTGGGCATAGAGGCACGGATTTAAGAAGTGCCCGGTCAATGTCTGCTGGCGCGCTCCGGACGGAGCGCCCGGGCACGTATAGGGGGCCAGATTTGCCGACTCCTCATACGTCTGTCATTGCATGGCGCGCTCCGGACGGAGCGCCCGGGCACGTATAGGGGGCCAGATTTGCCGACTCCTCATACGTCTGTCATTGCATGGCGTGATTAATTCAACTGCATGACAGCCCTTCCTCAACTGCTGTACTTTACAACAAGGCAGCAACAGTGCGTAGCAGCTGCCTGATCGATTATTGCGTCCAAGTCTCAGCTCTTACGTATCTTGTTTCAAGTTTCGATTCATTGGTCTCTTCTACGCGACAGCTCGAGTACTAGTATTATATTTGGGGACATGTCAGGATTGGCACTATGCATCCATAATGTTTAGATGGGCACCTCTCAATAATGAATTGTTTTAGTTTGGAGCGGTTGAATGGCCATGAACTGGCCTTGTCTACAAGACTAGAAACATCTGGGTTCCATAGACTACAATATGATCATGGTGGCGAGCAGTTGGACAGAAGATTTGTGGTGCGTACGCGCATGGATAGTGCTCACAGTTATACAATCATAAAAATATAGGAGTAGTAGACTAGTGCTGTAGCAAGCAGTTGGGCATCTGCAGTTGATACCGGCGCTACGTACGTGCACGCACCAGACAGTAATCCTGAAGTACAAACCGAAATGCTAGCATGGCACGTAAGTGCATCAGGCGCTAGTGGGCGTGGGCGTGGGCGCGCTTGCTGGAGGTCGAGGACGGCGGCGGGGCGAGCAGGTGGTCGCAGAGGGCCGCAAACTCGGCCATGACGTCGGCGACCATGCCGGCCTTGCCCTTGCCGACGAGCAGCCGCACCAGGGCGCCCACCCGCGCGTCGGGCTCCTCCAGGCGCTGCCCGCGGGGAGGCTCCTTCAGGCGCCGGAGCAGGGCGCGCGCGTGGCGGGCGGCCCCGGGCAGCGTGCCCGCGCGGATGGACGCGTCGGCCAGCGCGGCCGCGTAGCCCGTGGCGGCGCGGCTGCTGGTGCCGGTCCTGGCTCGGCTGCTGGTGCTGGTCCTGACCGACGATGACGAGTAGGAGCGCCGGGGCGGCGCGGCCACGCTCAGGCGCGCGGAGATGGAGGAGGCCGGAGGCGGGTGCCGGAGGTGGACCGCGCGGTGGTGGTGGTGGGGCGGGAGGGAGGCTGCGGCGGCGGGGAGCGCCCCATGGTGGTGCAGGGACACGGCCGCGTCCATGGCGCCCGGTGTGGAACGGAGCGGCTGAACGAGTGGCGGCGGTGGCTTATGGTTACGCAGGCTGATCTGCGCCGCGCGTGCGCGCCTTCTCGGATTGGGTTGGGTTTGGCGTTTGGTTGGGGTTGGGTGGGCGACGTGGACGCGCGCGCGCACGGCGGACGGACAGGGAACCGGGCGCACCCGGCGACGTGGTCACGGCCACGCAGCAGCAAGTGGCCGGCGTGGGCCAGAGCGGGAAAAGACGCCGGGGACTTTTTTTTTTTGAGAAATCTCTCTAACTTTATTAAATTTTGGTAATCTTCATCGGTACAATAACCGGGTCATAAGGTAGACCAACCAAATGTGATTGCCTACTTCTAAAGTAGTACAAGCATATTTATTTAGCGAGAATATAAGCTTCGATTTTTTTTTTAAACAGAAGCTTCGAAATTATGATTCCGGTGCTCATTGATGAAACTGCATGACTGAAACTCCATCATGCGTCCTTCAACTTCCGCGATAATTGCACGCCGGGGATTTTTTAGTATGTTCGTTGTTTCGTGGGCTCGTCAGCTTATCCTGGGCCTTTTCCACGCAAGTCGCGTGTGTGTGACAGCTACGGCACTGGACTGGACTAATTAGCCAGCTTTATGACTTGCTTGTTGTGTCCGGCTCTTGCGGGTAGAGAAGAGATAGCCCACGGAGAAACTACAGGTCCCGCCGGACCGCCCATTGATTCTCCGTGGTGGTGTACAGCGATTCCGGCCTGCCCGGGACCAGGAAACAGGAAGGGTGTTCCGTTCGTTCTCGCATGCCGCCCATGCTGCCTTTCGAACGGGGCGACAGAACCGCGTGCGGAGACTGATCCTCTAACTTTAGAGAAGCAATGTCATGGTGCTACAGTACTATCCTAGTGTCAAATGAAGAAGGAATGTTAAGAACATTTAGCATATTATTTACTATAGGTATTTACTGTAGATAAAAATAATCTATAATTAATTTTATTTCACCATCAATTTGTTTGTACGTAATGATTATAACTATAGACATTAAATGTGTAATTTACAAATTAATTTAAGTCATTTTCGCCTTAATCCTATGGATTGAAAGAAGGCAAGTTAGAGTATTGTAGCTTCTCTAACATTTCTTCTTAATATTAGAGGATCCAGTTCCCCGGCGTGCTACATTCGTTTCCTCGATAAGGAAATTATAATAAAATATCAATTTTGCTATTTTTCAGATACGATATTTTTTGGTGTGTTAGTCACCTTTTTTCTTCTATCGCAGGGCGTGCAAGATGGGGAGGCCGGACCTCGCTAGAAAAGATGCAACCTCGCCGAAGAAAAAAAAAGAGATCAACCCAAGGGCTAACCCTCGTTGGCCTTTTTTATAGAAGAAACTCCGCGAGTGTCGCATGTTAGAGCCAAGGCTCGAACCCGGGCGGGCTGGCAGCTACCCCAGCTGCCCAGCCAACGGGTCGACGCCCCGTCCTCATCTTGCCGGAGAAGAAGCAACCCCGCTATCTATCTTAGGGATGTGTGTGTGTGGGGGTGCATATTCACTGGGGAGCCGCAACCTCAGTATTTATCTTAGAGGTGCGAGGTGCAGGCGAATCATCGGAGTAGTTCACCCGTTGCGGAGCTTAGAGGGATGCTCAGGGTGGCCAAAAACGATGATGGGGGGAGGTTGAGGAGAGGGAGGGGGTGCAGGCGAATCGTGTTGGAAATATGCCCTAGAGGCAATAATAAATTAGTTATTATTATATTTCCTTGTTCATGATAATCGTTTATTATTCATGCTATAATTGTATTGACCGGAAACAGCAATACATGTGTGGATACATAGACAACACCATGTCCCTAGTAAGCCTCTAGTTGACTAGCTCGTTGATCAATAGATGGTTACGGTTTCCTGACGATGGACATTGGATGTCATTGATAATGGGATCACATCATTAGGAGAATGATGTGATGGACAAGACCCAATCCTAAGCCTAGCACAAAGATCGTGTAGTTCGTATGCTAAAGCTTTTCTAATGTCAAGTATCTTTTCCTTAGACCATGAGATTGTGCAACTCCCGGATACCGTAGGAATGCTTTGGGTGTACCAAACGTCACAACGAATCGGGTGGCTATAAAGGTGCATTACGGTATCTCCGAAAGTGTACATTGGGTTGGCACGAATCGAGACTCGGATTTGTCACTCCGGTTGACGGAGAGGTATCTCTGGGCCCACTCGGTAGGACATCATCATAATGTGCACAATGTGACCAAGGGGTTGATCACGGGATGATGTGTTACGGAACGAGTAAAGAGACTTGCCGGTAACGAGATTGAACAAGGTATCGGGATACCGACGATCGAATCTCGGGCAAGTACAATACCGCTAGACAAAGGGAATTGTATACGGGATCGATTGAGTCCTTGACATCGTGGTTCATCCGATGAGATCATCGTGGAACATGTAGGAGCCAACATGGGTATCCAGATCCCGCTGTTGGTTATTGACCGAGAACGTCTCGGTCATGTTCATATCTCCGAACCCGTAGGGTCTACACACTTAAGGTTCGGTGGCGCTAGGGTTATAAAGGAAGCTTGTATGTGGTTACCGAATGTTGTTCGAGTCTCGGATGAGATCCCGGACGTCACGAGGAGTTCGGAATGGTCCGGAGGTAAAGATTTATATATGGGAAGTCTGTTTTGGTCACCGAAAAGTTTGAGGCGATTTCGGTAATGTCTGGGACCACCGGAGGGTCCCGGGGTCCACCAAGTGGGGCCACCAACCCGGAGGCTTGCTTGGACCAAGTGTGGTGAGGACCAGCCCTAAGTGGGCTGGTGCGCCTCCACAAGGGCCCAAGGGCAGCTAAGAGAAAAAAAAGGGGAAGGGAAACCCTAGGCTTAGATGGGCCTAAGGCCCACCCTAGGGGCGCCTCCCTCTCTCCCCTCTTGGCCGCCCCTTGTTTCCCATCTAGGGCTGCCGCCCCCTAGGGGTGGGAACCCTAGAGGCGCACCTCCTCCCTCTCCCTATATAAATAGAGGCACAGGGCTGCCCATGAGAGATGAGAACTTCTCCTATCGCCGGTGCAGCCTGCATCTCTTCCTCCTCCTCTTCTCTGTGATGCTTGGCGAAGCCTGCAGATAGCCACGCTCCTCCACCACCACCACGCCGTTGTGCTGCTGCTGGATGGAGTCTTCCTCAACCTCTCCCTCTCTCCTTGCTGGATCAAGGCATGGGAGGCGTCCACCGGGCTGTACGTGTGTTGAGCAGCGGAGGTGCCGTCCGTTCGGCACTAGGATCTCCGGTGATTTGGATCACGACAAGTCGACTCCTTCAACTCCGTTCTCATGAACGCTTCCGCTTAGCGATCTACAAGGGTATGTAGATGCACTCTCCTTCCCTCGTTGCTAGTTTCTCCATAGATAGATCTTGGTGACACGTGGGAAAATTTTGAATTTCTGCCACGTTCCCCAACAAAGGCATCATGAGCTAGGTCTATTGCGTAGATTCTTTGCACGAGTAGAACACAAAGTAGTTGTGGGCGTTGATGATGTTCAATATGCTTACCGTTACTAGTCCAATCTTGTTTGACGGTATTGTGGGATGAAGCGGCCGGACCGACCTTACGTACTCTTCGTGAGGCAGGTTCCACCGAATGACATGCACTTGGTGCATAAGGTGGCTAGCGGGTGCCGCCTCTCCACTTTAGTCGGAACGGATTCGATGAAAAGGGTCCTTATGAAGGGTAAATAGCAATTGGCATATCACGTTGTGGTTTTGCGTGAGGTAAGAAACATTCTTGCTAGAACCCATAGCAGCCACGTAAAACATGCAAACAACAATTAGAGGGCGTCTAACTTGTTTTTGCGGGGTATGCTATGTGATGTGATATGGCCAAGAAGAATGTGATGAATGATATGTGATGTATGAGATTGATCATGTTCTTGTAATAGGATTCACGACTTGCATGTCGATGAGTATGACAACCGGCAGGAGCCATAGGAGTTGTCTTTATTTATTGTATGACCTGCGTGTCATTGAACAACGCCATGTAATTACTTTACTTTATTGCTAACCGGTAGCCATAGTAGTAGAAGTAATAGTTGGCGAGACAACTTCATGAAGACACGATGATGGAGATCATGATGATGGAGATCATGGTGTCATGCGGTGACGATGATGATCATGGAGCCCGAAGATGGAGATCAAAGGAGCAAAATGATATTGGCCATATCATGTCACTATTTGATTGCATGTGATGTTTATCATGATTATGCATCTTGTTTACTTAGAACGACGGTAGTAAATAAGATGATCCCTCATTAAAATTTCAAGAAGTGTTCTCCCTAATCGTGCACCGTTGCTACAGTTCGTCGCTTCTAAGCACCACGTGTTGATCGGGTGTGATGGATTCTTACGTTCACATACAACGGGTGTAAGAAAGATTTACACACGCAATACACTTAGGGTTAACTTGACGAGCCTAGCATGTACAGACATGGCCTCGGAACACGGAGACCGAAAGGAGCATGAGTCGTATGGTAGATACGATCAACATGAAGATGTTCACCGATGATGACTAGTCCGTCTCACGTGTTGATCGGACACGACCTAGTTGATTCGGATCATGTAATCACTTAGATAACCAGAGGGATGTCTATCTGAGTGGGAGTTCATAAGATGAACTTAATTATCCTGAACATAGTCAAAAGACCTTTTGCAAATTATGTCGTAAGCTCACGCTTTAGTTCCACTGTTTAGATATGTTCCTAGAGAAAATATAGTTGAAAGTTGAAAGTAGCGATTATGCGGACAGAGAAAGCTTATGTCCTTAATGCACCGCTCGGTGTCTTTGAACCCCAAACGTCGTTTGTGGATGTTGCGAACATCGGACATACACGTTTTGATAACTACGTGATAGTTCGGTTAAGCGGTTTAGAGTTGAGGCACCAAAGACGTTTTGAAACGTCGCGGAACATATGAGATGTTTGAGGGCTGAAATTGGGATTTCAGGCTCGTGCCCACGTCCAAGAGGTATGAGACCTCCGACGATTTTCTTAGCCTACAAACTAAGGGAGAAAAGCTCAATCGTTGAGCTTGTACTCAGATTCTGCAGGTACAACAATCACTTGAATCGAGTGGGAGTTAATCTTCCGGATGAGATAGTGATGTTTCTCCAAAGTCATTGCCACCAAGCTGCTAAGAGCTTCGTGATGAACTATAACATATCAAGGATAGAGATGATGATCCTTGAGATATTCGCGTTGTTTGACATCGCGAAAGTAGAAATCAAGAAGGAGCATCAATTGTTGATGGTTGGTGAAACCACTAGTTTCAAGAAGGGCAAGGGCTAGAAGGACACTTCATGAAGCGGCAAATCAGTTCTTTGCTCGGTGAAGAAACCCAAGGTTGAACCCAAACCGAGACTAAGTGCTTCGTAATAAGGGAATAGTCACTAGGCGGAATTACCCTAGATGCTTGGTAGATAAGAAGGCTGGCAAGGTCGATAGAAGTATATTGGATATACATTATGTTAATGTGTACTTTACTAGTACTCCTAGTAGCACCAGGTATTAAGATACGGTTCGGTTGCTAAGTGTTAGTAACTCGAAATAAAAGAGCTACGGAATAAAGCGGAGACTAGCTAAAGGTGAGTGACGATATGTGTTGGAAGTGTTTCCAAGTTTGATGTGATCAAACATCGCACGCTCCCTATACCATCAAGATTAGTATTAAACCAGAATAATTGTCATTTGGTGTTTGCATTGAGCATAGACATGATTGGATTATGTCTATCGCAATCTGATTATTCATTTAAGGAGAATAATGGTTACTCTATTTTTGAATAACACCTTCAATGGTCTTGCACCTAAAGGAATGGTTTATTGAATCTCGATCGTAGTGATACACATTTTCATGCCAAAAGTATAAGATAGTAATGATAGTACCACTTACTTGTGGCAATTTGCCATGTAAGTCATATTGGTATAAGGCATGAAGAAGCTCCATGTTGATGGATCTTTGGACTCACTCGTTTTTTGAAAAGTTTGAGACATGTAAACCATGTCTATTGGTACACACGCATGAAGAAACTCCATGCAGATGGATCGTTTGGGCTCACTTGATTTTGAATCACTTGAGATATGCAAATCATACCAGATGGGCAAGATGACCAAAAGCCTCGGTTTCAATAAAGATGGAACAAGGTAGCAACCTGTTGGAAGTAACACATTTTGATATGTGCAGTCCAATGAGTCTTTGAGGCATGCAGATGAATATCGTTATGTTCGACTTCACGATGATTCGAGTAGATGTTGAGTATATTTACTTGATGAAACACAAGTCTGAATTATTGAATGGTTCAAGTAATTTCAGAGTGAAGTTTAAGATCTTCGTGACAAGAGGATAGAATGTCTATGATATGATCATAGAGATGAATATCTGAGTTATGAGTTTTGGCACACAATTAAGACATAGTGGAAATTGTTTCACAATTAATACCGTCTGGAATACCATAGTGTGATGGTGTGTCCGAACATCATAGTTGCACCCTATTGGATATGGTGCGTACCATGATGTCTCTTATCGAATTACCACTATCGTTCATGGGTTAGGCATTAGAGACAACCGCACTCACTTTAATAGGGCACCACGTAATTCCGTTGAGGCGACACCGTTTGGAGAAACCTAAGTTGTCGTTTCTTGAAAGTTTGGGGCTGCGGCGCTTATGTGAAAAGTTTCAGTTGATAAGCTCGAACCCAAAGCGGATCAAATGCATCTTCATAGGACACCCAAAGCGGTTGGGTATACCTCCTAATTCAGATCCGGAAGCAATAGGGATTGTTTCTTGAATCGGGTCCTTTCTCGAGGAAAAGTTCGTCTCGAAAAGTTGAGTGGGAGGATGGTGGAGACTTGATGAGGTTATTGAACCATCACTTCAACTAGTGTGTAGCAGGCACGTGAAGTTGTTCCGTGGCACCTACACCAATTGAAGTAGAAGCTTATGATAGTGATCATGAAGTTTCGGATCAATTCACTACCGTACCTCGTAGGGTGACAAGGATGCGTACTACTTCTGAGTGGTACAGCAATCCTGTCTTGAAGGTCATGTTGCTAGACAACAATGAACCTCGAGCTATGGAGAAGCGATGGTGGGCCCAAATTCCAACAAATGGTTAGAAACCATGAAATCCGAGTAGGATCCATGTATCATAACAAAGCATGGACTTTGGTGGACTTGCCCGATGATCGGCAAGCCATTGAAATAAATGGGTCTTTAAGAAGAAGACGGACATGGACGGTAATGTCACCTTCTATGAAGCTCGACTTGTGGCAAAGAGTTTTCACAAGTTCAAGGAGTTGACTACGATGAGATTTTCTCATCCGTAGCGATGCTTAAGTCCGTCGGAATCATGTTAGCATTAGCTGCATTTATGAAATCTGGCGGATGGATGTCAAGACGAGTTTCCTTACCGGTTCGTAAGGAAAGGTTGTATGTGATACAATCGAAAAGTTTTGTCGATCCTAAGGATGCTAAAAGGTATCTTGGCTCCAGTGATCCTTTCTAAGGACCGGAGTAAGCATCTCGGAGTTGGAATGTGCGCTTTGATGAGATGATCAAAGATTTTGGGTGTATACAAAGTTTATGAGAAACTTGTATTTCCAAAGAAGTGAGTGGGAGCACTATAGAATTTTGATGAGTATATGTTGTTGACATATTGTTGATCGAAATGATGTAGAATTTCTGGAAAACATATAGGGTTATTTGAAAAGTGTTTTCAAGTGAAAACCTGTATTAAGCTACTTGAACATTGAGCATCAAGATCTATAGTGATAGATAAAAATGCTTAATGGTACTTTCAAATGAGCATATACCTTGACATGATCTTGAAAGTGTTCAAGATGGATCGATCAAAGAAGGAGTTCTTGCACGAGATGTAAGGTATGAAGTTAAGAGTTAAAGCTCGACCACGGCGAGAAAAGAAAAGGATGAAGGTCGTCCCTATGCTTGGACATAGGCTCTATAGTATGCTATCTTTGTGTACCACACCGAAGTGTGCCATGCCATGAGTCGATCAAGGGGTACAAGAATGATCCAGAATGGGGATCATTGGACAGCGGTCAAAATTGTCCTTGGAGTAAATAAGGACATGTTTCTCGATTATGGAGGTGATAATGAGTTCGGCGTAAAGGGTTACGTCGATGCAAGCTTTAACACCTATCCGAGTGACTCGAGAAGTAAACCGGATCGTATAGTGGAGCAACCATTTGGAATAGCTCCAAGTGGAGCGTGAAAGCAGCATTTACAATATGACATAGGAATTGCGAGTACACACGGATCTGAAAGGTTCGGACCGTTGACTAAAACCTCTCTCACAAGCAAAACATGATCAAACCCCAGAACTCATTGAGACTTAATCACATGGTGATGTGAACTAGTTTAAGACACTAGTAAACTCTTTGAATGTTGGTCACATGGCGATGTGACCTATCAGTGTTAATCACATGGCGATGTGAACTAGATTATTGACTCTAGTGCAAGTGGGAGACTGTTGGAAATATGCCCTAGAGGCAATAATAAATTAGTTATTATTATATTTCCTTGTTCATGATAATCGTTTATTATTCATGCTATAATTGTATTGACCGGAAACAGCAATACATGTGTGGATACATAGACAACACCATGTCCCTAGTAAGCCTCTAGTTGACTAGCTCGTTGATCAATAGATGGTTACGGTTTCTGACGATGGACATTGGATGTCATTGATAATGGGATCACATCATTAGGAGAATGATGTGATGGACAAGACAATCCTAAGCCTAGCACAAAGATCGTGTAGTTCGTATGCTAAAGCTTTTCTAATGTCAAGTATCTTTTCCTTAGACCATGAGATTGTGCAACTCCGGATACCGTAGGAATGCTTTGGGTGTACCAAGCGTCACAACATAACTGGGTGGCTATAAAGGTGCATTACAGGTATCTCCGAAAGTGTCATTGGGTTGGCACGAATCGAGGCTGGATTTGTCACTCCGGTTGACGGAGAGGTATCTCTGGGCCCACTCGGTAGGACATCATCATAATGTGCACAATGTGACCAAGGGGTTGATCACGGGATGATGTGTTCTGGAACAAGTAAAGAGACTTGCCGTAACGAGATTGAACAAGGTATCGGGATACCGACGATCGAATCTCGGGCAAGTACAATACCGCTAGACAAAGGGAATTGTATACGGGATCGATTGAGTCCTTGACATCGTGGTTCATCCGATGAGATCATCGTGGAACATGTAGGAGCCAACATGGGTATCCAGATCCGCTGTTGGTTATTGACCGAGAACGTCTCGGTCATATGCGCATATCTCCGAACCCGTAGGGTCTACACATAAGGTTCGGTGGCGCTAGGGTTATAAAGGAAGCTTGTATGTGGTTACGAATGTTGTTGGTCTCGGATGAGATCCCGGATGTCACGAGGAGTTCGGAATGGTCGGAGGTAAAGATTTATATATGGGAAGTCTGTTTTGGTCACCGGAAAAGTTTGAGGCGATTTCGGTAATGTCTGGGACCACCGGGAGGTCGAGGGTCCACCAAGTGGGGCCACCAACCCGGAGGCTTGCTTGGACCAAGTGTGGTGAGGACCAGCCCTAAGTGGGCTGGTGCGCCTCCCACAAGGGCCCAAGGGGCAGCTAAGAGAAAAAAAAAGGGGAGGGGAAACCCTAGGCTTAGATGGGCCCTAAGGCCCACCCTAGGGGGCGCCTCCCTCTCTCCCCTCTTGGCCGCCCCTTGTTTCCCATCTAGGGCTGCCGCCCCCCCTAGGGGTGGGAACCCTAGAGGGGGCGCACCCTCCTCCCTCTCCCCTATATAAATAGAGGCCTGGGGCTGCCCATGAGAGATGAGAACTTCTCCTATCGCTGGTGCAGCCCTGCATCTCTTCCTCCTCCTCTTCTCCTGTGATGCTTGGCGAAGCCCTGCAGGATAGCCACGCTCCTCCACCACCACCACGCCGTTGTGCTGCTGCTGGATGGAGTCTTCCTCAACCTCTCCCTCTCTCCTTGCTGGATCAAGGCATGGGAGACGTCACCGGGCTGTACGTGTGTTGAACGCGGAGGTGCCGTCCGTTCGGCACTAGGATCTCCGGTGATTTGGATCACGACGAGTACGACTCCTTCAACTCCGTTCTCATGAACGCTTCCGCTTAGCGATCTACAAGGGTATGTAGATGCACTCTCCTTCCCCTCGTTGCTAGTTTCTCCATAGATAGATCTTGGTGACACGTAGGAAAATTTTGAATTTCTGCTACGTTCCCCAACAAATCGTTGGAGTAGTTCACCGGTGCGGAGCTTAGAGGGATGGTCAGGGCTGTGGCCAACAACGACAGTGGGGGGAGGTTGAGGAGAGGGAGGGGGTGCAGGCGAATCGTCGGAGTAGTTCACTGGTGCAGAGCTTAGATGGATGGTCAGGGCGGTGACCAACAACGACAGTGGGGGGAGGTTGAGGAGAGGGAGGGGGTGCAGGTGAATCATCGGAGTAGTTCACCGGTGCAGAGCTTAGAGGGATGGTTAGGGCAGCAACAACGACGGTGGGGGGGGTTGAGGGAGGGAAGGGTGAGAGGGGGTGCAGGCGAATCGTCGGAGTAGTTCACCGGTGCAGAGCTTAGAGGGATGGTCAGGGCGGTGGCCAACAAAGACGGTGGGGGGAGGTTGAGGAGAGGGTGGGGCGGCGAGGTGATGCGCGGTAGCGCCTGCCAGTCGGGGTGGTGGAGGCCGGCCGTTGGGATAGGGCGGGCAGAAGGAAGAAGAGAGGAGGACGGCCGTTGGGATAGGGCGGGCAGAAGTAAGAAGAGAGGAGGACGGTTCTATTTTGGACCGTTGGATTAAGATCTAGTGGTGACTGATAGATGAATCTCTTTCAGGTACTTGACGTATAGTCAGTCCCTGATAATATCTAGAAGACAACAATTACTTCCGACTTCTGAAATGATATGATTCAAAAGCTACATACTGAGAATACATGCAACCAAATTATTACAAAACAAAGAAAAAATGATGAGAACGACTGCATCAAACGACAACAACAACCATTAATGATCACCACCATCATATTTAGATATGAAAATGGAGCGAAAGTGAATGGAACTGATTGCTGGCACATTTTTTTTTGAAAGTAGCAGGGTTTTCACAGCGGAGGCGACGGCCAACGAGGTGAGATTTTGTCCCAACAACATGAGTTACTAGGTATTGGTGTTATGGTTACTATGTCATTACATGAGTTTTATCGAGTGCTGGACTGACCCACATAGACATAGAAAATGGAAAGTTCCATACACGAAAAATGTTGTTCCACTTTTGTTTCCGCATAAGAAATTCCGTTTCTGCTTTCTTTTCACAGTATTAAGTTTTTTCTTGAAACAGAAGCAAAAGATTTGCCTCATATATTAAAATAAGAAGTGAATAAAGTTAGTGTTACAATTACCCCTTACAAACAAAAGGATGACCCTGCCGTCATCAAATTCCCTAAATTCTTAGTCCCGCGGTGATCCACAGCTTCATCTCGTCAACCACCATGTTAAGAAGAACTGTCGGTGGGGCACACTTATAACGGAAGACTCTAGTGTTTTTCTCGTTCCAAATTGACCAAGAAACCAACAAGGTTAAAGATGCCATGGCCTTCCTATTTGGGATACTAGAGCCAGAATGACTAGACCACCAATCCTTGACGAAGCGTTGGAGGTGCCAAAGGGACGTGCCAATGTTGGTTAGATGAAACTTGTCAATCACGATGTTCCATAAGGGTAACGTGAGCCGACACTTGAAGAACAGGCGATCACCGGATTCTTGGACTCTCTTGAAAAGTGGGCATAGCCCACAATTCGGCTATCCATGCTTTGCCAATCTATCGTCCATCCAAATTAGATCTTGAATAGCTAATCAAGCGACAAAATTCGCTTTTGGCAGTGGTAAAGCCTTCCATACCATGTGATCCATCATAGAGAGGGTCATTCCTAAGAATTGCGCTTTACGCGAAAGCCGCCGAACAGTGCCTCGAGGCCGTGTGTGAGGGAGTCCTGGATTATGGGGTCCTCGGGTGTCCAGGCTATGTAACATGGGCCAGACTGATGGGCCGTGAAGATACAAGATAGAAGGCCTTCCCCCGTGTCCGGATGGGACTCTCCTTTGCGTGGATGGCAAGTCTGGCGTCCGGATGTACGATTTCCTTTCTCTGTAAACCGACTCTGTACAACCCTAGGCCGCTCAGGTGTCTATATCAACTGTAGGGTTTAGTCCGTAGAAGCTATCATAATTCATATAGGCTAGACAGCTAGGGTTTAGCCATTACGATCTCGAGGTAGATCGACTCTTGTAACCCTTATAATCATCAAAGTCAATTAAGCAGGAAGTAGGGTATTACCTCCATTAAGAGGGCCCGAACCTGGGTAAACATCGTGTCCCTTTGTCTCCGTTACCTTGATCCTCGGGCCGCACGATTCGGGACCCCTACCGAGATCGGCTGGTTTTGACATCGACATTGGTGATTTCATTGAGAGTTCCACTGTGTCGTCGGCAGAAGGTTCGATGGCTTGTTCGATCATCTACAACGATGTCGTTTCCGGGGAAACTTTCCCCTCCGGTCAAATTTTTGTGTTCGGCGGCATCGCTCTGCGTGCCAATTCGATTGGTCACCTCGGACATATCGACAACTACGCCCCTGGTCATCGGATCAGATCCGGGAACCTGAATTACGTCGCCAACATCCGAGGAGACATGATCTTCGAAGGGTTCACGGCCTCAACCACTGTTCCTCATCTCCAAGAAGGAAACCCGTCAGATCCGTCATAAGGCACCGCTCAAGGACCAACTATCATCCCTGCCATGGCCTTAGATCCAGAGCAGACTACTTCATCCAAAGATGGGTGTCGGAAACCCACCGGACTCTCTCCTACTATGGAGCTTTCCCCCGAAGATGTGGGAGCAACTATGTCTTCGGCGAGCCTGGAATTAAGGTGGACTCTCCCTGTCATGAGAGAGCCGAACTCACCTCTGGATACCTACTCCGAATACTCAAGGTCTGCGTCTGGTGAGCACAACCCGGCAAAATCTACCGTGCCTAGCCCCGCAGGACCTCGGTTCCCCGTCCGTCCTTCGCTCTTAAGCGATGCCCTGGACTTAATGCGATCCCTTAATACTCCGAACTACGCCAGCCCGGACTAGGGGCTGAGAGCGGGGAATTTCACGTCCCACCCACCACCCACTTAATAGCCACTGTCGAGGATTTGACCGACATGCTAGATTATGCCTCCGAAGACATCGACGGTACGGACGATGATGCCGGAGACAAACAAAGCCAGGACCCGCCCTTTACCGGGCGCTGGACGGCTACCTCCACATATGATGTGTATATGGTGGATACACCCAAAGAGGATGACGACGAAGGCAGAAAAGATCCGATCGAGGACAAGCCCACTGAGGCGCCACCGAAACATCGACGTCAGGGGCGCCGCTCAAAATCGCGCCGTGGAAAGGAAAGCAACACCTACACCGGAGACAACAACACTTCGAACGATGCCAAAGATCCCGAAGGCCCCGCCGAGCCTGCTTCCGAGCAAGACGAATGGGAGGAGGGACAAGTTAACCCTGACGAACCAGTCGGGAATGAGGATTCGGAGGATAGTAACTATCTACCGATCTCCGAGGAGGACGTCAGCCTCGGCAACGAAGACTTCATCGTGCCAGACGAACCCCTCGAGCAAGAGTGCTTTAAGCGACAGCTCATTGCAACTCCGAGGAGCCTAAAAAAGAAACAGCAATAGCTTCAAGCCGAACAGGATACACTCAACGAAAGATGGACTAAAGTCTTAGTGGCCGAAGAATACGGCCTCGAACGCCCAACAAAGAGCTACCCAAAGCGTAGGCTACTACCACAATTTGACGACGAGGCCCTTGAGCCAATACCGCCAAGGTACAATCCTGCTGACGAACCCGACCAACCACCACGTGGACGAGACAGAGCGAATATTTACGCCGAACACCAGGATGCACCACCCCGCCATCGAGGCAAGGAGGTAGCGGCTCTAGGCTACACCTATGACTTACGCCAGGACCTGGACAATAGAGTCGGCCAGGCCAGATCAACCTATGGATCAAGGGGGCGTGCTCCAACGCGAGATGACGGCCATCAAGCCCCGCGTGACAAGCATAATCTCACCGGGCTGGAAACCGGACACGAATGTCGTCGCAACTCCGTCGTGACGTCGCCTGATACAGAGGTGCCGCACACCCCTTATGCTTCACCGATGAGGTAATGCAGCACCAGTTCCCAGAAGGGTTTAAACCCATGAACATCGAGTCATACAACGGAACGACAGATCCCTCGATATGGATCGAAGACTTTCTTCTCCATATCCACATGGCTCGCGGGGACAACCTCCACGCCATCAAGTACCTCCCACTAAAACTAAAGGGACCAGCACGACACTGGCTAAACAGCCTCCCAGAGAACTCCATTGGTAGCTGGGAAGATCTGGAGGATGCCTTTAGAGACAACTTCCAAGGTACCTACGTCCGGCCTCCGGATGCCGATGACCTTAGTCATATAGTCTAGCAACCCGGAGAGTCAGCCCGCAAACTCTGGACTAGGTTCTTAATTAAAAAGAACCAAATTGTTGATTGTCCGGACACTGAAGCCCTCGCGGCCTTTAAACATAGCGTCCGTGACGAATGGCTTGCCCGACACCTCGGCCAAGAAAAGCCGAAGTCCATGGAAGCCCTTACCGCACTCATGACCCGCTTCTGCGTGGGAGAGGACTTCTGGTTGGCTCGTAGAAGAAATAGTACCAGCGACCCTGGCACCTCCGAAGTCAGGGACGACAATGGTAAGCCACGATGCAACAAACACAAGCGTCGAAGCAACAATGAAGATACCGAAGACATGGCGGTCAACGCCGGATTCAGTGGCTCTAAACCCGGTCAGCGGAAGAAGCCACTCAAAGGAAATAGGGATGGCCCATCCAATCTAGACAAAATACTTGATCGGCCTTGCCAGATTCATGGCACCCCGGATAAGCCTGCCAATCATTCCAACAGAAATTGTTGGGTCTTCAAACATGCCAGTAAGTTAAATACCGAACATAAGGGGAAAGGGCCGCCCAGCGAGGACGACGCGGAGCCCCGCTCACCGAACACAGGGGGACAAAAGAAATTTCCCCTTGAGGTCAAAACAGTGAATATGATCTATGTCACCCATATCCCCAAGAGGGAGCGCAAACGCGCGCTGAGGGACGTCTATGCCATAGATCCTATCGCCCCTAAATTCAACCCGTGGTCGGCTTGTCCGATCACCTTCAATTGTAAGGACCACCCGACCAGTATCTGGCATGGAGGTTCGGCGGCTCTGGTCCTTGATCCAATTATCGATGGATTCCACATCACTCGAGTCCTCATGGACGGGGACAGGAGTCTTAAGTTGATTTATCAAGACACGGTCCGCAAAATGGGTATTGACCTGTCAAGAATCAAGCCAAGTAACACCACCTTTAAAGGAGTGATACCCGGCGTTGAGGCCCGTTGCACGGGTTCATTAATATTGGAAGTAGTCTTCGGCTCACCGGACAACTTTCGAAGCGAAGACTTGATCTTCAACATCGTCCCCTTCCGCAGTGGTTATCACGCACTGCTCGGACGAACCGCCTTCGCCCACTTCAATGCAGTCCCGCATTATGCTTACTTAAAGCTCAAAATGCCTGGACCCCGTGGCGTTATCACAGTCAATGGAAACATGGAGCGCTCCCTCCGTCCCGAGGAGCACACCGCGGCCCTTGGAGCCGAGGTGCAGAGCGGCCTCATCAAGCCAAACACTTCATCGGCCATTAAGCCCCCGGACACTATCAAACGAGTCCGGTCTACACTGCAGAACGACAGCTCGGTCCATCCAGAGCTGGACTAGCAATTCTGCCTCCGTCAGTCCCCCCATATAATCGCGACATACGTACCGCGCGTACATAACTACACACTCGAAATACCTTGGGAAAGGACGGAGGCACACGAAGGACAAGGTCCATAATGCGGCTCGACCCTATTTAGACCTTAATCTTCTTCTTTTTCTTCTTCTTTCTCTTTTCTCTCATATTTCAGGTTCTTTAAAACCTAAATCACTTTTCAGTGTTACAAGGGCCCTTTCCGAGGCCCCTTTTATATACACGACCATCAATCCTCTCAAAGGATCCTCTACCAAGGCGAAAAGCGGCGCAGACGTGCGGCAGGGTGTCCAAAGGATCTTCAAGACCACCTTTTTTCTTTTTTAGGACCCATATACAGTTTTTCCCTTGTTTGCAAATTCTCGACATGTAAAATAGCCTTGATGCTTATGGCATTCTCTGTAAGAGCATGTTTTGACGTATCAATCAGACTATAATGGAAACAGTTTTGTCCAACCCTATTCGGTATTGGTTTACTTCATAATCTGTATTCCCTCTTCACGCCAGATTGACATATACGCCTCGGCATGAGTTAAAATGCCAGGGGCTCTATTCGGCCACATATATTTTAAAAAAAAGTCCGAACACTTTTTAGTATACTTCGGTGTCCCGAATATTGCATTATATGCATTAGCTCCGAATCACGTCTTTGGTCAATAGTTGGGTTGCCCGGCTCCTGTGATTACTACCTTATGTTCCGCTTGTTCGGCTAGGGCAGTAAAGGGAGGACTACTGTGATTGTTCTTCTAGTTTGTCCGGACAAGCACCTCAGTAGAGAAAGCCAAAAACTGACTATCGTGATACGGCGAGAGCTGGTCAGCAATTCGGTGCCTTATTATAAATCTCTTGCGATTTCTTCCATATTACACGAAGGACTGGCCTTCATCCAGTCACGCTCCTAAGGCATCCCTGCTCGGATAGCCGCATATGCACCAGGGGCTAGTACCTAGCCCCAATGCCAAACTCCTATGGCTAAGTGAAAGTGATAAAGCCGCATAGTCTGATTGCCTGGTTCGTTACGCGGACACCTCCTTTATGGACCAAGACGTTGGGTCAAGTGTGATCATGCACTATGCCGAGCACCCCCATAGCATCTACGTGGGGGCTGAAGCCGACGACTGGTAAACTCTCAGATTTTAAAACGGCCGCACAGGAGGAAAAGCAATTGTGTGTATGTTTGAAATGCTTGGTATGTGTGGGATCCGACAATCTAGTTGTTTATCCTTGGCAGCCTCTCATATGGGGAAATGTAGTCTAGTGCTTCTGAGCGATAGTAGTCCGCTTCTGACCAGTTCACGAGTCCTGCTAGCCCAACACTCTGCTCTGGACACTTGACTGGCCGGCATGTGTTTCCGCCGTTCTGTATACATCCCTTGGGAAATGTCACGCGGTGACATCCGAGTCCGGCCTAACCTGCTACAGCCGGGTTACGGAGTCTGTTAGCCAGTGCTACAGCCAGGATTCTGCGTTGATGACCGACATGCTCGATGTGATTCATGTATGCTGTTCCCATGGGTTAGCGCGCTTTGGGTTCATGACTAGCCATGTCGGCCGGGTTCTCTGTCATATGGATGCTAGCGACACTATCATATCGTGAGCCAAAAGGCATAAGCGGTCCCGAGCCATGGTAAGGCGACACCCGTGGGAATACCGTGCATGAGGCCGCAAAGTGATATGAGGTGTTACCGGCTAGGTCGATATGACTTGGAATCGGGGTCCAAGATAAAAGGCATAAATATATTACATAGCCTTGGTTCATAAAACAACATGTGAGCAGCCCGGAACATTCATTCAAACATGACATCCTTCGAGCATTGACCCTCTATTAAACGAGCACCCTCTAGGACATCTTCAAAATACCGCTCCGGCTTGTGGTGTTCCTTGCCTTCGGGTGGGCCCTCAACCGCCACGACGGTGGCCTCCATCTTCGCCCAGTGCATCTTGACACGGGAAAAGGCCTTCCGTGCATCCTCTATGCACGCCGAGCGCTTCACAGCTTCGACTCAGGGCAGGGCGTCGGCGAGCCGCTTGACCAGGCCAAAGTAGCTGCTAGGAATAGGTTCGGCTGGCCACAACCGGACTATGATGTCCTTCATGGACAAACCGGGCATCCTATGCAGCTCCGCCAGCTGCATCATCTGGTTGTTCAATAGCGCTGTACGCTCCGGCGCCAGGTACAGTGACCAGAAGAGCTTCTCCGTCGTGTTCCCTTCTTGAGCCCGGAAATACTACGCGGCGTCGGCAGCGCTCTTCGAAAGATCCGCAAAGGCGTCTGGAGAACTCCATAGTTGAGTGAGCAAGGCATATTTCTGACTGCCGAATTTACTCTGCAAAAGAAAGGGCTTACCAGCCGCTATCTGTTCAGCCTGTTTGATCTCCTCGCGAGTCGCCCGGGACTCAGTCCGCGCCTCCTTGGCCTCCTGGAGAGCCTTGGCAAGATCGACCGCTTGGGCCTTATTTTTCTCCTCCAAGGCCTCGCACTTGCCGATGGCGTCCTTCAGCTCTGGCTCCACTTTAGTCACCCGCTCCTCATACTGGCGGCGGGCGACCTGCTCGGCCTTCAAATCCGCAGCTCCGTTATCAGCGGCCGCTTTGCTCACTCGTGCCTGCTCCTTGGCTTGGGAAAGGGCACTCTTGAGGGTCTCGACCTCGGCCGCATTACCTACAATAATGATCAAAGCAACGCATGAGCTTAAACTCCGCATTGGCATATCACTTCAGGTGTGTGAATACTTTTTCAAACATACCTTGCGCCTCATCGAACCGCTTGTTACTACGGACGAGATCCTCATCGGCCAGCTTCAGCTTCCGCTGAAGTTCGGACACTTCAACGGCCTGGGCGGTCGCCGCTAACAGGGAGGCCTGTTTACCAATAGACAAGTACGTTACCTCCTGCGATTATTATTTGATCCTCTGTTCGGTCGTTTTTCAGATCCGATCAGTCTCAGGGGCTACTATCTATACACAGGCATATTTTTCATATGAAAAGCGGCTAAGAAGATTACATCGCATACCTCGAAGCCTGTTAGCAGGCTGGTGAAGGCTTCATTCAGCCCGCTCTTGGCGGACTGAACCTTCTCAGCCACCACACCCATCAGGGTGCGGTGCTCCTCCACGATGGAAGCACGTCTCAGTGCCTCCATCGGAGTGTTCGGCGCCTCTGGGTTAGTAGAGGTTGTCGCTGGAGTTGGCGCTCCACCCTCCTTTGAAGGGGGTTGCTCGCTCGATTCCGGAGCCACATGGGTCTCCAGAATAGTGTTCGGCTGGGGGCCGGACTGGTCAGGGCCACCGTCGTCAGTCTCCATGGGGGTTGCACCTCCCATGTTTTCGGCAGCCGAGGCATTACCCTCTAGCGCCGTCTTGGCGGCCTCCCGCACCTCTCCGTGGCCCGGAGAGGCCCTTTGGGACAACACT